>CM075850.1:2060539-2623039 GCA_037975125.1 Latrodectus hesperus
CAATTAAAGGTAATGTTCATATGGATATAAATATTTCAGTAATATTAAGTTCTACTTATTAAAATTAATTGCTTTAGATAATCTTTCTATCGCTCCAAGAATCATATTCAAAGAGGTCTTATACAATTAAATAAGTTATACATCACCTCAAAGGAAGATTCCTGCAATTTTCGTTTTTTCTTTTTAACTGTTGCATCTTCCTGCAAAAATTAAAATAATTGTTACAAAACACACAAATATCCTTTTCTTGTATATAACATGATACACAGTAAAATTTCGAATAATTTTAAAATGTTTTTTTTAACTCCTTACATTCAAAATGTTACAATTCTAATTATTACACAACAAAGGTAAATATCATAATTAAATTTTTCTTTTAAAACTACTCTTCCATAACTGAGTAAGAACAAAAACTGAAATTACAGCTCAGTAATCAATAAGTTATCAAAAATCACAATATAAAAAATAAGCAAAAAATTTAGGCAATTACAAGATTAGAACACTGATTATAGGGAAAAAAAAAAAAAAAAAAAAAAAAAGCAAATAGATCAAATATTTAAGATATCAGTAGTAGAAATAAATTGTGGCTGAATTATAAAAAAATCACAATAGAAATTAGATAATAAAAAAATAAGTTATGCAAAATAATAAATTACAAGCACTTTCAATTGCATAGCATATTTCTTTTAATGACTATCTTAAGATAGTCATTAAAAGAAATACAGAGGAAAGAAATAAACCAATATTTTATAATAGCAATTTTTATATGAGCAAACTTAGAAAACAAAAAATTACTTCTTCAATAGCATCTTCAACAGTTTCATTCATTTCTCCTGCATCAGATAATTTTCCTTTAGATTTTTTCTTTTTCTTTTTTCTTATTTCGGGAATTTCAACCTATAGAATTTTGAAAAATTAACACAAAAGATAGAAAAGCAAGACAATTTTGACAGATAATGATGCAAAATATTACGATCCAAACAATGCAGATTTAAAAATTTTTGCACTAAATAAGCCAATAATTTTTACATTTAAGAAAACAATCAACCAATGAAAAAAAAAAAAGTCAAAGAATTTTTTTTAAAGATTAATTTACATATTTAAAATAACTTCTAATTAAATGTATGAAACCTTGTAACCACTTCTTTTGAATCACTATCAAGATCAAATAATGCAAAATTCAGTTTGACTACAGAACATATTAATTAACGAAGTTGTTTTATACAAGCTAAAATGTAAAAGATGACATTAGTTAAAACATGATATTAGTGGAAAGTTTAATTTCTATTTTTCTTCTTAAACTTATTTTTAGTAGAAATTTGACTATCTTAAATTAACCTGTATTATATAATGAGAACTTTTATATGAACAAACTTAGCAAACAAAAAAATTACTTCTTCAACAGCATTTTCAATGCTTTCATTCATTTCTCCAGCATCTGAAGTTTTTCCTTTAGATTTTTTCTTTTTTCTTATTTCAGGTGTTTGTACCTACGCAGAAAAATTAAAAAATAAAATACATAAAATCAAGATAATTCTGACATACATACAGTCAAAATTTTATGATCCAAACAATGCAAATTTAAAAATTATTAAACTAAAGTTATTAAATCTTAATCAAAAAATTGCACTTGTATCACAAATGAAGTTTGCACATTCTCTGCTAATATAAAACTAAATAATTTATTATTTTACACAAAATAATAATAATTTCCTGAAACACAAATAGTACTAAAAAACAGTGAATTAGATAAATTGAGTTTTCTCAATTTCCATACATGTTGTTTAAAAACAAAATTTAATGGCTTTCATCATATATGTATTGGCATTTCAAGGTATTTCACAAGCAAATTAATAGAAAATAAAATGATTGGCAATCAAAAATTAAAAAAACAATGTTAATTTTTACTAAGATTTTTATTCTACTGCAAAGTTACAAGATTTAAACATCAATTGTTATAGTTCATCTGAGTACATAATATTTTTCAAAGATTTTACTCAGACTTCACCAAAATTTTAACGAAATACAGAAGCAACTAAATTAAAATAATTCAAAATAATGGCTAGAATATAAAAATAGAACATTCCAATTATTAAACTCAAGCCTTCTCTTAGCCCTGAAAGAATTATAACTAAAAACATACAATATAATCTTAATGTACACTGTTGAAAAATGTATCAGGTTTAAGACACAAACAATTTATATAGTACTAAAGTTATTCAACTGTATTGTCAACTGATGTTTAATGAGATGCTTTTACCACAATTTTCAATAATAATAAAAGTTATAATATATAAATTTAGACAATTGTGCTATACTTACATCATCGATGTGATTATCAAGAGCTTCATTTGTCCCATTCATTTCAAAACTGCTTTCCATAGATTTCTGCAATTTTTTCTTTGCCTTTTTTGCAGCTTTCTCCTGTTGCTTTTTTTCAGCTTTGTCCTGTAGCTCTTTTTCAGCTTTCAGTTCTTCATCATAAACATTAACCTAAATAAATTTTAAAATGTTACACTTTAAAAGTATTAAGGATAAAAGTAAAAATAAGTTTCATCTAGAATTTGAATACTTTATCCACAGCTTTTGACATGACATCAACATTCTTGGGTGGAATTTCACCGGTTTCATAAAATTTCAAGCGATTTTCAACCAGATCCTTCAGTGTTTCCCCAAACACATTAGTTGGATTATCTGTAAGAAATATATTGCTGTTTAGAAAAGAATTTTTTTTAAATCAAAACTATAAAACTACATACTATTCCAATAATTGAAATTTAAAGTAATATATATATAGGGAAAAACGGTTGCAAACAAAAATGGGCACAGCAAAATAGTTTTCCTTTATCAGAATTTAGAAGTTGAAAAACATAATATTAGGTTAAAAGGAGTTCGCAATCCACAAACATACATTTCTCACAACCATATTGTGCATTTAGAGCTTATCACGTACAATTTTTTTTCACAGCAATTAAAAGTTTTTTCTTTCTTTCTTAATAACAATAATTTACTTTTTTTACATATGAAAAAGGATGATAGGGTTATCATAATCTCTGAAAATAAGGCATGAGGAATAAAATCTTACATTGCATGGATTAAATTATATGTAAACTGCTTATATATTGAATATTTTCATCACTAAGTGAGTCAAAACATTTAAGAATGGGAGATTCAGATGATCTGTCCTGCATGAAAAGAAATTTTAAGTAAATACCACAATGATATCCATATCCTTTAAGAAAAATCAAAGCAGAATTATGACAAGTGGATCATATAGTGCTATAAAATTATTTCTCAGGTATTCCTGAAGTGTTGATGAAGCTATTAATCTATAGTAATTAATGATCAGTTATTGTGGCTAGTAAAATTGGGTTTATTCAAGCATTTTCTTCATACTATTGCCACAACTTCTATATATTCAACATATAGATATATAGAGTTAGTAACAATCTTTAGAATTTTAAATGATTGATATGCTTCATAAAATTCAATCGCAAATTAGCTTAGCACATATTCATAATTTTAGAAATACACACATCTGTAAGCAATCAAATATAGCCATACATCTTTAATATATTTACATATTAATTATATAATCATATTATAAAATACACTAGTAAAAATAAATCCAACTTCAACATTTCAAATTTTTATAAATCATCCTAATTATGATCATCCAAATCCTTTATGACTAATTTTTAAGTGTGTTAATGGAATTTTTAATTTTAATAAACTACCACATTTCTCCAATTTACAAAATTTATACTCTTTTTTTAAACATTAAAATTTAAAATTTTTTTTATCAGTTGTGAATCTTAACTATTACCCATTTCACTTAAACTGTCCCAATTTTTAAACTTATAGAATCTCAACATGTAGTGCAGTACTTAAAAATGAGATTTAGGAATATAAGTATAATTAATTAAAAAAAGAGCAATTACTTCCTAAAAAATGTTTTAGTTGCCTCATCCATTATAATAAATCATAAAATTAAACATATACAATATAAAGAAAATATATTTTTCTTTAAGTAAAATTTGATTTTGTTCATTAATTTGTTTGTTGATCATCAGTCACTTTTTGTATATGAGGGCTAATTAGACCAGGACCTATGGTTTAATGTGGATTCCGAATCACTACTAACATTCACGCACATGGTAGGATTCAAACCCACACAAACTATTGAACCAAAGGCAAGAGCGCTAACCATTCAGCTGTCAGCTCGTTATTTTGTTCATTGAAGTAAAATATAAAGGCAATACGTAAATATATATATGGTTTGCTTTAAATACTAATATATTTTACAATTATAAAAACACTTTCATATAATATATATTCGCAAGAAAATTTTTTTCTTGTGTATATATGTATCTTTCATTACAAAGTAAAATGTGACAATATTACTATTAATATGTGGCTGTCAGTAACCTTTTCAAATCAATACGTAAGTGTAAATGTTTAAAAATTCAGAAAGTAAAATTACAAAGGCCATTTAGATCACAAAATTTTATACCAAAATAAACAACTTTAATGAACTAAATAAGCAAATGAAAAATAGACAATGATATAATTACTAGAATACTGATTAAATTGATGTTCAGAATCAATAATGGCAAAATTTGTTCACTTAGTTCATGAAATTAAGCAATTAAAAATTTACAAATAGTCTAAAATTTTGTTCTTGTAACGTAAAAGTATTTTATTTGCAAATAAGATCAACTTACCTCTGAAACAATCAATCCTGCAAGCAACAGAACATTTGTTAGCTAAGTAACGAGAGATGCGACCTTTGTTTTGTTTTGCAGCTTTTGCTATATATCTAGTGTGAAAAAGCAAACCAAACTTTGGTGTATTTCCACGAGTTTTCAGTGCTCTGAACAGTGCTTTCTCAGCTCCCAATATCTGCACTGTAGATGCTGGAGCTTTTGCAAGATTGGTCAGACTGCCAGAATGAGCTATGAGTCTTGCACCCACAACATCTCCAATCAGAGCAGCAAGATTAGGAGCTACATTGCTCATTTTAGCTTTTAGGTATTCAAGTATTTCTTTCCTTTTCTGAGATAAAGCTATTATCCTATCAACAAAGTGGTACACATTTTCTAAATCTGGACCACCAATATCCATACCTGCAAAATAATATGTTCAAACTTGAAATTGGATAGTGAAATAAATTTAAAAACATATCAAACAGTTAGTTGAATTTTAAAGGTTTGTCTTTCTATACACCAATTATGCAAATCAGGAAGTGAATTTTTAACACTGAAATTAAAAAGGAATTTTTAAAATTAGAATACTTTTGAATATTGACTTATCTAAAAATTATTAAATAGCTAAATTCAATTTGTATTTAACTTAGCTCTGCCTTGGTATGATACATTAGAGAAACTATTCTATACTTTTGGTAATAATCAACTTCATAATTAGAAAAGTGAAATTTTTGGTAAAACTGAATATTAACCAAATTGGTGAAACGTTTTTGCCAAGTTGAGACGTAGGTATTGGAATTCGATTAGCAATCCAGAATTTGCTCCAATTGGAAAAAGAAATTGGGGTTTTCTTTGAATTCGAATAGCTAGACTTAACACTAAAAAAGAAAACAACAACAACAACAATGATGTTAATAAAGCGAGTACATGTACAATGAATTATAGTTTTATACTGAATATATACTTACAATATACTCAGTATAAAACACATATATAAATGGCAAATTTTTTATAAAATTTTAAAACTCTGAAACCAAATTTTTTACATTATTAAGTATATATCACTTGGTTCTTCCTATCAAGTTTTCTTTTACACACACGTAAAAATTTCTGAAATATATTAACAAATAAGTTACTTATAAATACTCACCCATAGAGCTACGAGCAAGAACCATAATTTTTTGAACTTTTGAAGAGTCATGTAGAACATTTTCCAATTCTTCTTCTAATCCATCTATGTCTTTTCGATTTTTAATAACATGAACACATTGTATGAATACTGTATTTTCTGGAACTATCTGCAACAATTCTGGGAAATGAAGACTGTACCATTCACTAAAAAATTTTAATTTATTATTTTAATTGATGAGATTTAAAAATCAAAGGGAAAAGGAAACACATTTATATTAATCTTATAAAGTTATAAAATGAAAAGAATAACATGAATAAGATTTTAAAGTACACAGTTTGCAAAACAAAATTTGGAGAAAAAAAGTACTATAAAATATTGAAAAATCACCTATGAACATATTTTCTACTTGAAAAAGTAATTAAAGTCTATATTTAATTCAGACATTTTTTTAAATACATGATTTTATATGTAAACTATATGTAAACTTTTGTAAACACAACTTAAAAAAACTAAAACTTAGTCATCAATACAAAATTTCCATTCTTTAACGAATTACTGTAAATTTTACTACAATTACATATTATGTCTATGTAGTTAATTAACAACAGAACATATTAAAGAAGGTGTAGAATAATATAAATGCAAAGGCAAAATTTACAACTAAACAGATATTAGCTTTGTTTCAAATTCATTTTTTATCATCAATAATTAAATACATTGTAATTATATTGTTAAATATAAATTCAAATCTGTTATTAGAAATTTTATCTATTTATCCATAATGAAAAATCACAATTTCATTCAGATTTAAAATTGAAAAATATAAGCATGTGAAAATTATAAAATAAAATGTTTTTAAGTTATAGTTATAACATTAATAAAAACTAAATCAAGATCAAATTTAGTTGCAACTCCTTAAAAATAAATAATCTTAGGCATTTAACATAAGACTTTTTTACATTAAAAACTTTTTTCAAATTGTTAGAATTTCATACATTCCCGTGATTTAACTACTAAAATATTATAAATTCGATGAAAATGATTCCAGTTCTTACTATTAGAGTAGGAAATTGATAAAGGCTGCATAGATTTGTTGGTTAAATTAGTGCTCATTTATTGATATCAAAAAGTTATTATTGCAATTACATTAAAAAATTATAAGTGTTTACAAAATTATAAATATTTTAGACATAGAAACTAAAAACATGTTTTTGTTAAAAGCCTAGATAACAGTGAAGGTTTGACTTGTGAATTCCAATAGTAGCACCAAGCACTAGTTTTCTCACCAACCTAAATTATGTCACCACAAGCAATAGCTGCTTACCAAATACCAATTATACTCAAAAATTCAGCTTTGCAATTGCACGTTATTTTAAATTTCAAATATGAAATTTTTAAATATAATTAGTAACTACAGAAACACTAAAATGCTAATAACACTATAAACTAATTTCACAAAGATTACATAATAAAAAATATAAACCAAGTATAAACCACGTGTCAAGTATTTTTACGCATTACTGAATAAAGTGTATGTAATAATTTACAACAGCAATTTTAATTTAATAACAAATAAAGTAAAAAATACAGACCTAATTATCATTGGGAATATTTAAAAAAAATGCAGATTCAACTTATCAACATTCATAAATTTCTATCACCAGCTACATACAAATAATAAAACTCAAATTTTACAATAAAACAATTTGAAAAGAATTTTAACTTTATAAACTTAAAATAAGCTTTCAAAACAAATTAAAATAAAAAATATTATATTTTACTTTAAACTTAACTTTCAAAACATAAACAATGAAATTGTATCTTTAAAATTCAATCACTTCAACCTTTAATTGTAAATCAAATAAAAACAAATTACAAATCAGAGACATATGTTATGTCATAAAATGAAAGTTACATCATACAAATGCATTCTGATGTGGTAAACCAATTTGGTGCATTTTATTGCCCTCACTGGCACCTAGTATTCAGCTAAATTTTTACCACAGGGTTTGTACAGATTTTCAAGAATCAAATTTTGTAGGTTTTAAATAGTCTTCCAAAAGATATCCACCTTCATGTTAAAATACATTTTTTAAAAATTATATTTTAGAAATTCTTCTTAACCAAATATGCATGTTACACATATGTAATATTCTTCAACTATATTTGTAAATAATAGAAATAAATTATTGCAAAAATTAAGGAGAATGTTTTTTATTCAAATGAGAATTATTTTATGATTACTTCAAGCCTTAAATGAATTCACAGTATAGTAGAAATTTTTTTTTATTTGAGTAATCAACAGTATAAAAACAAAAAATACATTACTGAATTATACATTGTATAAAATAATTTTAGTTTTTAAACATCTTCACTTGATTTCTATTAATTTATTGAGTATTTCAAGATGCTCTTTTAAAATAAACACATTTATTTAGAATAAAATAAATACAACTATTTTATAAAGTTTCCAGGATGTGATGTTTTGTTTACTTTCAAACTCTTAACAATTTCACATATAATTCTAGAGTTTTTTTATTTCTTTAATCATTAAATAGATTACCACATTTATTGGTTATATATACATATACAATATTGCTATTAGAATATGCCAAATTTCACTAAAGGTTTCACTTTTAATTCATTATTAATACTGAGTAATAGCTGTTATTATATTCTTGACATCTCTTATGTTTCAGATGTGATCAATTATGCGCTTGTCATAGTTGATTATTTATATTCACTACCAAATTTTTCCTCACAGAAAACCCATGTTCAACAGGCTTGACTATGAGAACGTAGTAAAAGCAAATTAACTACTTTCCATAAGTAAGAATATTTTTTTCTATTTGTGAGTAAGAGTTAAAATAAAAAGTTTCTATTCTGTTTTTAATAGGATGAAATTTCACAATAATACAATTTTGAAATCTTACAATAGGTTGTAATGATTTAAACTTTTCTATAAAATTACAGAATTCCCCTTTTTTCTTAACCACGTAAAAGCCAATCTTTGCATTGCTCTTCAGGAGTTCACGGGGATTGATTTGAGAAGACACTTTCCACCACAAATATTAAAAAAAAAATTTCGAATCTTTATTTCACTGATAAACTGAACATTTTAGTTCAACTTCTTTAAATGAAAAAGTAGAAAAAAATTTTTACTGACTGAAAAATGGAAATATTAAGTATAAATTTATTAAACTTTTTCCTATGTATTCAAACTTTCATTGACTTTATTATTACTATCAGAACCTCCACAACTTATAAGAAATTTCTGATCAGTAGAAACACAATTATTGCCTGTCAGAAAACACACATTATATGCAAAATGAGGCCACAGCAAGTAACAATACTTATTTCCCAAATGAACTGTAAAATACTAGCACTATCAAAATATAAGATGGTAAATATAAAATTTTTGCAACAGTCTTTGGTATTATCATTTCTAGATTAACAGATAGACCCTCACATGTTTCATAATGAATTGTGTGTGTGTGTGTGTGAGAGAGAGAGAGAGAGAATAAATTTTCAGTACTATTCTATTATACTCCCAGGATAGAACATCAAAGTGGTTGCTGTCAGAAACCAACTTTGGTGTTTAAATAAGTTTTGGCACTAAATGAAAATTATTTAGCTTATCAAATCTAAATTAAATATTTGCACTTTTTTTTAGTTATTTTTTAAAAATGTAAATCTTTTTAAACAATACACAACGCAGCGGACATCAACAGCCTTACACTTCGCTCGCGAGTAGGCTGTCCGCCTGCGGCGTCGAAACAATACACAACACAAATGTTGACAACAATAATTGCGACTTTTTTTCTTCTCATTACAAGTATTGTAAGTGGGGAGGGATAATGTAATTGTACCCAATTTTCCAATTAAAGTTGTTAAACAAAAAGAGATTGTACACATAGAGATTGAATAAAGATTTTCAAATATTTTCCGAAAATTCAAGACCATCACCTTTAAAATTTCTGTTAACTTAATATTAGTGATAAAACTATAGGTTTCCCAGACATTTATCACGCAAAATAAATTACATTATATATAAAAAAGCTCAATATAAAAAATTAAAATCAAAAGTGAAAATATAACCAGTTTGCATTTAAGAAATGAACTGCAAATAAGATAAATTTAACTAAAAAAGACATCAACTGACAATTTCTAATTAATGTTTTCAATAATATTTTTATTTTTCAGCATTTATTAAAATATTTTTAAAGCTTTACTCCTAAACTAATTAGCAAAATACATTTTATGAGTGTTTACAATTTTACAGATATATTTTCATAATATATAAAGAAAATTGTTTTCACAAATAAATTAGGGATAGTGTTAAGCATATTTACAAAACATAAAAAAAGGTCTGCTACAAATTAAGAAATTGCATTAAACTGCAATTAACATAACAGAGCTTACAAAAAAAGCACATAGCAGATTAAAAAATAAAACCTGTATTTGCAAATGATTTATAAATAAGACTACATACCGAACTCTCATCACAAAAGTATTAATATCTTTGTCAAGCTGGTCCAGTAAGCTAATGCTTTGAATGATCATATTGTCCACTCTATTTACATTAAACTTCACACGAGATCTTGAATAATAATGGCCTAAGCCTAATTGAGATTTAGAAGCCTCACTTGCATCTTCAAAACCTTCAATCAAATTATGAAAGTAAGTTCTTATTCCTCTAATTAAATCATGCACAGCTCCATCTGCTGAACAAGTATATCCTAGGGCTGTTAATGAGGAACCAAGTTGCTTATCATTAACACCGATAACATATTTATCTTTTTTTGAAATATGATTCTCTAAAAATGTTTTTAAATCTTCATTCACAGAACCTAAAAATATACACAATATTTTAGTACATATAATAACAATGTTTTTATAGCAGATTTAATAAATGATTCAAAAGACAATACATGCCCAAATTTTAACATGTTTGGAGTTAAAAACTTTTTGATAATTAAAGGTTTTTTTTAAAGCTTCATAATAAATTATTGCATTAAAAAATTCTGAAGTGCATGTTTTTCTCTTTAGAAAGCAATTAATTGCTGTTTAACATAAAAAATTAATGTTTTGTTTTATTTAAGGTTTTAAATAGAATTTTTTTTAAAACAAGTTCAATATTTTTTATAGGTAAAAGACTAGGTAACTACATGGGTTTAGCACGATTTTCATATTATCAGCCAGTAGCTCACAAAATCATGTCAATAAATTAGAGATTTATAAAAACCAATGTCTACAGAAATATTTGAGAACATTATATAATTCTTCATGCAACGTTAAATATAGTGAAATTCTAAAACTCTACTGCAATTTAACATTTTGCAGAGCTAAGGAATTCTTAACAATGAGCAGAGTAAATCAAATACAACAGAAGAAAGTTCTTATAGGAAGCCAGACTTTTACACATCTGAATTATCTTGAAGTCTTCAATATAATTAATGAAATGCCTCATTTTAATTTTGTATCAAGTAAGATTTGCATTTCATGCAATTAAAAACACACTATAGAACCTAATTTTTTCTCACATTTCTTTATCCCACAAGCAGTAATTTCTTGGCATGAGAAAGATTATTATATTTATGATAAAACTCACTGCTTTATTTATATTATTTGGAAATCAACATAATCACAGGCAAATAATAAGGTAATCCTTATTAAAAAGACAAAGTAAATTTTTTGTATAATATATATAAGATCTATTTTGAAATAGTCAGGACTTGTACAGATCTCCAAGAATCAAATAAAAAACTTCCAGGATGCAACGACAATCATGTTAGATTATTTTTATCATATTTTAAAAGTTTTTCTTAACCAAATATGAATAAAATTATGTATATGAAACATTTTTCAATTTTATTTACAAACAGAAACAATTTATATATTGAGAATATTCTTTATTTAAGAATGAATTATATTTAAGAAAAAGGCTTCAATGAATTTTCAGCTATAACAGAAATTTTTTTAATTAAAATAATAAATATTCTTTATATTACTGGATTACACATTGCATAAAATAACGGATAATTTTAGAGTTCTTAACCATCTTCAATTAATTTCTATTTATTAATTTATGGAGTGTGTCAAGATAAGTATAACAACCTTCTTCAAACATACATACTCAAAACAAATAAAACTATCAGATAAAGTTTTCAAGATGACTTTTCGCCCCAATTATTTTTTTATATAAGCTATTCTAAATCTTTTCAATTTATTTTCAAATTCTATTAAATTTAAACAATTTCATATCCATATTTCAGACTTTCGTATTTCTTAAATCATTCAAGAGAATTTCTCATTTCTTGTGTTTGTGTGTGTATATTTATGTATATATATATATAAGTATATCTTAAACTTTATAATACATTTTATATTTAATTTAAAAAATATTCTTGTATGATCAACCTTCACTTGTTCAGCAACCTCCAACAGTAGAAATAATCTCAAAGGTTATACTAAAATTATTTAGACTGCTATATAAAAAATAAAACTTGAATTATGTTTATACTGTTTCTAGTCACAGAGGAGATAGTTTAGAATCTCTTCTGGTTTTAGAAAAACTTGCGTTTCATCGATATATCATAAAGTCCAAGATTTTAGCTGCAAAATGGAAATGCTGTTTTTCATAAATATTCACCTTCTAGGTTTTGGCATCATCTAATAAACTGATTATTGGAAATTGACAGTGTTTAAGCTATATATTTAAGCTAGTAACTGGAGGTCGGTTTTATTTGTTAAACATTGATGATTAAAATTTGTTCTGGTTACATAACTTATGACAAATAGCTTCGGTCAGCAACGGCTTGCATAGTATTACATTTTTTGTTTTGTAAACACTCATCATCTGTAGGAATGTAGAGAAGCTGTTATGTGTAAGTATCTATTGGATTAAAGTAAATCTTCAATAGGGTAAAATTTTCTAGTTATTATTTCATCACTAAATTTAAACTACTATATTTTAAAAGTAAACTTTTCAGATATCTACAAAATTTAAGAATTCATCTTGCAACACATATAATAATTCTCTGCTAACATTGGAACGCAAAAAACATGAAATAATCAATATATAGAAAATATCGCTAAAGTGATGAGATCCGTACGAAGGGTAAAATGCGCCAAGCAGGCGATAAAGTGGTGCGATAAATATGCAAAACTGGTTTAACAGTTCGGATTACGTCTTTTTGACGTGCTTTTCGCTTATGAGGTAACATGATCGCATGACATGCGCGTTATGTATGTAACCCTTGAAACTATTACAGAATAATCTTAACGCTTTGAGTTTCGTTATTCGATTTTTGGAGTTTGTGTGTTGCTTGCGAAAATTATAATTATTGGTAAGGATATATTGATTTTACATTTTCGCGGAGTACATATGGAGAAAGAATCATCGGGAAAACATAATAGAAGACTTTTTAGATGCGATAAAAACAGTATATTCGCCGAAAAGTAACGATTCAGAGAGCGATGAAGATTAGCCGAGTTATTTTGTTTTTCATTACAATTTTATTCAAATCTAGAAACTAAAGTTTTTATTAAAATGAATGTTTCCATAAGTAAATGAATGTGTATGTTGAGTGTATTGTATGTTAGTGTTAGAACGTGCCGCGTACTGAAATTTCTTTAATGTGGGCGATATAATAAAATTCAAGTTTAAACAAAAAGTGAGATTTGTAAACATTCGAAATTTAGTTTTATTGCCCGGTTGGCACTGTAGTAGGTAGTGCTACACTGATGTTTTTTAAGGTAGACGCCATTGCTCGGTATATTTAAAATAGTGTTTTGAAAATTCTGTTTCTATTTATTAGAATTTTAAAACTTCTACAGTATTTAATTATAATGAAATAGTCGACTTTTTAATATTTGGAATTCTTAAAACTGCTTGATTACAAAGCTGAAATTTGAACACGATCGTTATTGGTTGACGGCTATCGCGCGTAGTGACATAACTTAAGTTGGCGACATAGATGAGATTGCTTGGCGCAAAAATCTGAAATCGCGCCAATCCCGCACGGGTCTGGTAACTTTTACCAGAAAATATATACATACATTTTTAGCAGTTTTCCCAGAACCCAGTGGTCATTGAAAGTTTCGGAACTAGTAGTGTATCCCTCTCTATTGGTGATCTTTGCTACTTTTTTGTCGCAACCCAGTATGGGCACCCATCGGAGTAAGAAACTGGGATTTTTCCAGATTTTGAATTGCTAGCCCTTAACACTACAAAAAGATAACTATGTAAATAAAGCAGGGTGTTCCCCCTTCAATTTTAAATTGCTTAAACTAACAGTATATAAGAAAACAGTAATTCTAATATTTGCTTAAGGATTCTATTTATAAATATTAGATTTAAAATTAAAGGAAATGAAATAGCAAAAATAATTACATTTAATAGCATCTAGTTAAAAATAAACAAAATAATGAATTTCAGTGTTTTAAGATGGAATTTTACAAATCATTATTACATAAAAGTAGACAAATCTAGAATAGCTTCAAAAAACAGAATTCTATAATTACGTTCAATATTGGAAATGAAAATATGTAACATACAATTTTAGGAATTCTATGCCTACAGAAAATAAAATAAAACTCTTACTTTCATTTTTTGTCCAGTGCTCTACATGCAAAGCAAAATAATAAATATGAATATGAAAGACAATATTCATATTTCACACTATATCGAATAAAAATGAACAATTAAACTAAAAATGTTGCCACTGAAAAGAAGCATATATATGACGTAAAACACGAGAAAAACAATAGCTGGCAACTATAAAATCAGTGATGTAGCACAAACTGAATTTGGCAACACTATAATAAAAACAAAACTCAAATTGGCAACACTACAAACAAAACAAAGGGCACTAGATTTGGCGAGAAATCATTAAGAGGGGGATATCATACTTACACCACACTTTTTACCCCGCATATTAAATAATTTATTTTAGCCTTTACTTCACTGATAAACAAATTCATTTTTTTTTCAATGAAATTATACCTTATTTTCAACAAGGAAAATATGTGAAATAGCACAAACTGAATTTGGCAACACTATTTATTGTACTATATATTCTAACTAAAAAATTCTACATTTAAATATTCAGATAATTTTGTACAATATAAAAAAAACAGAAACAAATGAAAAAATAATTAAAATTGCTCTCCTGATAGCACAATATGACAAACTTATTGGTTATTACTTCACTTCAGACATTAAATCTTAATACTACATTTGGTCCTGATAAAATTGGATCCTTATTTCAGTCAACAGTTATGAATACAACACTCTAATATTAATCATGCCATCTAGTAATAAAATTAAGATTTAATATTTCATTAGGTTTTCATACAAATTTATTGAATATTTTAAGATATTAAAACAAAAAAACTCAAAGAAAATTATAATATTTTCTAACAGAAAACGTATCAAAGTAATTAAACATTCTAGGAGTGATTCATAATTTTTACGGATACTTATCAGTTAAAAGCAGTTAACCATATAAATAGAACAAATTGAATTTCATCATTTATTATTAACTTATTACAGATTAAATATATAATTTATATTTCAATTTCTTTTATAAATTTAACTAAAAATAATCTTAATACTATAGGATAACCTTAATATTACAGGATAAAATATTTAAAACTACATATTACAGAATATTTGGCTAAACTGAGGATCAGGGTCTCAGCTCACCAAGCGCAAAAAGTCGTCAAATCCGGTAAAAAGTAACTTTTTTAACGCCAAAAAATCACCAAATGTGATTAGTTGCCAAATACAGTGTCAGAATGTCTCGCCACTACACATCTGGTAAATGCGATTTTTATTTTGGAATTTTTTTATTGGATGTAAAGCACAGCAATTATAACCGTTTTTTCATATATATTTTTTACTAAACTTTGGATGTAGCGCGGAATATAAATATAGTCTTTTATATTCACATTTCAATGCTGTCTTTTATATTTGTTTTGTATTTCACTATGGATATCGTGCCAAAAATTAAACTCGGACTTTTATATTCATTTTGGATTTTTTTGTATATGTAGAGTGCCGGAAAATGATAGTAAGAATTTTATTTTAATTATTTTCTGTAGGCATAGAATTCCTAGAATAGTATCCCTAGAAAAGTATACTTCCAATAATAAACAAAATTATGAAATTCTATTTTTATAAATTATTCTAAATTTGTCTACTTTTATGTAGTAATGATTTGGAAAATTCTATCTTAAATCACTAAAATTCATTACATTACTTTTTACTAGATGTTATTAAACATAATTTTGCTGCTTTATTTCCTTTAATTCTGAAATATTTTTAAATTTAATCAATTCTTATTATGATCACTGTTTTCTATATACCATTAGGCTTTGCAATTTGATATTGGGAGGACCCTGCTTTATTTACATGGTTATTATTGTTTCTTATTTAATAGGAGGAGGAGAGGGAAACACCAATTTTTTAAGCCAATTAGCGTCCATTCTGGGTTGCCAATCAATTTCCCTTACCCCTGAAAATATTTTCCGCCAAACTGAATAAATTATACTCAGTTTTTCTGAATATTTAAATAATTTTTACTGGTATCAAAATTCAGTGTAAAAAACTTAAAGCAATCCTTGAAGCAGTGAATACCATTAGCAATATCTTGCATGTTCTCTAACGCATGTCGAGTATTCTTAAATGGATTGAATGCAACAAATTTCATGATTTCTTGGAATCTTTCCAAATCATCAAGATTTGATTGGATATCCTTCCGAAGTTTAGCAATATCTTTGTACTTTGAGGATTTGAATAAAGCATATCCAGCAGCATGTTCAAACAATACAAAGAGGTGAGGCTGAAATGAAACAAATTTTAACATTATAAAAAATTTTTTATAAACTATTTATAGATATTCTAAAAATGTTCATAAAGTGAATAATCTTATTTACTCTTTGAACAAAAATTATCTTTACATGAATTTATATAAAATTTTTGATAATTTTACAGCTTAAATCTAATAGCAAATTTTAACTGGAACTTATATAGACTATGACCTCTTTTAGAAGTAAATAATTAGATACAAATATCTAAATATCTACAGATGAAAAAGATCAACATTCATATAAAAAATACAAAAAAATTCAAAACATTTGCAAAAATATGTGACTTTTTTAAAACCCATGTGCCACAATTTTAAGACTTAATTCATTGCTTATAAATATACATAATTTTAATTTGTAAACTGCTTTTAATTCATTCTTTTTAATAAATAATAACATTACAATCTATATATAAATATATAAATTATAATTATCAGAATCAATATAAAATTTTATATCAGCTTTGGCAGTTAAATAAAAGTATAACTACAGGCATATATATAAAAGTTTAAATCTGAAAATTTTGATAATTAATAAAGATTTTAGTCTAAAATAAGCTTTTCTTAAACTTAATACTAACTAAATACAATTATATGTAACAGTGGATTAGGAAACATTGGCTATGTTTAGCAACATTTTAGAAGGCAGTCAAGTTTTTAACCTCAGCACAATCATAGGGGTATGTACAGTCGTCAAACATGTAGATTACTGTACCAGAATGAATTGTTTGACAATTCTATAGTATTAACAATATGCACAATTTGTCTATAGTCTTAGTAACCCTTGAAGCTATTACTGTTTTATCTTTTCTAAGCTTATTTTTATTACCAGGGGTGTTTGTGGGACCCCAAAAAATCCCCAGAAACTTTTACGGACTTACTACCGACATTTTGGAGTTTCGAGAAGGGGGGAGAAATGAAAAATTACAATTATGAAGTATTGAATGACGTAATTATTGCGTTTTCTGCTTTTAAAGCAAACAAAATTACCCAGATCAAAATAAATAATTCATTATTATTCCTTCTTCCTTTTGAACGACGATCCCCAGAATTTCCGGGTATCAAAGTTCAAAATCCCCAGAGCACAAACACCCCTGTATTACACTAATTATGAGAATTTTAAAGTTAGATGTTATATGGGTGTAATGATTATATCAGTTGTTTAATTTGTAATTTATAATTTTTCACCTTATTAATTTGGAGAGTGAGGGAAGTTTATTAATTATATGCTTATACTTTGTGTTAATTCAGTTTTCTATTATGCTTACTTAAGTAAATACTTCTTTAAGTAAGCTTTGTTCCCTGTTGTTAGATTGTGCAGTACTGAAATTTTAAAATTCAAGTTTTAATTTAAAATAGAAATTTAGCATTATTGCCTGGTTTTCACTGTAGTAGGTAGCACTAAGCTGAAATTTTTTTATGTGAGCACAACAAACAGTTAATTAAATATGTAATCTGTTTACATTATAAATTCAGCTTTGTTGCATGTATGTGAACTTTTGTAGACTTTGTGATACTTAGTTTACATTTGTTTTTTATTATCTAATCTTTGGGTAGTTAGTTTCTAATTATTAGCATCGTATTACATCTATAATATGTAAGTAATTATAATGAAATATTTTAAATTTTGATATTTGGAATTTAAATTAGCATGTAATTGCAAAGTTGAAGATTGAACACAATTGGTATTTAGTAGCCGGATACTGAGGGTAGTGTTGCGATTGAAGTTAAAGAAATAGCAGTGCAGCATTTGATGTGAAAATTGTCCTAAACCCAAATACTTCTCTAGCCTCTTACCGATAATTGTTCTTTCGCATTAACGAGGTAGCTTTTGTGAGATAACTTCTAGTCATCCAACTCATGAAAATCAAGATCATATAACAGTCATAAAAGTTATGAGCTATTAAATTCAGACTATTTTAATAGATAGTTTATTTATAAATTTTAATACTAGTGTGAAAATAAACATAACATGAACATTCTTTTCCAAGAAATAAGTTGTTAAGAGAAACATAATAAACACAATTTAAAAGGCAGAATTTGCTACCTACAACAATTTTTGTGGTAGTAGGATGATACAGCATTATGGGCACTGTAGTTCAGGATCTTCAAAGTTCGATATTTTAACCACGAAAAAATACAATTTTCACACATTGAGTATTTCATATACTTTCACACTCATAGCTGATGCTTTCATTAGATTTTTATTGCTTTCATAGCTGTTTATCGCAGTCAAAAATTAATGTGGCTCCATAAAGTGCGGTTTGGACGGTATTTTTGTAAAACGCAAAATAGTTAATTTTTTTTTCAAAAAAAGTGACATTAAACGGAATATTTTAGCAAAATATTTGATGATTAAACTTTCTAAATCCAAAAATTTTCTATGAAACTTATTCCAAATTTATACAACCAAACTAAAGTTAAGACTATAGAACAAACGAACATGCTCTTTCATAATTTCTGTTTTCAAAAACTTAACCATTCGAATTAAAGAAACGCAATATAGGTAATACAGTATCATCCTAAAATTAATCTTCATACACTTATAGATCCCCCAATTTTCATGAGCGGGAAAATATATGAAAATATTAAGTTAATACGTAGCACAAAACTTTTAAAAATAATGAACTTACCATTTTTAGTCTTCTAATAAAATCGTTTAGGTTTAAAATAAAAAAAAAATTCTTAAAAATAACCTTCACTAGATTTTTATAAACATTTAAACAGCTAACACATGTTCCCCACAATGTACAAATAGCAATCCTGTTTATTTTATTTTACTTCATTTCATTTCACAACTTTTAAAATTTAATGCAATCTTGTACGGATATACACTTTTAGTATAATTATTTTCAGATGAAGATGTTTTAAATATTAATATTATATGATGCAATATAAATATAATTCCATAGTAAAAAAACACTTTAAATTAGCCATAGTAAATTCATTTATCTTATCAAAAAAATACATATTTCGAAAAGAGGGACGATATTTAACGAAATATAACTATACAAATTATACTTTTAAAACATCGAAACGGAAATTATTTTTTACTATGTTAGAAAATTTTTTCAATAATTTATGAAGGAATTATTAATTGAAAATGTTAAAAAATAAATTATAAACTTCTGAATTGAAGAGTTGTTTTCAAATGAATCAGTCACTTCATCTTACGTAAACGGAAAAGCTTTATATTTTGATTGATATCACAGACCAATATATTTGTCGTTGATTGATATATACGATATTGAAATCATCTCAAATTTGTCTTTTAACAGAGGAGTTGGCGCTATCATAGGAAAAACAAAAAACATGCAGATCATAATAGAAAACGTGGTTGTGAAAACACAGATTGAAAGACCAGAAAATGATTGTTTGAAATGGGTTGCAATTATTATACTGGGAAACTAGTAATAACATTCTTAAAGTCATATGAAAAATATCCATGAATTCTTTTAGTAAATATAAAATCAATGATTAGTTTCTTATCCATGTATGCTTTGATTTTATATTATTTAATAAGATATTTAAATAAAGTGAAAGAACATTACCAAATTTACCTCATATAGGTGCCGCAGGTAATGTACAGGAATTTAATTGGATTCTTAAGAAATTTGGGATTTATTGTAATACATTAAAGTTAATATTTTTAATTTTAAGTTTTTATTAAAAAGCTGATTTTTTTTTTTTTTTTGTAAAAGAAAAATTTACAAAAAAAATTTTTTTTGTAAATTTTATTGAATTATTTATTTTAGTGGTTTTCGAATTTGATGTTTTTTTATTTAATAGCTGTAAAACCCTATTACATTAGGTTTGGTTTGGTTTGTTTGTCGCTCAACTGTCATTTTTTGCACACGAGGGCTAATTAGACCGGGACTTACGGTTTAAAGTGGATTCCGAACCACTACAAACATCCATGCCCAAGGTGGGATTCGAACCAACGAACTGTTGAACCGAAGGCAAGAGCGCTAACCATTCGGCTGCCAGCTCGGCCCTATTACATTAGAGTTGCCGATATTTAAGTTTGAGCAAAGTCCGTAGACTTAACTTTAACGTGACGTCACAGCTCAAATTTCAGCAATTCGTTCTATTCGTCCAATAATATTACAGATTTTTTTTAATAGCTGCGCAGTTGAAATTTGTACATTATTTTGTTTTGGTCAAGTTTCATGCCGAATGAAAGTAATTCGCGTTTATAAGTTGCTGAAAATCAGCAACTTTTTTGTGCATGCAGCAGCAACTCGGGCAATTCATTTCGCCAATAATTTTAAAAACTGATCAAGTTTTATCATCTTTTCGCCGAGAGGAAATAGTACAAGAAATGGTTGTTTATTTTAATTTTGAAGAACTAGTAGAATATCCCCCTCATTGGAGACTATTGGGACTTTTCATCATCACCAAGTTAAATGCATGTTTTTAGAACGGGAAATTTCCCAAAGTTCCAAAAATACGCTTCTTAGCAACTTTTAAATCACATAATAGCATAAAAAAATATTAAATGGAAAATGAATAAAAATCCGTTATTATGGGTTTGTATTCTCTCCAAAACAACCGGTAAATACTTAGCATAGTCAAACGTAGAAGAATCTGCAACTGTTTTCTTATTATCAAATGTAAAACTGCAAAAAAAAAATAAATAAATAAATAAAAATAATAAATTCTTATGCTTGATTGTTACTAGGATTTAATACTTTTTACTCCATCGATTTAAAATAAGAATATATATGATAGTTGATTGATTTTAAAAAATACAATTTAAGTAAGAAGTATGTATAAAAATTTCGCAATGAAAGTAAAACAAAAACTTCAAATGCTGTTGCTACTAAAAACCAAATCTGGCAACAAAAATATTCCGAAAAGCTACAAAAATTCTAATTGGCAACACTCTAATCAAAACAAAGGACGATAGATTTGGCGAGAGATCTCTTTGGAGGAGGATATGATACTTATACCCATTTTTGTTGTCATAATTAGTGTTAACGAGCCATCTTGAAGTTGTCAATTTTTAAACAACAAATTTAGATTTAGAATGGGCATATTAATTTCAATATAAAAGAATTTAACTGCTTAAAAATTTGATTACATTTTAACACAAATTTTAAAATTCAAATTATTTTGTTTAAATAATTTGAAAGTAGTATTTCCAAATATTTATGCAGATAGTCTTAATAGGATATATTGTTATATGATAAAAATGTCATGCGAAATTTAAAACTTTACTATCGAATATAATGAAGAAAATATCAAAATGTAGTATTATTAAAATATCGTATATTTGTTACTTCATATTACTTTTAATTAACTTAATTTAAATTTTATACAGTTTGAAACGCAAAAATTTAAATTTAAAATTGTAAAAAATAACATTTTCATAAAAGATGTACTATTTTTTTTTGGGTTGGGATTTTGCTGACATTTTTAGTTTTGATGGATATTTTCAAATCGAATTACTTTAAATTCATATTAATAATTAATCTGTAAATTCATTCAAATAATCGTATCCTGTCATACGATAAAATAAAGCCATGGCATTATTTCATCATTCATACATGGCCTGTATGAAATAATTCTAAAGGAAGTAGAAAATGTAAAATAAATGGCAAAATCAATTATAAAATGTCAACTCAGTACATGTTTACGTTTCCAAAAAATTATAATAAAGACGAGAATAAATTTAGTAAATAAATACAGTAATATATTGAAGAACTTGTTTTATTTTCTTAATAAATTGTGAAGATTACAGAAAAGGATAATTTATAATATATTGCTATATTTCGACAAAATATTTTTAAGAAAATGACATAAGAAAAATATTAAAATTTAAGAGTGAAATTGATTCAAACAAAAGAAAGAAAATCCATTTTAGATGTTCATAGGAATTAATCAACATTTTAAAAACTTGTGTAGCGTGTAGCATGTAGCTGGTTTAATAGGAACAAAGAAATAAGTTCCTTAAATAGCTCAAAATATTTTATTAGAATTTAAGGTACAATTTGAGCACAACACAGATACACACAGATACTACAAATAATACTAAATAACAACTAAAACATTTAAATTTGAAGGAAAAAAAATAAACATGAGAGTCATGTGGACATGTCTCATACCGTCGGTTGTTGGAGAGGGACTGGCTTCTCGTTGACGATGCCATGGGTGGCGCTGCAGATAGAGGGCGCTACAGACTCCCCTCTGGCTCCGCCGACGTCCCGGCAAGGAGACAGGATTGAGATTAGGAAGCTGCTGAGGGTGTCGACGTGGTCTTCCTCTACTTTTCAAAGGGAAAACGGGACCGTTATCTCTAGATGATTGTTGAAATGGCATCAACATACTGGTATGATAAGTACCGAGTACTTGATCAGGGGCAGCAGGGTCTGCAACATCATATGTATTTGGTGATCTATTTGTTAGGATAATATAAGGTCCTTCACGTTTGGGCATGAATTTCTTAGTTGTTTTGGTCTTAGACTTGCTTATGGGATGTAAAGTGATCCAAACTTTATCACCTGGTTGATAATAAGCGGGTCTATGCTTCTTGTCGAAGTACTCCTTTCTTGCATCTTGTTTTTGTTCTACACGTTCTCTAATTAATGGTGTAAGACGTGCAAATTCTTTCAAGTAAGGTGTTATCTCTGCGACGAAGTTATCGTTATCAATGACAGCTCTTATATCATGCTTGACATCATCTGTGGTTCGAAGCTCTCTTCCGAACTGAAGGTAAGCTGCCGTATGACCTGTAGAATCACATTTTGACGTGTTTAAAGCAAAACGTATCATGGGTAGTTTGTCCTCCCAAGTATCATGTGAATCACCTACTAGAATCGCTAATTTGGGTTTTAGGTCTCGATTTTTCCGTTCAGCAGGGTTTGCTTGAGGATGGTATAACGGTATAAGATCTTGCTTAATACCCAGGATTTTACAAGTTTGTTGCATTACAGCACTGACGAACTGTACGCCATTGTCACTGATTACCCTTCTAGGTAGGCCATAGCGTAAGAAGACTTCTTCTATCAATATTTTAGAGCAATTGATAGCTGTAGCATCTTTTAGGGCAAAAAGTTCGACCCATCGTGTACTTGTATCTTCAACAAGAAAAATCCATTTTTTTCCAGTTGGGGTCTCTGGGAGAGGGCCAAACAAGTCTATTGCCAGCGTCTCAAATCTTTGTGAGTAAATAGGCGTTCTGAGTAATCCAGCAGGTTTCTGGTTGTTAGATTTGTACCGATTACATTCAGCACAATCTTTCACATATTCGGCGATAAACTTTCTCATGCCAGGAAAGAAATACCTAGAAGCAATTTTATGATACGTATTCTCAGCTCCACAATGTCCTGCAGTGGGAGTATCATGATATTGCTGTAGGACACGTTCTCGCTCGTGACAAGGGACAACTAACTGTGCTTCTTCTGACTCTGTTTCAGGCGAATATCGATACAGTATTCCTTGATTCATCAGATACCCTCTACTAGTCCAATTTACATAGTTTTCATCTTTCCGACCACTTTCAAAGCAGTCTATGATTTTTCTTACATCCTCATCCTTCAATTGTTCTTCACGAATATCTTTAGATTTCCTGGATGGCAAATCTATGGAAATAGTGTTCAAGTTACAAACAAATTTGTCCACTTTATCAACTGGTCTGGACAGAAGATCTGCAATTACATTAGATTTTCCTGGAGTGTAAAGAATTTTCGGATGATATGACTGGATTTGAAGAGCCCATCGAGCTAAGCGTCCGGATGGCGATTTAATACTCATAAGCCACTTCAAGGGTTGGTGATCAGATGTAATGATAATTTCTTGATTTTCCACATAGCCACGGAACTTTTCAAGTGCCCATACCACAGCTAGTGCTTCTCTTTCAGTAGTTGAATAATTTCTTTCTGCTGAACTGAGCAATCGACTGGCATACTCAATCACATGTTCTTCCGGCCTTTCTCCTTGGATAAGGACTGCTCCTAGAGCGTAATTACTAGCATCAGTTCTTATGAGGAATGGTTTAGATCCATCTGGCTGAGACAACACAGGTGGTGAAATCAACCGTCTTTTTAACTCATCAAATGCTTTCTGTTCGGTATCACCCCATATCCATTGTTTATTCTTTTTTGTTAAGTCACTAAGGGGTCTAGCAACTTCAGAAAAATGGGGAACATATCTCCGGAACCAGGAACAAGTCTGTAGGAAGGACTGAACTTCTTTAGCACATTTTGGTGTTGGAATTTTTTGAATAGAAGATACTTTGTCAGCATCCACTTCCACACCTTTTTCAGTTATCCAATGACCTAAATACTTCACTCTGTCACAAGAAAAATGACATTTGCTTCTGTTAACATTCAGTTTAAATATAGAAAGTCTTTCAAACACTTTTCGTAAATCTGATATATGTTCATCAAAAGTTTCTGATAAGATAATGATATCGTCAAGGTATGACAATGCAAAAACATCTTTGAGACCAGATCTAAATTTATCAATGAGACGTTGAAAAGTTGCGGGTGCGTTGCGCAACCCAAAAGGCATACGTAAAAATTTAAAAGTTCCAAATGGACAGATGAATGCAGTCTTCTCTTGGTCCGATTCATGAACTTTGACCTGATGATAACCAGATCTTAAGTCTATCGTAGACATGTATTTCGTCGACTTGGCTTCAGTCAATAAATCATCCATTCTAGGTAGTGGATAGTTATCCGGAATAGTCGTTGAGTTTAACTTACGGTAATCAACACACAATCTGATGGTACCGTTCGGTTTAGGCACTAATACCACAGGACTTGCATAAGGAGATTCACATTTCTCAATTATTCCTTCAGTTAGTAAGGAATCTAGCTCTTTCTTCAACAACTCTTTCTTTGCAGGTGTCATTCTATATGGAGGTTCAGCAACAGGTAGGCTATTTCCAGTCTGTATTCTGTGTTCAATAAAAGGAGTAGGTTCTCCCCCTGGTTTGAAGTTATTTTCAAATTCTTCCAGCAATGAATTTAATTTATGACGTTGTTCTCTTATCAAGTGTTTTCCTTCATCATTTCTCAATTGCACGGAATTAGAGGTTTCTGAAATTTCAGCAGACATATCAGGCGAAGTTAATTTTTGCGACATTATTACTTTTGCAACACTTACGGTTTCAGATGTTTCCTGATAAAATGGATAATGTCTGTGTGGATATTCACTAAAATGCCAAGTGCCATTCTGAATGTTAAGCACAATACCAGCAGCCTGGAGAAAGTCAGTGCCAAGCAATGTTCTATTACCTTTAGCATTTGGTAACGCAATAAATTTCATACGAACTTTCTTTCCTTCTACATTAAGATTCACGACTGTTGTCAAGGCTGGGACATTTCTTTCTTTTCCATCAGCAAGTATCATTGTAATATTCTTCTTTTGAAATTTAAAACCTTTCTCTTTCAATAAACAAAAAAATCTCTCTCCCGCAATGGAATTTGATGCACCTGTGTCGGCACAAAAAGCTGCTTTTTCACCACAAACAGTTAAAAAAATTGAGCTAGACAATGAATCTGAAGCTTGAGCGGTATACAATTTTACACCATTAACAACTGTTTTAGCCTCTTCTTTTAATATGTTGCACTTTGGACACTTAGACTGAATAAAACCAGGATTACCACATCCATAGCAATGAACCGAAAATTTTCTTTCTGGCTTGTCTTTACTAAATTTTGGACTTTCATAGTTGGAATATTTTATTTTGTTATGTTCCCTAGAGTTAGGAGGCTTATAGTTTCTTTCCGAAGTAGATTTAACATAGTCTTTGAAATTTGGCTTCTTAGCAAAGATAGGTGAATTTTTCTTCATTCCCAGTGTTACATTTTCATAACTGTCAAGCTTTTCTGCAAGTTCTAAAGGATCATTCAGCTCTGACCATTGATCAACAAAATGTTCTCTTACCTCTGTAGGTATTCTTTTCTTTAACTGGTCAGCTATAATTAAGTCTTGCAATTTCTCAAAAGTGATGATATTCAACTCCTTTACCCATCCCTCGAAATATGATTTAATTTCAAAATAGAAGTCTTTCCATGTTACTTCTGCACTTTTTCTATGTTGCGAGAACATCTGCCGAAACCTATCTGATGTAAGTCGAAAACGCTTCAAGAGCATCTCTTTCGCCTTTGAGTAGTCGTTAACATCTTCTTCATTTTCTCTAGCAATTAATTGATTTATTTCGGCTGGCAATGAGCCTATCAAGTACGGCATCCAATTCCTTTCAGGTATATTCACTAATTTTAATTGACGTTCAAAAACTGTCAGGTACAGTCCTATTTCATCTTTATTAGGATTGAATTTTGGGAGAATACGATTCAGATCCCAATTTGTTTTCTCTGCTTCACTGGCTGGAGCTGTGGCAGTGGAGGAAAGTACTTTCTGAGCTTCCACTTGAAGTTCTAAGCGTTGCAATTCATACGCTCTTTCTTTTTCAATGCACAGTTCTTTTTCTTTGGCAATTCTTACGCATTCAGCTTGTTTTTCTTTTTCAAGACGTTCTTCTATTATATTAGTTAGCATATTTTTCACTAATTCTTCATCATAATCGTTTGATTTGGTTATAATATCTTTCAGTTGAATTACTTTTAGATCATCTGCTACCCCTAGCCCCATTTCTATAGCGAGGTTTCTCAAATCTTCTTTTTTCCCTTTCCCAAGGAAGGCCATTTTTGCATGAGTTTATTTTTAAGAGTTCTAAAGTTATTTTCAACTGATTTAAAATACTGATTTTTTAAAATATGTGTTTATTTATTTTAGTTAAAACGAAATTTAAACACCATCAGTCTTAAATACTATTATGTGAAAATATAAACATTTTAACTTTAAACATAAGTAAAGTATAACCTATTATTATTTATCCAAATATTTACTGCAAATAAAATGAACTTTTAAATTATTGTAAATAAACCTGAAATATTCATATGATATTCACTGAAATCAAACAAAACCAAAACAAAGCATTTCACAATTCTACCATAAATTTTATTTTCCTTTCATTTATAACTCTTTACTTTCGTTTTATAATTATCAATAATTACTAAATATGTACCTTTGTTTATAAATTATATTTTATCAATACTTTAATACCACATTCAATAATTCAAAATATATTAATTGAGATAACTTAATCATATGCATTCAAAGAATATTTTATATTAAAATAACAAAATGTTTTATTGACCTTTTATATAACTTAAAAGTTCTTCAATTTTCTAGAATATCAATTCTGATACCTTTTACCAAAATATTAATAATAATGTTGTAATCTTAATTTATATCCTTAAATATATACATGGAATACAATATATTTTCATTCTTTATTCAATGAAACCACTTACTAAAAAATAAAACACAAAGATTCTAAACAGAAAGTGAATGACGAAAAAAAATAAATAAATAAAAATAGCATTCATAGATATTGAAATGGTAGACAGTGAGGCGTATATGAAGCAATAACAACGGTCGTTTGCGGCGCCTAGTTTCGTGTTTTAAATCAAAACAAAAGTATCATCGCATGAAAAATGCACAGTCATCAGACAATTAAATTCTGTAAGATGCTATATTTTAAACACTATCTCACTGTAAAGAACATATTTTCAACTATTCAGAATTAAGAAATATAATATATGAGAAATAAAAATATTCAGAAGTAACAGAGATATTAATTCACGTACACATACTATAATACTTCAAATATAATAATAAAGTAAATATATCTTTTAATTCAATACTCTAATACAAAATATTATTCATTTAATAATATGTGAAACATATCTACCAAATCAAACAAATAATTATACTCGCAGGTAATAATACTGTTCAAAATTCAAGAACATAAAATAATAACACTTTTATGGAACACAACTTATAAAGAAACTTTTTATATAGTTTTATATTCATACGTGCTTAAACATTAACATTTTTCTGCTTAAACATAACTTAATTTTAATTCTTAGTACAGTATAAAAGCAACTTATCTGGAATTTTCAGATCGCTGAACTCCTCAAACGAACTACAACTACAATCTCGGATGAGATTACACTTCGGAATTCACCAATAATGATCTCGGATGAGATTATACTTCTAATGAATCCATAAAACAATACACATCAGGAGGTAACCTGTAAAATTTTTGAGTTCCCCTCCAACAACAAAATTTAATTCTGGGTAGAATTTTCAAGAGCAAAAAGAAACTCGAACTCGGGTCTCACGTTGGGCTGCCATTTTTTGTAGCGTGTAGCATGTAGCTGGTTTAATAGGAACAAAGAAATAAGTTCCTTAAATAGCTCAAAATATTTTATTAGAATTTAAGGTACAATTTGAGCACAACACAGATACACACAGATACTACAAATAATACTAAATAACAACTAAAACATTTAAATTTGAAGGAAAAAAATAAACATGAGAGTCATGTGGACATGTCTCATACCGTCGGTTGTTGGAGAGGGACTGGCTTCTCGTTGACGATGCCATGGGTGGCGCTGCAGATAGAGGGCGCTACACTTGGCTATAAATAAATTCTCAAATAAGAATTTATCATGAAATCTAGAATCTACTAGTTACAATATTGCAACAACCTTAAAAATTGTATCAAGAAAAGCGATCTATTATTAAATCTAGTAAAACAGTTATTTTCTTATAGTAAAACTGAAAGAGAGAAATCTCAAGCATTCATTGGACGAATTGCTGAAATTTGAGCTGTTACGTTGCATAATGTTAAGTCTACGGGAGTTGCTCAAACTGAAATTTCGGCAACTCTAATGTAAGCATAGGAGCTTAAGTATTTTTTTTAAATAAAAATTAAGGCTCTATGAGGCTCTGTCATTAAAATAATTATCACTTGTTTTCGATATTTTTTTATAGAATTTTTAAGATTTTTTATTTAGTATTTTAAATTTGAAAATTTTTGTTATATTTTCAAATTTATTATAAAAATGCCATTTCTATTGTAAGAAATATTCAATTAAAATCGAGTAAAAATTAGAATTTTTAAATATAAAAATGTATCTATATCAATGAGAAATATATATTTGGTACTTCAGTTACTTCTGCGTTCAGTGGATTGCTAATCTCATACTTTATTTATGATTGTGTACTTAAAATTACATTTCATATTATACTGCTAATTTGTTCTACATATTATGGTATACATAATTATGTTATAGTTTGAGCTCTCTCTATATATCTATTATCTTGGCAAATATTTATATAATATTTCAAAATTTTAACATAATTGAAATTCTGTGAAACTGGGTGCAGAAAATCTAATTATATTTCAGGTTCTTTCATTTGTTAACGCAATTAAATATTAATCTGATAAAAAAAATCAAGGAACGGAAAACAGGATATATCAGAAAGTCATGAAAATAATTCCATTGAAAATTATATCCAATCATGTTTTCTTGAGGTTTCTGAAAATGAGAGAGCTGACGCATGGACTTCCCGACCTGTCACAAACTTTATGGTTGATGCCAATACTTGGAATAAAGCAATTTTAATCATTTTACTTTTAATCATCGATAAATTTCTGATTCATATTTTTTTTATAAAAATGAGTGTTTTTGCTGCATCGAACTGTACAAATTCTTTAAAATGATGGAGAGTTTCAACTTCATTTTTATTCCATCCATTTTTATGGATAAATCTTGGAAAAATATTTCCTATTAAAACTAATATTTTTTCTCCGTCATAAGATTTTAAAACACAAAAATTGTACAGAATTATTATTTTTTAAATGTGTTTTATTGCTGTACAAAACACATAATATCAGTAATAATAGTGGTGACGCTCTACGACGAATATCCAGATATCTCGCCAAAACTAGACAGTGGAAAAAATAATGTGACGACTAACTTAAAAAAACCACATACCTCAGATATTAGTTTCAATTCAATCATTCCTTCCTGATCATTTTTGGGCAGCGATTTTATGTCAAGAAACCCATCATGCAGAAAAGAATCAACTGAAGCATCCAACATGCTGTTTTTTTATTGGTCAATATTGTTACAAATTTATAAACAATGATTATATTTGTCTTAAAATATCTCAGACAGATCGGAAATTCTCACATTTTGGGTAAAAATTGTGGTATTTCGACGTGTTGTAGTTTAAAAGCGGATTTCCCAATGATTTGGCGACTTGGCGACAGTTGGCAAGATTCTTGGCGACTTGGCGAGAAATAGATACTTCTGGAAACATCCATCACCTAAGCTCTAGGACCAATATTTTTCGAGATAGCCTAGAAGCTTCCAGAACCTTGGCGAAATTGGTAGATTTCTCCGCCAAGTCAGGTATAAATACCGCAGCCCGACATGGAAGAGTCAGTTTTTTATGAAGACAGTTAGTGAGTGAAGACGATTAGTTGTGACTGCTAGTTGCTCTCTGTCTGAGGTATTTGAAACCCGTGATTAGAAGCTGTTTCTTATTATATCTGACGATTTGTAGCTGTATAATTGTGATTTTTACAGCGGGAATTTCGTTTATCTAGTGAAGTTTTTACGAATAAAAGTCTTGTGTTCATTAAGTGGTTGCTTTATTCAACTCTCAATCGACACGAACCCGTGGAGCTCGGTACAATATGCATTTCGTTGAATTTTGTATTATTACATTGTCTACAAGAAAATTGCATGATATTATGATTAATCTTTTTTTTTTTTTTTGGAAATAATTAACTAAGTGGAAAATTTTAAATTATTAATAAATACACATTTAGATATTCAGCTGTAATTGATAATTTAAAATACTGTAACTTAATATTGATCAATGAGATTGCTTATATTTTTTCTACTCACTATTGTTATGATTGCAACTGAATGCATTAGCTATTAGATAATGATGATTTTTGAAATAAATTGAATTGTCAAAAGAGAGATTTGGCGAATCTCTTAGTTACAGTGATCTAAATAATAAATTTTTACTGTGCATTTCAGCGAACGATCCGATTGCTTGAAAAGGAATAATTTAATATTGTAATTAATTTATGCTTCATAACTGCTTGAAAAATGCTACAATTTACGTGATTAAATTTATAATTAATGTAAAAAGGAAAATTCAATTTAGATTTTTTTCCACCAAGTACATATTTTTTTATTTAATAAAAAGAAAAATATTATAAGTTCTTACTTTATTTAAATGATAGGAATATTTAAAACGAATATTTAACTTTCTTACAAAATTACTCTTATAAAATATCCAAATTGAACACAAAATTTGCAATTTGCTAAGATAAATGATGATTAAAAAAGAAGTACATGCAAAATACTGCATTTAAATATTAAATTTTTAATTTGTAGATGCAAATAAATCTAATATTTATTTTAAAATAAGTCCATTTGTATCCCATGTATTGCAATTTTATTACAGGGAATGTTTGCCTGGATTTTTTATAAATTAAGAAAGGAATAAAAATATGATGTATCTGTGTGATGTGCTCAAATTGTACCCTAAATTGTTATAAATTATTTTGAGCTATTTAAGGAACTTTTTTCTTTGTTCCTATTAAACCAGGTAAGTGCTACAATATAAAAAAATAATGACTGCCCAACGTGAGACCCGAGTTCGAGTTTCTTTTCGTTGTTAAAAAAAAATTCGACACAGAATTAAATTTTGTTGTTGGAGAGGAACTCAAAAATTTTACAGGTTACCTCCTGATGTGTTGTATTTTATGGATTCATGAGACATATTAGAAGAAGAGGCTAAAACAGTTGTTAATGGAGTAAAATTGTATACCGCACAAGCTTCAGATTCATTGTCTAGCTCAATTTTTTTAACTGTTTGTGGTGAAAAAGCAGCTTTTTGTGCCGACACAGGTGCATCAAATTCCATTGTGGGAGAGAGATTTTTTACTTTATTGAAAGAGAAAGGTTTTAAATTTCAAAAGAAAAATATTATAATGGTACTTGCCGATGGAAAAGAAAGAAATGTCCCATCTTTGACAACAGTTGTAAATCTTGATGTAGAAAGAAAGAAAGTTGGTATGAAATTTATTGCGTTACCAAACGCTAAAGGCAATAGAACATTGCTTGGCACTGACTTTATGCAGGCTGCTGGTATTGTGCTTAACATCCAGAATGGCACTTGGCATTTTAGAGAATATCCATATTTATTACGCATTTTATCATGAACCATCTGAAACCGTAAGTACTGCAAAAGTAATAATGTCACAGAAATTAACTTCTCCTGATATGTCTGCTGAAATTTCAGAAACCTCTAATTCCGTGAAATTGAGAAATGATGAAGGAAAATACTTGACAAGAGAACAACGTCACAAATTAAATTCATTGCTAGAAGATTTTGAAGATAACTTCAAGCCAGGGGAGAACCTACTCCTTTTATTGAACATAGAATCCAGACTGGAAATAGCCTACCTGTTTCTGAACTTCCATATAGAATGACACCTGCAAAGAAGAGTTGTTGAAGAGCTAGATTCCTTACTAATAGAAGGAATAATTGAGGAATGTGAATCTCCTTATGCAAGTCCTGTGGTATTAGTGCCTAAACCGAACGGTACCATCAGATTGTGTGTTGATTACCGTAAGTTAAACTCAACGACTATTCAGGATAGCTATCAACTACCTAAAATGGATAATTTATTGACTGCAGCCAAGTCGACGAAATGCATGTCTACGATAGACTTAAGATCTGGTTATCATCAGGTCAAAGTTCATGAATCAGATCAAGATAAGACTGCCTCTATCTGTCCGTTTGGAACTTTTAAATTTTTACGTATGCCTTTTGGGTTTCGCAACACACCAGCAACTTTTCAACGTCTCATTGATAAATTTAGATTTGGTCTCAAAGATGTTTTTCCATTGTCATACCTTGACGATATCATTATCTTATCAGAAACTTTTGATGAACATTTATGAGATTTACGAAAAGTGTTTGAAAGACTTTCTATATTTAAACTGAACGCTAACAGAAGCAAACGTCATTTTTCTTGTGACAGAATGAAGTATTTAGACCATTGGATAACTGAAAAAGATGTAGAAGTGGATGCTGACAAAGTATCTTCTATTCAAAAAATTCCAACACCAAAATGTGCTAAAGAAGTTCAGTCCTTCCTACAGACTTGTTCCTGGTTCCGGTGATATGTTGCCCATTTTTCTGAAGTTGCTAGGCCCCTTAGTGATTTAACTAAATAGAATAAACAATGGACATGGGGTGATACAGAGCAGAAAGCATTTGAAGAGTTAAAAAGACGGCTGATCTCACCACCTGTGTAGTCTCAGCCAGATGGATCTAAACCATTCCTCATAAGAACAGATGCGAGTAATTACGCTCTAGGAGCAGTCCTTATCCAAGGAGAAATACCGGAAGAACATGTGATTGAGTATGCCAGTCGATTGCTCAGTTCGGCAGAAAGAAATTATTCAACTACTGAAAGAGAAGCACTAGCGGTGGTATGGGCTCTTGAAAAGTTCCGTGGCTATGTGGAAAATCAGGAAATTATTATTGCATCAGATCACCAACTCTTGAAGTGGCTTATGAGTATTAAATCGCCATCCGAACACTTAGCTCGATGGGCTCTTCAAATCCAGTCATATCATCCGAAAATTCTTTACACTCCAGGAAGATCTAATGTAATTGCAGATCTTCTGTCCAGACTATTTCATACAGTGGACAAATTTGTTTGTAACTTGAACTCTATTTCCAAAGATTTACTATCCCGGAAATCTAAAGATATTCGCGAAGAACAATTGAAGGATGAGGATGTAAGAAAGATCATAGACTGCTTTGAAAGTGGACGGAAAGATGAAAAATATGTAAATTGGACAAGTAGAGGTTATCTGATGAATCAGGGAATACTGTATCGATATTCGCCTGAAACAGAGTCAGAAAAAGCACAGCTAATTGTCACTTGTCACGAGCGAGAACGTGTCCTACAGCAATATCATGATTCTCCCACTACAGGACATTGTGGAGCTGAGAATACGTATCATAAAATTGCTTCTAGATATTTCTTTCCTGGCATGAGAAAGATTGTGCTGAATGTAATCGGTACGAATCTAACAACCAGAAACCTGCTGTATTACTCAGAACGCCTATTTACTCACAAAGATTTGAGACGCTGGAAATAGACTTGTTTGGTCCTCTCCCAGAGACCCCAACTCGGGAAAAAACTGATTTTTCTTGTTGCTTCAACAAGAAAAATCAGTTTTTCAATCAAGAAAAATCAACAGAAAAACAGAAAAATCAATCAATACCAGTACAACATGGGTCGAATTTTTTGCCCTAAAAGATGATACAGCTATCAATTGCTCTAAAATATTGATAGAAGAAGTCTTCTTACGCTATGGCCTACTTAGAAGGCAAATCAGGGACAACGATGTACATTTCGCCAGTGCCGTAATGCAACAAACTTGTAAGATCCTGGGTATTAAGCAAGATCTTATACCATTATACCATCCTCAAGCAAACCCTGCTTAACGAAGAAATAGAGACCTAAAACCCAAATTAGCAATTCTAGTTAGTGACTCACATGATACTTGGGAGGACAAACTACCTATGATATGTTTTGCTTTAACCACTGCAAAGTGGGATTCTACAGGTCATCCGGCAGCTTACCTTCAGTTCGGAAGAGAGCTTCGAGCCACAGATGATGTCAAGCATGATATTAGAGCTGTCATTGATAATGATAACTTCGTCGCAGAGATAACACCTTACTTGAAAGAATTTGCACGTCTTACACCCTTAATCAGAGAACGTGTAGAGCAAAAACAAGATGCTAGAAAGGAGTATTTCGACAAGAAGCATAGACCCGCTCATAATCTAACAGACGATAAAGTTTGGATCACTTTACATCCTGTAAGCAAGTCGAAAACCAAAACAAGTAAAAAATGCATGCCCAAGCGTGAAGGACCTTATATTATATTAACGAATAGATCACCAAATACATATGATGTTGCAGATCCTGCTGCCCCTGATCAAGTACTCGGTACTTATACCAGTATGTTGAAGCCCTATCAACAGTCATCTAGAGATAAAGGTCCCGTTATCCCTTTGAAAAGTAGAAGAAGACCACGTCGACAACCTCAGAAGCTTCCTAATCTCAATCCGAACAAGTTTTCATTAATAATATTTCAGTTATATGAAATTTTCTTTTTCTACGAATAATTTTTTATTACGTTATTATAGTCAAAATAATATTAAATTTTTTCACATTTTTCATCATATAAGGAAATTAAAAATATTAATGAGATACTGCTTGTTACATAAAGGGATTTAATCTCTTGTGAGAAATTAAAAATAACATGTCAAATAATAGTTCAAAACACTAAAATTTTGACAAAATTTTTTTAATTTTTGAATAATTATAACATTCAGAAGGAGCCAGAGGAAATAATTTTCATTGAACGCTTTTTTATATTTTGAGTAAAGTAAACTTATTTGTTTTGTTAATATTATTATGACTTTTTTTAGTAATGTAACTTCACTTAGATAACCTGTATAACACACAATTAGAACTTAGCCCTTATCCGTCCCATGCTTGAATATGGTGTTCAGGTGTATCAATCTGCTTCTGCCAGTAACCTCGATAAACTCGAAAGAGTACAGTTGTATGCTGCCAGAATCATCACCGGCCTCCGAAATAGCTGTCCTAGAGACATTGTTCTTTATGAAGCTAATCTACTCCCGACTTGGACTGAAATGTTTATTAACAAACTACTTTGCCAGACTTGCCAGTTACGGTGACCAGAACCGAACATCTAGTTTTGTAGGTGCCTGGAGATCTAACCAACGACTAAAGCGTGATAGCCCACTGAGTAAGGCGCAGAGAGAAGGTTGTTTGCTGGAGAACGTGGAACCCGTTTCCTTGGTCTGCCGCACGGGTGCAAAGTCGACCTTTCATGATCGAGTCTTTTTTAGGACCGAACTATGCTCTCACTCTAACAAGAGAACTCAACACCCAGAATATCTCAGACAGCTAGCTTTAGAAGTAATCCACCAGATTCCCCTTAATGCACTGAAGATTTACACGGATGGCAGTAGGGGTGAGGGTGCTGAGTCCGGTAGTGGAGTATTTGTTCAACAGGGAGATGGCAAAAAGATATGTAGAAGAAATCCAAATTATTGTTCTGTTTTTCGAGCTGAGCTTTTGGCAATTGAAGAGGCTTTAAATTTCTGTGTTACTGAGGGTATAGTCTCTGATATTTGGATCCTCAGTGATAGCCGAAGCTCCATACAACATCTGGCCCAGTGTTGGCGGCATGGTGACATAACAACAACTAAAGCAGTACAACATCTTACTAATTTGAAAGCCAGTAGCATAGTCTTCCAGTGGGTGCTATCTCATGTTAATGTGTATGGTAATGAAGTTGCGGATCAGTTAGCCAAGAATGGAAGCCTACAGAATATCATCATTGGAGACTGTTTGTCGTCCTCAGAGCTGGCTTCTAGAGTTAGGATGGCTATCAATGCTACTTTTAGGGATACCATTCCTACCCACGAATGGTACACATGCAAACATCTTGGTTCCGCATTAGTGGGTAAACCCAAGAGATGCAGCCAAACGGCTTTGACAAGACTGGGAAATGGCCACCTGCTTGCTCAGAGACACGCGTCTCTGGTACCAAGGTCTACCCTCTCTGTCTCACACACAAATGTTGAGTGGTTCAGGCCTCCCCATCTCATATTTTTCAGTGCATTGGGTGTGAGAGAGGGGACATGGATTTGAGACTGGAGGTGGTGCTTGAGAGACTGACTATTTTTGGATTCATTGGGCTGGTGTAATGGTACTGTCACGCCAGTCGGGGATAAGCAACAACAACACAATTAGGACTCATAAAGGGCACTGAGAATCTTGGCGTATTCACAAAATTAAATAGGTGATTTTCATGACCATATTCTTCTGTAATCTCCCTACGATTCAATAATTACCATATAGATCATAAAATTACTATAAAAATTACCATTAATACAAATAATTTGGCAAATAACTTTATACTAAAATGAAAACATCTCATGCATCAAAATGTAACTGACTAATCTAATATTCCAGAGATTTCATATGAAAAAATTGAGATATTTTAGTTATTTACACATTTACAAGATTTGTAGTTCAAAACAATAGAGTATCACAAACTTTGAGCAAAAGTATGAAACTTAAAAAGGAAAGAAGTAAAAGAATGAAAACCGATAATCTAATTGATTTAGAAATAAAAATCGAAAGCATGGATTAACTAAACATAATTTTTAAAGTGAACTAAGTTATGTAAAATTATTGAAATATAAGAGTAAAAGTTTCGTTTATGGCAATCTCCTGCAGCTCTTCCTCATATATTTTTTATCAACAACTTCTTATTTCCAAATCTGATTCTTTCCTGGAGCTTTTTTTATTTTTCCGTGGACATGACACAATAATTATAAAATGCAAAATTTATTTCACAGAATAAAATAAATATTATAATGAAACTAAGATTGAAATTTACTGAAAATTTTTGTTCATCTTTGAAATGATTTGGCGCCCCTCTTCAAGCTGCGCCCGGCGCATGATAGCCCCCGTTGCCCCCCTAGTCACTACGCCTCTAATCTTCGCAAATACTCAGAATTATTTATTTTTTCTTCTTTCATATAAGCATTTAAAGGGATAAGGTTTTCATCGTGTTTACCGTCTAACTATTTTTATCTTTGTTATACGAATAACACCGTTAGGTATATGTTAAGTCTCACCACATTCTTTACAAATTAAACTTTTTCTTCCTTTTGGACAATCTTTAGAGATATGTTCATATCAATACTGTATTTATCACTTCGAGAGCTAATATTCGTGTTTCGTTTTTCTTTCGAATAAAAACACTCATTCTAGGAAACTTCTTAAATTCGTGGTTTTCTCTAATTTCATTTTTACTGCGATTATAAAATTTGCTTGTACAATTATCTAAAGAAGATCTTTTCTCAATAAATTTCACGTTTGTTTTAATTAATAACATTCACGTACGAATCTAATTTTTTAGTTAATTTTTTTGGATTAGAGAATTTGTCCATTTATCTGTGAAATGATTACGAATTGTGGGAGAAACACTTTTCTTTAATTGTTCTGTAACAATTAAGTTTTTAAGTTCGTAATTTTAAGAACATCTAACCATTCATTAAAATAATTTCGTAACTCAAAAGTAACATCTTTTCATGCGTTTTTAATTCTACAAGAATGTTTATAAAATTTTCAACGAAATCGTTCTACACTTAATTTAAATCTGTTTAATAAAAGTTCCTTCACATGATAGTAATTATTTGTTTTATCGTTAGGTTCGCGGGCAATATTATGAGTTATTTTGTGTGGTTAAAGTTCTAGAAGATGGAAAATTCAATGAGTTTCATTTAAGTTTTATTCGCCGGGCTTGTCTTTCAATAATATACGGTAAAAACTTATATCACTTTCATTCACATCATATTTTTGTCTAAGCTATATCAAAAAATTGCTCTTTTCTGAATTAGAAATATTCGCATTAGCAGCATTTCCTAATGCATTTTCATTTTGCAAACTAGTTTTTCCAGCTTAAACTCGCTAGCTGCTTCTTCGTTTTATTTTTGGGCTAAGCGATCTCCAATAATTCCTTTAAATAAAACTTAAGTAGCCCACCCTGTCTAGTGGTCAGCATGCTTGACTGCGGATAGGGATGTCCTGGGTTCGAATAACAGTTCGGGCATGGATGTACTTTCTCTATTTATCTATTCTGTCTTTGTCCTTTCCTTGTATAAATGGATTGTGAATGGTTGCCTACCCTATAAACGGGTACCTATGGCATGTGTGTAGAGCAAAGTCACCTTCATGGTGCTCTGATTAAAACGAAAGACGCTCCCAATTTACTTAAATTCGCATAGCCAAAGGCATAGCGAGCGTGGCTTGTCCAAGTGTCATTAGTAACAACAACAACAGGCGTATTATTCACCTTATTGACCTTTAAATAAATATTTGAATATTATGAACTAAACTAAATGCTATCATATTACTATATTTAAAATCATGAAAAATGTTAATTTTCCTTTTCTTAACTGATATTTATAGGCAAAGTTTACTACCCATGTCACTTTATCTGAGCATGCAAAATCTTGCTATTTATTTCCATATAATTTTTCCCTTTTTAAGAAAGAAGTATGCTTTTTTGTATGCATAGATTATATCAATATAGCAAAAATATTATTTTTGGTGTAACTTCAATTCAATATGAAAAACCTAGAAACTCTAAATAAAATATTTACTTTTATATAAAATTGAATTTCAATAAAATTTGATTTAAAAGATTACTATATTTAGAAAGAATTATGAAAAGTAAAAATGCTCACTCAAGAAGTATGAGATTTTAATTTTGCTTATATTAAACCTATACACTTGTTTAAAGAATTGGAATTTATTAATTAAAAAAATAATTAAAATATTCCAACACTTATAAAATTAATTTCTTTTAAAATTATTTTTTCTCAGTTGAGTTTTTAATGAAATACGAAATTTTTTTGATGATTATTCAGTAGTCATTAATTAAAATATTTTCTTTTATATTATCTCTGCTTAAGCACTGAATATTAAATAACTAATTTTTTACACGTGTTTTAAATTCTTGGAAGTTTAGAAAGACCACAGTCAGTAAAAAATTTAATAATTTTTTCGAACAAATATTAAAAACATGTAATATTCTTCAAATTACAAAAGTTTTAAAAGATAAGTTTAATGTTTTGATTTGCTCACTTATTTGGTATTTTAATTTAAGTATGCACCCATGAAAGCATTTGTAAATTGAAGAACATGATGATGTTTAATATTACACACAATGTGAAAAAACGAAAGTTAAGCAAATTTTTAGAATGAAATATGTAAACATTTTCTTCAAACATTTCTACAATATAGTTATTTGGCAATAACATGATTAGTATTATTGTACATGTAGATTTTTTACACTATTATATATTGGTATAGTTGCAGAGTTTGACAATAAAGTTGTTTCTAATTCCATTTGAATGAACAAACAACCTCTATATAGAAAATAATTTTTCAGAAACTATCAAATCAACCATTATTAATGTCGCGTTAATTAATTACTATCATTAAATTAATCTGCAACTATGTTGTCTTAAAATATCATTTAATATTTATGTTTTAAATTTTTTGAATTTTATTTTTCTTTCATGTTCAATATACTTTAAATTTAAAAAAGTGAGGAATTTAAAAATTTTATTGATTAATACCAAGAGGTATTCTACCATGAAAACTAATTCCAATTTTTTAATAAACAAATACATTAAAAAATTAATCTTTACAATTATCAGTAAATTACAGAGTCTTCTAAAATTTTTAGATGAACAAATTTACGTAACTTGCAATATTCAGAGAATTTAAAAAGTATATAAATCTAAATATAAAAGATAAATTTAACATCATGTACACCGAATTACAAATTTAAACACTGTTATTGAACTTGAAAAAGAATTGATTTGATTTAAAAAATATACTACTGATTTTGAGACATAAATAGCATTTATAAAAAATTGTGCATATCTTACATACAAATATTGTAAAATTAAAATATATAATTATCAGTAAACTTTGAAACTGAGAGACATTAGATTCGATTGAAATTTTCACATTATGAACATTTACAAAAATTGCAATACTGCGAGAACCTATAAAATATATAGATCTAAATATTAAGATAAATTTTTTTTACGCACAGCAAACTACAAATTTAAATATTGTTATTGCACTTGAAGAAGAATTGAATTGTTATAAAAAATATTTCTGATCTCTTAGGCATATAAAACTGAACAATATGATGTATGTACGAGCAACAGGATTAGATACATTTAACTGTATTGAGCAAAAACTTTTTAAAATTATTAAAATTACCCATGAAACGTTACTCCAGGAAAATTTTTGAAGGTCATGACTCATGCACATCAAGTAGGCACAATTATTTAAAATTCAAAATAACAACGAATTCAACAAGGTGGGTCGCTCCGTGGCTGAGTGGTCAAAGTATCACTCCGCTAATCGCTTGAGAGCGTAGGAATGTGGGTTTGATTCCCACCGTGGCCCTGGGTGTTTTCTTCGTTATTATTCTGTGGTTGTACATCTGTCATTGTGCTATTTGTCCTATTATCGACGAAGACTTACAAGCGGATCTCAAGAATCAAGCATACAAGTCTGAATATATGTAACGTAATCAAAATCAACAAGATGCTTAATAGTAAACAACAGATTTTAGTGTAATGCTTTGGTAGACAGAGAGGGTGTGGCTTATTCAAGCACTGACCAATTGGGTGGCTCTACTAATGTTTCTTTCTCCACGGTTCAAATCGCTATCAACATTCACGTCCGTGATGGGAAAGGAACTCGCAAACTATTGAATGAAAAGCCAGAGACCTATTCTATTCCTCCTTGGATTCAATTCAGTGAATTTCCTGAAAGTATTTCATTAGAAAATTCATACAAAAATGTAAAGTATAATTTATGAAGAAATGAAATTTAAATAATAAAAAATTAATACGTACTATTCCTTTTCGACCCTTTTTTGTGCTTAAAAACAATCGATTGAATTGTTTTTTCAACAATTTTAATAATTCAACAATTTTAATAAAATTTATATTTCCTGCAAGATATTATTTCAGAAAATTATTTGAAAGTTTTATCAATTGCTTTTTAATTGAGTGGCAAAAATTGAAATGAATTTTTTGAAATCCACCATAAAGATTTTTGTTACTTCCAACATTCACAATTCTTGGCACACAAAAATTTTGATAATTATCCTTCTAATAGCATTGAAAATCCTTCAGTAATTTCTTTTCTAAAAGTAATTTCTCATTTAGAGGCTCATAGTAAAGAACGCATTGCAAATTATCTTAGATTAATTATTGATAAATATGCTTTCAGTGATAAATATGTGGTCTTAATAGAATTTTTTAACGTAAAAATATATATTAAGCTATCAAAGAGATCCTATTTTAAATTATATACATAATTTTTGAAAGTAGCTGCACTGCAGAGACAAATACATAAATAACAGATTTTTTAAAGGAAGAAATATGAAATACATTTAAAAATTTATCGATATCTTATATTAAAATTATAATTGATCTTATACACTTTTGCATGAATTTATATTAAAAAATTCCCCAAATGTCTACACAAAAAATCAAAAATTACGTCAGTTTAATAGCAATACAAACGGTATAAATTTACATATTTTTCAAAAAATGGGCAAATGATAGGCCTTCCAGCTCCTGGAAATGAGTTTTGTTTCTTGGAACTGCCATGGGTTCCGCTCTTATTTAGATGACATCAATTCTATAATTTCTGTCTATAACTATAAACATAAGTGGGACTTAAGGAAATTTTCCTAAAATATGTCATTAACTTTGGGATGCATGGGCTTAATTGCTTTCGAAAAGACTGTGGTGATGATGGTGCAGTATCTGGAGGTGTTTGCATATAAACATCGAATAAATTCCCTAGCACTGTTTACCCATTGAATAGTATTCTACAAGCTGTAGCTGTAAGAATTCATTCATGTTTTATTACAGTGCGTAGCTAGCTTGTATTTGCCACCAAATGGTGTCATCCAACAAGAGAAACTTGAATGCCTTAATTGATCAGCTATCTACACCATTTCTGTTACTTGGTGACTTTAACGATCATAATTTTTTGTGGGAGAGCGATAATTTCGCGATTTACAGACAGAACAATTTATTTCTGGTGTCTCTATCTGATTAATACCGATGACAAAACCTATTTCCCCGTTCTTTCTTTCTCTCGATCTGGCCATTTGTTCTTCATTACTTCAACCAAATTTAAATTTAACAGTAGGAAATGATATACATAATAGTGATAATTTTCCTCTTGTCACCCCCAAGACTGCAGATAGTTGGATACAGCAATGAGTATCCAATTATGCATGTAGTCAGGTAGATTGTACACTGCTTTCATAATTGGCAGTTTTTAATCGTTTGGAACGAGAATATTAGTGGAGCTGTTGATAAAGTCACTGATGTAATCATAACTGGAGCTGATGTCCCAATTCCAAAGTTTTTCTCCATATCATCTAGGGATTGCAAACGTTGATGGAATTGAGAATGCCAAAATACCAAGAAATAGAGAAAATTATGGGGTATATTTAGAAGGTATCTCAGTACTGAGAATCTAGTTTCCTTTAAGAGAGCACGCAAAACTCGTCGTAGAAATCAGAATGAATCTTAGTATCACTATACATATTTTCAATAACCTTCTTTCTTCTACATCCAATGAACAATTATGAAAATAGGTGATAGCAGCCAGTGGAATATATAAAGAACTTTCTATTCCTATATTGAAAACCGGAGCTGCTGTATAGTCTTCTCCTAAGTACATTGAGAACGTCATTGGTGAAACTTTTGCTAATGTCTCACCAAAAGATTTTAAGAACAAATATTCCTGCTAGGCAAACTCTTATTCGTTTTCAACATAAACAAGCCTTGCTTTACAACTGCAAATTTTGTAAGTTGTAATTGAAGAAAACTACAATAGCCCAATAATACTAATCCCAACCTGATGGAATTAGTTACCTTACGCTTCGTTATTTAAGCCCAAATTCCTAATTGACCATATTTTATTTATTGAACGTTCTTCTTATCCTCTGAATTATCAATTTATAGCTTTGAAAAGTTGCTTATGTTAGACTCTCGAGGATATGTTCAATGCTCGTCTCTTATATGTCTTATAAAATAATAAATGTATTCATAGATTTCAGAGTATTTTTGATGAAGGAAGATCCACTCTTGATAATATCACATTTAGAAAACCAAATCAGCAAAGTTTTTTGTGCTGAGAAACCATGTGGTTTCCATTTTTTTGACATTGAGAAAGCATATGACCGTACATGACGCTATACACTTTTGTTTCTGGATAATTTTCAAACATTCTTTGAGAATGCTTTACTTTCCCGTGTTTTTAAACGTATTGGATCATATACAACCTTTAATTTTATTCAATATGAGGTGTACCTCAGGGTTCAATTTTAAGAGCCACAATTTTAGCATGTTCATAAGAGTAACATCTTTCATCACTCAACTTCTTCAGTTCAAGATACTTAGACGACTTGCAAATATCTTCTCAGGAGTCCGACATGCGGTTAATTGAGAGATAATTACAAACAACTTTAAATAAACTTTCTGCATGGTGTTCTAAGAAAGGCTATATATAGCCTTTCTTAGCTCCCAGCTAATAAGTAATTACTCTCTCCCAGCAAAAGTAATTGTGACCATTTCTGCAAGAAGATAAGCTTTCATAACGATCCAATAATTTACATAAACAACACACTTATACCTATGGTCAATTAGGTATAATTCCTTGGAGTGGTATTTAATCAAAAACTAGTCTTTCTTTCACATGTTCTTCATCTGTTGAAGAAATATGATTGATCACTTAGTATTCTCAATGTGCTTTCGAATGCCTCTTGGAGTGCAGATCGCTCATCACTCCTTCCAATTTACCAGTCATTAATTTTATTTAGCTGAACTTATTTATGGATCAGCTAGGTCTTTTCTCTTACGTAAATTGTACATAGTTGATCACTTTGCCTTGAGGATATGCTCTGGCGCATTTGTCATATCTCCTGTCCAGAATCTTTATGTACTTTGTAATCAGCTACCATTGGACCTGAGACGAACGCAGCTGTCTCTTAACTATTACTGTAAGATCACGTACAAACCATGGTTGTGCATAGATTAAATGGGAATGCTTTTAATGCAACTACTGTAACATCATGCTTTCCTCTAACAATCCTCTACATTCCGTGAGTTCTAAAGCCTTTCTTAAGAGACTATATGATAGTCTAATGAGCATACCACCTCTTCTTACATGTTCCAAAACCTATTTACGGTTTCTTTTAACCTATATGATGTTCAGACCGTTGATCAGCTTAATCATCCGTTTTATAATGACACAACACTTAAATTTATTATTTTTTGCTAAATACAGAAAATTGGATACGAAAACAATTGTTTTTCAACAACTTTATGTTTCTCATTGTTGTCAGTATAATTCATAAACATCAGTATACACAGATGGCTCTAAAATAGCATGGCTGCAAAGTTTTTATTAATAACATAGGTCTAAGCTAAAATTTTAATTTGTCCACTTCCCTCTTTATCGCTGAAGTCATGACTCTTTGCCGAGCTCTGTAGAATATAGAATACATTGAGCTCTGTAGAAAAAATTGAGTGATTAAAAGTTCTGAGTGTGCACATATAGCTTGAGTGTTCTCAGAGTGTTGGGAAACTAATTTTACTTGCAATCCTGTTGTGTCAGATATTTTCATTGCACTAGATTCCCTTACTGGAATAGGTAATGAAATATTATTTTATTGGGTACCAAGTCACATGGGCTTTGATGGGAATAAAAGAGTGGATGCGACAGCTAAAACTGGATCAAAAGTACAAACGTACCATCAGTCCCACTCTCTGATGTGAGAAAGGGTATAAAAACGTTTGTTTATTATTTTTGGCAGGATTTATGGAATATGCAGGACGTCCATAAATTACATAGCTTTTTCTCATGCCTCACTTCATTACTCGTTTCACTTCTACGGATTGCCGATGTAAGATTGACCCACTTTCGTGTTTTCGTGTCATACATAGACATTTGTTATTAAACTAACTAAATTTTTGGTGTGAAACATATGATGAACTATTTGATTTATTTCAAATTTTAATTTCCTGTCCCGATTTAAACCACCTTCGTTTACTCTTTTTTAACAGTGATATTTTAACTTAGTCTGATTTGTTGATGGATCCATTCCACAGAAAACCTTTTTGCCTTTTTAAGAGCCACGTGTTTTTAAATTAAATAAATTATTTATATTTTGAATTTTATAATTACTTATTAATATTACTTTTCTGCTTTTTATGTGTATTTTTTAATTATATGATATACAAATAGTTGTGTTTTTTAACATTTTAATGTTGTTTGGGTTTCGAAAAGAAATTTTGCTTGGCGCAGTATGCCTTTTTTGGACTTTGGGCAACAAAATAATAGGGTTGCCAAAACTAAGAATATGCAAAAGTAATGTATATCGCCAAAATTTTGGAACTACATTCTTCTGAACTGCACGTGTGTTATAATTTTCACAGCCAGACATCTCTCACGACGTCTTGTTACTCTAGTTTGTGAATATGTCTCAAGCACCATCACAGCAAGTATGTATTTTAAATCACTGTGTTTATATTTTGCTAAAATTCAAAGTTTCTCTTATAAACTTTACCATTGTGCCGACACAAATCTCGCCTGTCATTTTTGATGACAACTGAATATAGAAGAATAAAAAGTTGTAAGTAAACGATAAATAATATTGTAGTTGCAACACATTTTACATTTGAAAACTAAAACATTTTGACATTTTTAATTTTTGATAAAGGATTGCAATTCTTTTTATTTTGCTTACTGTCGGTAGTACCATTTGGCAACTTTATCGCTTGCGCTGGCAGAAAAATGTTTTTTTATTCATTCAAAATTTTTATTTTTCTGTATTCTATTAACAGAGTTCTGCGAGATTTGCCCTGGCGAAATTGAGATGTACTTAATTATTTAACTATGTTCTTATACTTAAAATTAATTGTTAATATTCTTTTATTTTCAGTTATTTCATGTGAAATATTGTTTATTACATTACTAGAGTTTATTAGCATTAAAACAGGAAATTAGTCAAAAATTTTCACTTTTTATGAATTTCAATATATATTAATCGAATATTAATTACAGGATTTTGTGTTCAACATTTGGAGTTATTTGGGTAAAAGTTACCAGATGGGTACGGGATTGGCGCGATTTCAAATTTTGGCACCAAGCGCTCTACAGCTCTGTCGCCAACCTAAATTGCGTCACTACGCGCGATAAATTTCAACCAATAACGATCGCGTTCGAACTTCAGCTTTGAAATCACGCGTTTTTTCGAATTCCAAATATTAAAAAGTTGAATATTTCATTACAATTAAATACTGTAGAAGTTTTAAAATTCGAATAAATAGAAAGGAAATTTTTATCACTTGATTTTAAATATACCGAGCAATGGCGCCCACCTTAAAAAAACATCAGTGTAGCGCTACCTACTGCAGTGCCAACCGGGCAGTAAAACTAAATTTCGAACGTTAAAAAATTTCACTTTTTGTTTAAACTCGAATTTTAAATATACCGAGCAATGGCGCCCACCTTAAAAAAAACATCAGTGTAGCGCTACCTACTGCAGTGCCAACCGGGCAGTAAAACTAAATTTCGAACGTTAAAAAATTTCACTTTTTGTTTAAACTCGAATTTTAAATATACCGAGCAATGGCGCCCACCTTAAAAAAAACATCAGTGTAGCGCTACCTACTGCAGTGCCAACCGGGCAGTAAAACTAAATTTCGAACGTTAAAAAATTTCACTTTTTGTTTAAACTCGAATTTTAAATATACCGAGCAATGGCGCCCACCTTAAAAAAAACATCAGTGTAGCGCTACCTACTGCAGTGCCAACCGGGCAGTAAAACTAAATTTCGAACGTTAACAAATTTCACATTTTGTTTAAACTGGAATTTTAATATACCGAGCAATGGCACCTACATAAAAAAATATCAGTACGCGGCACATTCTAACACTAACATGCAATACACACAACTTAAAAATTCATATACTTACTTTCTTACTACCATCACGCTCTAAATAAAAAAAAACGTAAGTTCAAAACATTCTCATCCATAGTTAATTATCGTTAGCAACACACAAACTCCAAAATTCGAATATTGAAACTCAATTATTAAATATTATTCTAAAATAGTTTCAAGGGTTACATACAAAACGCGCATGTCACGCGATCACGTTACCCAATAAAAAAAAATAGGTCATACATACGTAATCCGAACCGTTAAACCAGTTTGACGAACTTATCGCACCACTTTATCGCCTGCTTGGCGCATTTTACCCTCCGTACCCATCTCTTCACTTTAGCGGTTATTTGTAATATTCTAGAACTAAACTCAAAAATTCAAAATAAAGAGAGTATTTTTCTTCTAAATTAAATATTAGAAAGAAATAGCTGTTCCTTACAAGATAAAATAGACAGTTGCAAAGTGAAATTCATTTTCTTTTACATTTTTTTGAGTAAAGTCAAATTATTTGAAGTAACTATCAAAAAATTAATTTTTATAGATTTTAAAATGCTAATAGAAAATGCTGGCATTTATGATTAAACTTTTCATGTCAATTAAATCCGTAATTATTTTTTAACTATGTATGGTAGACATTTCATTTCTGGTCTTGATGTGTATGTCTACTGAACGGAATTGTCTGTGCTCATATGTCTAGTTTCAGTTGTTGTACACCCTCCTGTGGTTTGAATCCTAGCTGGCTGTTCAATGGTTAGCATTATGACCTTCAGTTTTACATTTAAAGTTAAATCCCACTCTGGAGTGGATATTTATAATGATTTGGAATCCACTTTAAACTGACACGAAGTCTAATTGGATCCTGACATAATTAACCTTCCTGTTCAAAAAGTAACTGTTACTGACAAAAAACCATTGGTAAGAATGCTTTAAACTGTTTGCAATCATTTTTAAAAGGCAATTTCATATTGAATTTGTCCCTTTTTAAAAATGTATAAAGCTACAAATCGAACAATATGAATGCTTAGAAGTTTGCTATATTTTTTTGAATGGAAATATGAATTTAATAATTTATTTGCAATGTCATTGAAAAAATCAATTCCTATCATTAAAGCACATAACATTATGTTTAACCTTATACTGTTAGTTCTTTCGATTTGTTACGTAAAGAAATTCTTATTTTTATTATAAATTGTTATACTATTTTTTCTTGTAATTTTTGACAGTTTTTATTTGTATTCTTTTTAAACAGACACATTTTATATTTTGATATTAGATGTATAAAGTGACCAATAAAATAAACTTAAATAAATAAAAAATGAGAAAAAGAAATTAGAAATTGTTCTTAACATATTTTAACAAATATATAATGTAATATGACATTCATTCAAGTCAAACTGTTTCTATAGAATTAATATCTACTATTTTGAAGGTGGCCAATTATTTTGGCTTGAGGTTAACTTCATGTAAGTGGAGATTACTGAAGGACAAATCTAAAAATGAATGCATTAATTAAATAACTTTGCATCTTAGAAAAATTAAAAGTTGTCAATAAATATAAATAAATGTAAGCTAAATAAATTTTTGTGCTAATTTGTTATCTTCTGTAATTTGAGCAAATGTATTTAATTTTAGGATTAATGAGAGAAATATTGTATTACTTTTTTCAATTTTTTTTTTTAATCTGGATGGATTAGTTATTGAAATTATTATTATAGCCTGCCAGTGAATCTCAGCCACTTTGCATCAATATTTATTGTTGATTTTTTGTTTTTTTATATTTCTGCTTGTTATAACAAAAGTTTTCTTCATGCATATGTATTGAAATGTCATTATTTGTGGGAACCAATCATTGGTCTTGCAATGGAAACTTCTTTAGACATTTTATGGCAGATGGGCTGTGCTTTTTGTCCATATCTGTATTGGAGATGTTTTATGTCATAATTGTCTTTCATGATGTCTTACATAACACAAAAATTAAGATACATCCACATATATTAAAATATTTCTGATTGCAGATTGTGAGTCCCCTTTTTTTTATTATAGATTTGAAATATTAAAATTTAGATAGTTGCATTATACAAAAGATGTATATAATAAAGTGTTAATCTAAACTAATATTTTAACTTATCTTTGATATAATAATAAAATTGAGTATCTATATTTCTTTATAATTATCATAATATGAAGTGTATATTTTATTATGTTAAATTTTTATTTTTTTAAAGTCATTAGCATAATATGTAATGTTATCACTCAGTAATTTTTTTTACTTAGATTATCAAAACAAATTAGAAAAAGTGAAACCTAAAAACCTAAAATGTTATTATATTATGTTATTGTAACTATATGTAAAAGCATACATTTTTTTTTTATCAAATGATTAAATTGAAAATATTTAAAGTAGGTATACAATATATTAATTTTATCTTATGTAAAATATTTTTTCCATAATTTTATTAGTAGTAAGAAAGGGCACACAGTGAGAGAGAGCTTGTTTGATATCAGATAAGAGATTTATTTTAGATAAATGTTCATAAGTATTGACATTCATTATCATAATTTATACGAAATGATTATTTGAACTTTTATTGGAAACACAATTTGATAATTATAAATGATTTCTAGTTGTTGACATAAGCATGTTTATGGAAACATGTGATAAGGAGAAAAACTTTTTGATATTTCAGCATATATATATTCATATTGAATATTTTAAATTGTGCAATGTTTTCTTTGCAAACGGACAAGTGTATGCAATTTTAGAAGATGTATTTCATGGATCATTATTTTATGAATTCTTGCAAAGTCTTATGCTGTTAATTTAAATATGCCCTCTAAAATTGTAACCATAAAATTTAATACTTGGAAAATATTTTAGAATTTTGTAATTATTATTAAATCTATTAATTACGTATTATGAATTTCTACAAGGAAATAATAAAACTGTTTATAATTAGAACATTACGTAAAAAAATTATAACACTGTTATGTATAAAACAAAACCTTTTTTAAAAATTTATCAAAGCCATATTTTATTTATTAATTTAACAGCTATATACATCGAAAATTTTTTGTTAATTTTATATTGCTTGATTGTTTATTCGTGTTTGACCTGTTTCAGGCTCAGGGGATTCGAATACCTGTGTCAACTGCCTGCACGCAGCAACAAATGTATCCTCAACAACAATTGTTATTTCCTGGAACTCTGACACTGCAGCACACAGGAATGGCTGGACCAACACTTCAGAGTATTGGTGCTGCTCAAGGTTTGAGCCTTCAGCTGCAAGCTAAACCCTCCACAGATAACAGATCTGGAAATGTTCAGCCAGTAACTAATAAAGTAAGTGAATCACACATCATTAGCCATTTTAATGATACTTAATTAAAGTTCAGTTGCTTTGCACCACTTTCCATAAGATCAGCAGAGTAAATCATCACTTGCTGCAGCAGCTATTGGGAGGGTGATCACATTTTTCCTCACTAGGTGGCTTGGGGAGATGTCCGGGTTAATCTGTGAGATCCAAAGTCCTTCCGATGGTGTGGTGGGGTGTAGAAAGGAGGGTGCCAGCTCAATGTGACCTCATCGTCTGACCGTGGTTTAATTAGGAGGCACTTGGTGCTAGGCGAGTATTTCAAACCTGTTAAACTTAAGAAACAGTCCAGGGCTCATCTACATCACTTTGTATGTATGTTAACAATTCTATTTTAAAAATTTAAATTAAATAATTTTTTTAATTAAATAATTATTAAAAATTTTGATTATCATATGAATAAAAGTTTGTTATTTTAAAGAATTTATGTAAATAAATGCCATTTGTTATTATCCTATTGAAGTTTCAGTTTCATTAATGCATAAATTATCTTGGGGAAATACTTTAAAATAATGTTGATCTGTAAATAATCTTATAATGTACATATAATTCAATATAGAATTATTTAAATTATATGTACATTATAATTGCAAACAAATATAAATTACAGCTTTTCTTTTAATTAAATTACAATAAATTAAGATATCATTACCAAGACACTTTTTTCATTTTAATTGGTTTTCTAAACTAAAGAAAATAGAATTCATATAAGAGCAGATTTATTTTTTCATATTTGTTATTGTTATTTTCTTATTTTTTACTGAGATGGTAGGTGAATTGTTAATGTCTTGCCCTTTAATTTAATAGATAATACATTTGAATCCATCCTTCGGTATCTATTTCATTGATTCTGAATTAACATTAAATTGTAGGTCTTGTTCAAATGAGTCCTTGTGAGCAAAAAATGATCATAGAACAATGTGCTTCTTATTTATCCTTATAATTTTTGTATGTTAAAATATATTTATCCATAACTATTTACTTTGTAAACGTTCTAATGTGGCTATATTGAGTGATATTAATGAAGTTTATGAAAGTGATATTTTCTTCATATATCTAAAAAAAAATTCTGGATTTCGCTGGTTAATGTTATTACTTGTTCACAATGTATATAATCATTACTTGTTCACTCATGTTTGACCTGTTTCAGGTTCAGGTGGTTCCACAAAATCTTTCAGCTCCATACGTCCAACATTTGTATCCACAACAAATACTATATCCTGGAACTCTGACATTGCATAATGGAGGGATAATTGGACCAACTCTTCAGAGTTTTGGTGCAACTCCAGGTTTGAGCTTTCAACTACAAAGACTCCCTTTGGATAATAAAGCTAGAAATGTACAAAGTATTCAGTTTGTAACTAATAAAGTAAGTAAAATAGTTTCTTTTAATGTTACCCATTTTAAGAGTCTGAATTTATTAATGCATAACATCTCAAGAAATACTTGAGCATTAGATTAATATATGTAAATGATATTGATAAGATCCATTTTATTAATTGCTTTTAAGATCCATTTGTAATGTAAGATCCATTTGTAAAGTGAGGAAATTTGTTTTAAATATTTTTAAATTTCAGCACACTTAAAAAAATAAGTCATAGTTTTTCAAATGTGCCTTTACAGTTATAGCTTAATATAATAGTTTTGAGTATGATAATTGAACTATTTATGTTGGTTAATGAATAATAAAAGATTACTTAAAGTAAATGTACCATTTGAAAATAGCATTGTTTAAAAAACAATATAACTGCACATGTCCTGTTAGAATTCTTAAAATTATTTTTATGCACAATTAGTTGATATTAATTCAGTCCTTATCAACAAATTGACCACTTAAACATTTTGGAGTGACTATCTTTATTAAGATCGAAGACAGAAATACTAAAAGGAATATATTTATGGAATACTGATGTCAACTAGGCTGGAGGATTGGCTTTTCACAATCAATATCACTGCATTAAACAAATTATTTTGTGTAGACAACTTAGACTTGAGGGAGTGTGGTGCCAAGAGGACCTAGTTGTATGACCAAAATTCTGTTGTATTATACCTTAAAAAGAAAGCTCTTATTTAAAAAGATCAGTAGTTGAGGCAAAATCTAGTATGTTGATGTGTAACAATGGATATCTTTGTTTAATGTAGGTGTTTAACAAAGATATCCTGCATCATCCAGGGTTGAATTAAATGCTGACTCATGACTTCAAGTCTATGTTCGAAAAAGTTTCACATTTCAGTGGAATACATAATAAAGTTTCTCCCGTGTATTGACTCTCCAAGTTGGATTATCTAATACTACCATTATAGTGAGCTGTCTATTTCAGCAGCAGTATCCTGTAAGAAGTCCTACAGCTTCTACTGTATGTTAATAACTTTTTATATCCTTTACTAGGTGAAATATTATTCAATATCTTGTCTTTAATGACAGATGTTAAACTAGTACAAAATATCATCTTTTGAAGTGATCAAAAATATTTAAATATTTCCTCTAATCATTTCTTTTGAAATACATTAAATTGGTAGAAGAAAAAACTACCTTGGACTTGGATGCTTGTAGTGGTTTGGAATCCACTTTAAGCTGTAGGCTCTGGTCTAATTAGCCCTTGTGTGCAAAAAATGACCGTTGAGTGGCAAACAAATAATCAGAATCAAAATTGGTTGATGATCTAGTACTTGTCTATTCATCAGCTGACTCATCATCTAAAATACCAGTGCTTGAATTCCAACATTAAAGTAAGAGAAATAGTTAATTTGCTCAGAGTAAGGTAACTTTCCCAGACAAGAAGAGTAGTTAAAGTAGACTTCTGTAATGCACCTTGACTGCCAAAACAAATAATTATTCTTTTCCGAAAATAGCCTCTGCTGTCCCAGTATATTCTGGTGCACATGTGAATGGCAACTATCTCTGCTTGAAATACAGTTGTATGTTTTTCTGAATTGAATGATAGCTTTGTAACATCAACTGGACAGCAAATGCCTGCTGCACTGTTGGAATTTATTTTTAAGCTCATCAGTGTGCCTGTAAGTACAATTTTCACTGTTGGCAAAATTATTATAGTTTTCTTATTAATGAAATTATAATTGCATAAGACTTGTAAAAAATCATATTTAACCGATTGAGCACCCATAACATATTTCTCACTTAACAATAAACTGGTCAACTAGCTTCAGGAATGGCAGATATCCATTACAGCTAAAAGCGGCCACAATGTATTTTTGCTCATTGTAAATACCACTTTGTTTTTCTACCCCTAATAGCAGTATTGATTGATCTGTCTTAGTGTCTTGAACCACATTCCTTGAAGTCTTTCTTCAGCATGAAAACTAAAAATTAGTTTGAATTTCATGCCAAATATCTAAAATATTGATTATTTTTGCCAATTTTCACTTTTAAAATTTAATAATAATTGAATTTGCTATTTTAATAAGAAGGCAAAAAGAAAACAATGTATTCACAATTTAATTTTAGTTGCTAAGGTAGTTAATTCAGGTAATTTTATTTCTGCTCAAGAAATTAAAATTGCTATATACTTTTAAATTTAATTCTGCTAAAACTTGTCTTTTTTAAATTTACTTTCCTTCTTTCCTAATTATTTATCTACATTTTAGTTAATTTAACCCAATTTTTATTGTTTTTGATGACATTTTTTATAATTTACCTACATCTATATTAAATTAATAAATTTTTTAAAATTTGTTTAATTTCCATTGAAGAGAATTCATGCCTAAATTAGTGAAATTGTCTCCATAATCAACAATATTTATCTTAAGTTCTAATTATTCAAATTCATATAATGTTTCATTTGGAAAGATTTACAGAATAAATTGACTGCAGGTTACATTCAATTCCTTTTTGCTTCAATTTCTTTTATTATTCACTTGAAACATTGCTAATGAAAGAAAAGAATCTTAAGGCAATATAATCTAACATGGTTGTCATCTGAGTTGGAGTCGATAATATACTTTTGTGTGTTGAATATCATTTCTTTTTAAAGAAACATAATATTGAAACTAAAATATACCAATATTTATTATTATGCTGAAGTCATAGTTTATCAACATTAAAAAGATATTAGTTTTTAAAAATGTCACCTAATATTAGAAATTTTTCTAGTAAAAAAAATGAAATTATGATATTTGTGACATTATCTCTGTCCTACTGTGAAATTCTTTTTATTCTATAATTTTTATTTAATTTCTTGTATACATTTAATATAATTTTTCATATGATGTAAGAAACAGATTTATGAGGAATTGAATTCATCAAATTTTTAAACAGTAAACTATCCTGCAGCAAAATAATTTAATATTTAAGGGTGATATAAATTTTTTAATATAGAACATAGTTTAAGCTCTTACACTATAGTACTATAGTAGGTTTGTGAATAGTGTTTACAATACTATAGTAGGTTTGTGAAATGGAATCATCTTATTGAAATGGTATATTAGTGATTAGTGGAAATCATATTTATGCTACATGTAACTTTAAACTTAAAGTAATTATTTTAATAAAAAGTATCCTTTAGTAATTATTTTATTATCAAAATTATTTTTAAAGTAAATAAATTTGTTAAAATGTTTGTTTTACAAATTATCTTTAAAGTGATCCATATTAAATATAAAAAAGAATTTTAAACCTTCAAATCTTAACCAGAAAAATTTTGTTGCAAAATGGTTATTATATCTACCTTACTGTTATTATTTGAATGAAAAATTTATCAGTGTAATTAACCTTTTAAATATAAAATGGTATATTTCACTTATAATTGATTGTGTGTCTCATTAAAATCTAGAAAATAATAAGCATATTATATATTTCAAACAAACTTAACTTTTCTAAATTAACAATAAACAAACTTACTTTTTTAAAAGTTTTGAAAACAAAAGACATTCACTTAGGCAAAGATATCTGGAGGAAATAGAAAGTTAAAAAATAGGATTAAATATCATGAACTGCTTGAACTTAGTTTTGTTATTTCAATCTGAATTGATAACAAGCTATTAATGACATAAAAAATGTTCCCTATAATAAAAAGGATGTAATTGATTATAGAAAGTACATAAATAAAATACAATTTACAATGAAATACAGGCTTATACAAATTAGTTGAAGTTATTAAAATAATTGTTTTTTCTTAAACAATATATGAATATGAAGCGATAAAATATTTTTTTTATTATAAATGAGATATTATTACAATATTTAAGTTTACTAGTTCAGCTTTTCTGCAGAAAAAAATGAGAAATAAACTATTTGTTAAACTTTTTTTAAATTTAGTTAAATAGTTTGTGATGATCTAAAAACTTAGTATTATAAAGTGTTTTAACATATTATCATTAAAATTTGCCAACTGATTAATTTTGTATTAGAAGTATGTGTTTAATTTCAAACAAAACTGTAAGATTTAATTCCAAACCGAAACAACCTAACTTTTCCAAATCCTGAAATAAATTTGTGATAATTTAAGCACGCAAAATGTTTCTCTAAACTAATATGTTTGATGTATTTAAGTAGAGAAAAATTTATTCTTATATATTACAATTTTTGCTTATGTTTTCAAGTATTAAAAAAACATCCTACCAACTTTAAAAATTATTACATTTTAAAATTTGATTTTTTTTTTGATTTTTATTTTTTATATATAAATTTGTTACATTCATTATATTAAAATAATAAAACAATTTTGCACTTAAATAAAATATTTTGCAAGCCAAGCATATCTCAAAGATTTAAAATGTACATATATATATATATATATATATATATATATATATATATTGTGTTTCTTACACATAGACTGTTTTTTTCCCCATTTTCACAAACACTCATAAAAGTAGATTTAAAAAAAAAAAACCTATATAAGCTAATTCAAAGTTTCTGACTTAATGCTTAATTTAGGTAACTATTTGTTAAGTCATTAAATATTTCATTAAATTAACAGTAATATATTGTACACCTGATGAGACAAGTAAAATAAAAATTACTATTATTCTGTTATAAAAAAATTTATTTTCAATAATTAATATAATTTTTGTTATTTTCCAGCATACGAAATTTTTAAAAGCTTAAAACAAACCTTTTTTTGGGGAAAAATTTTCTATGCAAGATTCTAAATTCTATTTTACTTATATAAAAGTAAAATGCCTATGAAGTTCACAATTTTTTATAAATTTAAGATTCCTGTAATCTAATAAAATATGATTTGATTAGCAAAGTTATGCTATACTATTGTTTTATTATACAGTAAAAGTTATAGATAACTCCTATTCGGATATTTTTCACTTGATCCTTACTGAATGCATTTCGTTAAAACTTTGTGAAGTTAATGATCAGACCATTGAATATTGAAAGCGTATGTATTAAAAAAAATTTATACAATTTAATAAGTATTTGACAGTACTATTTCAAACAGCTTTTGTGAGACAAGTTAGTTTCCAGGAAGATAACTCGGCACATGTGTGATTTCTTTCACTATTAGGGATGTTTCCAATTAGCGATGGAAGTAAAGAAAGGGGAACATATTTTCTTATCTAAAGAATTTTTTTTTAACTATTCTAATCAGAGGAAGCTATTTTCTTACCCTGATTCATCTCTATAACTTGTTTATTTTCTTTTTTTTAATAACTAAGAGCTTGCATAATAAAACACATTTTATTCATAAGTATTATGCAGAAATTTAGTTATATATACATACATATATATATATAATAAAAATCATTAATAAATCAATTTATTAACTAATTTCAATTAATCTTTGAAATTAAAGAATTCTAAAATTCAAATCTAAAATCTAATGAATCAAATTCTAAAAAGTAAGCCTACAGAATAAGTTTAAGCTTATATTGTACATAATTCCCTATTTAAAAGAAAGTGAAACTTTTTGTATAAAATATAACTGGAATATTTCTTATGAATGTGTGACAATAAAATTTTCTGTAATCAGTTAAAGAATACCCTAAGAAAATTTCTAATTCTCAATTATACTTAATTTTTAATTGGGAAACCTCATATATGAGATATTATAGTTTTAGATTCTTAATATTATATTACAAATGTTTTTGGTAAAAATATATTTTTATAGTGTTATAAGAATATTTTAGTGCATTATTATATATTTTACATAAATTTAAATGTATATCAATAGAAGTTTATTATAATTTTTATCAGTTTTCGCTGAATAAATCTAGTGCTTTTGCCAAATTAAGTTTTATGGATTCTTTTGTTTTTATTTTTAAATTTTAGTTCATATATTCTCTAGAATAATATTTGAAAAACAACTTAAGTAATCTAATTGCAGAAACAAAGCTGCCATTTATGTTGGAGTAAATTGAACTAACAGTTTTAAGTAAATGTAATTTAACATATTTCAATTCAGATTAAATAATAAAAGTTAATTTTTATTTTTTTTTACTAAAATATATGCAAATTATATTTTATTTAAGGGCGTTCAGTTCAAAGTTAAGAAAAAGCAAAATAGCTAATAAATTTGGGCTTTAATACATTTAAATAAACAAAAACAAAAAAATAGCACAAATATACTTTTTAATTATGAATAAAAAGTTTTTCAAATAAATTAGGATTTATTATTAGCTACCTAATTCATTTAGATTGTTGAATTCTAAAAATAAATGAGTAATGGAAATCAGTTTTTATATATGTGCTGAAAATATTGTAATAGGACTTGAAAAATATTAATTTACTTGGAATAATTAAATTATTAACTGTCTATTTAAGTAATTTTTAGAATGGAATCAATGCCAGAAAATAATGTTGCTTGAAGAGCATAACTAAATTTCTTAATTGTTCAATTACTTAAATTATTCATTTTCATGTTATGTATCCTGATAGGAAACATGCCAGTTTATTGTAGGAATGTGTTTTGCTGTTAATATAAAGTACTTGAATACCAGCATATTTTTTAAATTATCATAAGGTCGTTATCGACCTTATGATAGTTTTCAATCTTATGATCTCAGAGTTAAAAAAGAGTTTAACTCTGAGAATTGAGAAAATTTTATTTCTACGTGGCAATAGTTTCATAAAATGTGAACTGCTTTGTAAAATTTCAAAAAAAGTTGTCACATGTATTAAAACTTTTCTTATTTTAATTTCTTAGTGTTTGTAATTTAGATTTTATTGTAATATAAAAAAGTTGTATTTGTTAAGTAAAATATAATATTAGTGTATTCATTAAAACCTAGTTTATCTTATGATAATTAAAATCTGAAAATTATTTCTTTAACTCAAAAATGAAAATTTCCATTGTACAGAAAATATTAAATAAGCAAAAAACGATGCAATATTATCTACATTTATGGACAATTTATTGAGCAAACAAGTTTATTTAATCAAAATTGCATAAAAAAAATCTTAACCATAACAATTTAAGTTTATTGTTATTCTTTGTACTTCATATTATTCACTATGTCAACATGGAAACACTGAAAAACTACTTGACAATTTTGTTTTTCTTCGGTTGTGGTATAAATAGTAATATGTCATCCTTTAAAAGAGGTGTATAATGTGGTAAATAGAATGCAAAGAACAGTTTTTTAACAATAGGAAATGTAAAATGTTTTCTTATGTTATAACTCTAATTTAATATCTAAGGTAAGCAACACTAATTACAATTTAAGTTGAGCTGCCAGCCAAATAGTTAGACTTTTAGCCTTCAATTCAAAAGTTAATATGTTCAAAGCCATCTGAAGTTCATCCCATTTGCTGCCATCAAAACAATTACAGCTAATCTAAATAAGATATTTATGCTAATTATTTATTACATTTAAGACAAACACACCACTTACAATCACACAATCATAATAAATTAAAAATATTCACATGTAAAAATTGTAATTAAAATTTATGCGGTCGGAAGACCGACACTGCTATCCATTTTTGCTGACATTCATTGAGGGACTCCCTGAATTATCCCATCAACACCCTCTTGAGATTTTTGAAATCAGTAATAGGGGATCTTTACAGAGCACTATCAAACAGATATAAAAAATTATTTTAAACTTTTTAATTTAAAAAGCTAATTTAATTTAACCTCAATTACGTAAATGTTTTTAATTAAGTGCAAATAAATATGATTATTGAACTTAATAGGAGGAAAATAATCATACCTTTTCATAATGTAAACTAACATTTTCTTAACTTTCAATGGGGTTATTTTTCTAGGTTGGCTCAGGAATACAGACTGTTGCAGGGACAACTCAGACCATTGTATCTAGTATTGCTACAGTCAATTCTAGCACTGAAGCCACTCCCACACAAGTAAGAAATATTTCTTTCATTCATTTTCTGTTGAGTCACTTTTTTAATTTCGATTTCCTGAATTTAAATGATTTATATATTGTTTTATTAGCAGGTTCAGACTGACTTTGTAAAAATATTAAAATTTTATTTATTAAATGCATTAAAAGAGTAATATGCTTATAATGTTTTTTATAATGGTTAACTTTGTTTCTAATTATTATGATATATAATTTTAATGAAAATTAATTTTTGTTTTGAGCTTTAAGTTTTTAATTTTCAATTAATTTTATTTATTTATTTTTTACCTTATAACAGATTTTTTAACATTAAAATTTATTGAGTAAAACTTTATTGTAACATTACTGTACTGTAAAAAATTTAAATATTAAAATTAATATTTGTTATTGTGTTACTGGAATAGGTCTTAAACCTTCATACTTAAGCCTTAGTTTCTACCTACTGTGCAATCTAATCCTTTTCCATGTTTTGGTGCTTTAAGTGTTTCACTTGAGACTTTGTGAAAACTGAACTCTATAAATGTTATCTCTGTTGTATATTTTTAATTTTATGTGTTCTACCAACAAGATTGCTAATGATCTCTTTTGTTCCTTAAATCTGTTCTTTTTGAACCATTTTACTGGCTGATTGTTTGTAATGAGAAAGTGGAGTCCATCCTTATCAACTGTCAAACAATTAAATCTGTCACATGTTGGCCTGAAAATCAGGAGAAATATTACTCTCACCACTTCCAATGTCTCATTGTACATAAGGAAGGCAAAAGTAGAGCAAGGTATTGTCTGATTTCTCAATGAGTATTTTATAACACCAAACACTGTTGCTTTTCAACCATTGGTGTGTAGCCTAACACTTTCTGTTTATTCTTTTATATTCGTCAGATGTGTTCTTCAGCCTTCATTCTAATGGTTGACCCTACCAAGAACCTAAATTAAGATTCAAGTTTCAGACCTACATCATCATCTGTGCTTTTTTTTTTTTTTTTTTTTTAGACATGCATTGCTTGATTTATATTTTTGGCAAGATATGCCACTGAGGTTACAAAATAGAATTTGAGAGAATTTTAGATAATGTATGTACCTTAAATGGAAGTGCATAATATTGCTACAGAGGAAAAAACAACCATGAGATGCCAAATGTAGAAATACTTTTTCCTTATGCTGACTGAAGGAAAAGAGAAATAATGATCAACTTTTTTTGTGCTTCCTCTAAGTTGACATCCCATCCTGTGATAGAGTGGATCCTATGGCAGCAAACATGATACATGCACACATGGCTTACAGATTCACAGGTTTGCTGCTCGTGTTATTGAATTATATCTATTCTCCTCAGTAACCATTTGCTCTTAGGTATTCAAACATACAGCTTGACAGTTTTATGTTTCTTGGATTTTACTAGTTTAAATAGTAATATGACATATATTTTAAAATAGAGATACAATGTGGAAAACAAGTTTTAAGAAAAGAAACATACAATTTTAATATAGAAAAAAAACACTTTTTTTTACAATAGTGAATGAAAATTTACATGCTGTAAAGTCATGAGTGTGACACTTCCAAAAAAGGTAGCTTTAAAAAGCATTTCAAGTTTTGATACAGAATTCTGTCAGTAATGACAAAATAAAAATATATAATTTATTAGCAATCTCAGAAACTTCTTACATGTGAATAAATGATAAACATGGCTGTCAACCCTACTGATTTTATCAGGAAACTCCTGATTTTTTTATCCTTTTTCCCGATTTCCCGATAATGTATGAAAATCTTCTGATTTTTGGCAGTTTCAGGGAAACACTTGAACAGCTGAAATTTAGGCAGAAAAATGTCTATTAGGTTCTTTTAGTTGCTTTAACAGTCATTCTATATTCTTAGAACAATAATTTCTATATTCTTAGAAGTATTTGTCAATAAATTAAATTTATTTATTAAAGTATTTCATATTTTTATGTAATTTTTTAAGTTTGATATTTATAAATTGCACTAGTGTAATAAAAATTGTCCTACAAAATAAGTATTGGGACATAAACGTAGATGTTTATTCCTTTACATGTAGTATATTCTTTTATTTTTCATATTTCCTCGATGAAGTTGATGAATATTTTATTAAAATATTAAAGTTAACACAAAATATGTTTAACATAAATCATTCTCAGAATAGATAATTTTTATGGTAAAATTGTCTTTTTGCGGTACTAAGGTTTTAATCATTCTGCTTCAAGCGAAAATGTTACTAAGAGTCTCCTGATTTTTTCCCTCAAGATCAGTATAATCTACTGATATTTTTCCTCTGGGTTTGGCAGGTATGGATAAAATAGTTTTGAAAGTCAATGGTTCATTATTTTTATCGTACAAGAACAAAATTATTTCTTATATGAAAAATCACAACTTTCGTTTAAAAGTACCACTTGCCATAAAGAAATGATGACATACCTTAAAGAATTGACACAAAAGAAATGAAAGATTTGATTTGGTTCATCAGCTGACCAAAGATAATATTAATTGTTGTTTGGTGTGAGCCGGGAACCAAATAATTAGCATTTAAGCCTTTAGTACAACAGTTTATGTGTTCGAAACCACCTGAAGTTCATCCCATTTGCTGTCATCAAAACTCTTCATATATGGCTAATCGAAATAAAACATATTCATGCTAATTACTTATTACATTTAAGACAAACACACCATTTACAATTGTGCAATCATTATAAATTAAAAAATATTCACATGGAAAAGGTGTAATTAAAATTTGTGCTGTCTGTGGACCAAGACAGTTATCAATCTTTGCCAACATTCAGCGAGAGACTTCCCAAATTTTCCAATCAAGACCCTTTTGATATTTTTAAAATCTGTAATAGGGGTTCTTTACAAAGCATTCTCAGGCAAATATAAAAAAAATATTTTAAAAATTTTAATTTTCAAAGCTGAATTAAATCTGAATTATATAAATGTTTCCCATTAAATGCAAACAAATATGGTTATTGAACTTAATAGGAAGAAAATCATGTTTTACCTTTTTACTTTATCAAAATATTTTTATAATGTAAACTAACATTTTCTTAACATTTAATGGGGTTATTCCAATATTTTTCTAGCTTAGCTCAGGAACACAGACTGTTGCAGGGACAACTCAGACCATTGTATCTAGTACTGCTACAGTCAATTCTAGCACTGAAGCCACTCCCACACAAGTAATAACTATTTCTTTCATTCATTTTCTCTAGAGTTACTTTTTTTATTTTGATTTCTTAAATTTATATTATTTATATATTGTTTTATTAGCAGGTTTAGACTGGCTTCATAAAAATATTAAAATTTTATTTATTAAATGCATTAAAGCAATATGTTAATGATGTTTTTTTAAATGGTTAACTTTGTTTCTAATTATTATGATATATAATATTAATGAGGTTATAAAATAGAATTTGAGAGAATTGTGTAGATAACATATGTACCTTAAATGGAAATGCATAATATTGCTACAAAAGAAAAAACAATTACGAGATGCAATGCAGGGAAATATTTTTTCTTCATGGTGACTGAAAGGAAGAATAAATAATTATCAACTTCTCTTGTGCATCCACATTGAATTAACATCACTATCCTGTGTTAGAGTAGAGCATGTGGCAGCAAACATGTCACATGTGCACATGGCTTACAGATTCATTGATTTGCTGTTCATGTCATTGATTATACCCATTTTCCTCAGTCTAACCATTTGCTCTTAGTTATTCAAACACACACCTTGGCAATTTTGTGTTTCTTGGATTTTAAAAGTATAAATAGTATTATGACATATTTTAAAATAGGGGTATAATGTAGAAAACTTTTTTTTTACTATAGCGCATGTAATATGTATGTGCTGTAATGTTGTGACACTTCCAAAAAAAAAAGTGTTAAAAAGTATTTTATGTTTTGATTCAGAATTCTCTAAAATATGCCATAAAGAACAATAATTTTTAAATTAACTATTATATCTAAGATTGCAATAGTTGCATTATTTCATGTGAAGCATTTATTTTCAAAATCTCAGAAACATCGTAGAGATAGAGAATTGATAAAAAAGATTTTTGAAAGTTAGCAGTTCATTGTTTTATTAATTTAAGAAAAAAATTATTTCTTTAAATAAAGACTCATAACTTTCACTTGGGAGTATCACACACCATAAAAAAAGTGTCACAACATCACAACATTACATTATTTTGATTTGGTTGATCAGCTGATCGAAGATATTATTAATTGTAGTTTGATATATAATATTAATGAAGTATTGAGCTGGGAGCCAAATAGTTAGCATTTTAGTCTTTAGTTCAAAAGTTGATGTGTTCGAACCCACCTGAAGTTCATCCCATTTGCTGCCATCAAAAACACTAAATATATGCTTAATCGAAATAAGACGTTCATGCTAATTATTTATTACATTTAAGATAAACACACCACTTACAAATACACAAACATAATTAAAAATATTCACATATAAAAATTGTAATTAAAATTTGTGCTGTGGCCTGTGACAATTATCAATCTTTGTCAACATTCATTGAGGCACTCCCTAAATTTTCCTGTCAATATCCTCTTGAAATTTTTCAAATTAGCAATAGGGGTTTTTACAGAGCAGTCTCAGACAGATATAAAAAATTATTATAAGCAATTTTAATTTTTAAAGTTGATTTAATTAAATCTGAATTACATAAATATGTTTTCCATTAATCACAAATAAGTATGATTGTTGAATTTAATAGGAAGAAAATATAATCATGTTTTACCTTTTGATAATGTAAATTAACATTTTCTTAACTTTCAATGGGGTTATTTTTCTAGGTTTGCTCAGGAACACAGACTGTTGCAGGCACAATTCAGACCCTTGTATCTAATACTGCTACAGTCAGTTCTAGCACTGAAGCCACTCCCACACAAGTAAGAAATATTTCTTTCATTCATTTTCTGTAGAGTTACATTTCTTAATTCTGATATCTGGAATTCACATGATTTATATATTGTTTCATTTATATGTTCAGACTGACTTTGTAAAAATATTAAAATTGTATTCATTAAATGCTTTAAAAATAATATGCGTATAATGTTTGTTTGAAATGTATAACTTTAGTTTAATTATGTTATATAATATTAGTGAAACTGAATAATTGTTTTAAATTTTTGATTTTTAATTTACAATCATTTTTATTTTTTTACTAAATAACAGATTGTTTTAATACTAAAATTTAAGAGTAAAAGGTTTTTTTATTAAAATATTGCTATGCAATAATACTAAATTTATGGCAAGCATTTCAAAATGAAATACACTGTTGAATGGATTGTCCGTAAAATATTTTTCTAGTTATATTTTTATGAAATTTATTAAAGAAAAACTCGATAAATTTTGCATTTTGTATTAAAATTTACCATCATATTTGTCAAATGTCTACTTATCTGCATATATTTTAATGTTTAATAAAATTTTTGTTTTTCCATTTAAAATAGGAATTTGCAACAGAATTTTTTTGTAATAATCTTGAACTTTTATATTTAATCATACAGAATGAGCATTTGAAACCTCATGAACCAATTATGAAATCAACTTTGGAGCAAGTGAAGGATAAAACACCACAAAAGGCTATAGTGAAGCCTCAAATGTTAGGTCATATTATAGATGATTTGTTGTTACAAGAAGAACTTGAAACATTTCCAGTAAGTTTCTAGACAAATGTATTTCTTATTAGTTTCAACATTTTGTATTATAGTTTTGTTTCTAAAATATTATTGAAATCTTGAAAAATAAAATTCTTTTTCTTAATCACTCTTGAAATACACATTCATATAATTTTTTTGGAAATGTATTGTGAATACAGATAAATATTTTGAATCATATGTATTAAAATGTTGTGTACACTATAAGTTATGTTGTTTGATTAATTAATCTGAGGAATTATGAATGAACAATTTTTCAAGGATCAAGTATATATTTATGTTAAAAATTAAAACATTTGTGTACATTACATGCATTTTATTCATTACTTGTTTTATTTAAATTTTTGAGTAATTCCTTCAAGTCAGTTAGTTCATATTTCACCAAACCTGTTAAAACTTATGGTGTGCCTTTTTTCTAAATTTATGTTTGAAAAGTTGTGTGTGAAAATTTAAGTTTGTTATTTCCTTAAAATTCAAAAGTTAGATGTTATTTAGGTACTATAATTTTCTAAAGTTGTTTGATTTGAAATTTATGTTTCAAAAAGTTATTTTCGAATTTAATTTTTTAAAAAATTTTATGGAATGGAGGTTATGATTAGGTGAGTACTTTTACTTCAAGCATTATTTGATCAAATGTTATTTTGTGTATTAAATTATGTAATTTATTAAATATAGTTATTCATCCAATATGATAGCAATAAATTGAAACTAAATACTAAAATAATGTATGGTAATGCTTGATTAATTAGAAAATGAGTTTTCATAAAAATGAAAGTTATTTACTTTATTGATTCAGCTTTATTGCCCGGTTCTCTTGTTTTTGATTGCATTTCAATATATATTTTAAGGTGGACGCCTGTGCCTGGCTAATTGGAAACCAGAGTTTTCATTAAAATATTATTTACATTATTGCTTCAACCTTATTGCTGAGTTCTTATGTTCTAGATTGTGTTGCATTGGATGTTTTTTGAAGGTAGGGGCACTGCCTGGTTAATTAGAAACTCAAATTTTACCTATGTTATTGAGTTAGGTTTATAGTGCAGTTACAAATGGGTTGGTGTTATAAACTGTGAATTTTTAACGTGTATTTTTTGATTAATTAAAAGAAAGACGCTAAATTATTGATTATATTTTATTGATCGAGTATGAATAGTAGAAATGATTTTTAAGTTATTTTGTATTTGTTTCATTTTTATTTATTTTTGTACGTTTTTAATGAAACTTTTGTAAAATATGAAAAACATGTTTCTGGTCTTTCATTTTGTAATATTTCTATAGTGAATAAATATAATAAAATGTTTGAAATTTTGATATAGAAATCGAGGTTGTAATATTCAAGGTGCAATTAAGATTTTGAAAACTGTATACTCCATGAAAAGGCATAATTTAAGTTGGCGAGATAACTTTGCAGTGCTTGGGGCAAAAATTTTAAATCATACCAAATCCATATTGGCTCGTAGGATTTTGCCCAATTTTCTTCCCTTATATTTCTCAATTGTGCTTATTTCTCATTTAGTTAAATTTGTATGAAAACATTAAAGTTACAAAGTAATGCCATTGTTTCTAAATAAATAAGATTCTGTTTTTTTTTTCTTTTTTTAAAGAAATACAATTTTAGAAGTTTATTATTCTTACTTAAAATGGAATGCTTTATGATCTATTTATTTAATTTTAATATTTAACAATTTTCTTGTGTATCAACTGTGAATTTTATAGTCTTGCTTATATAATGAATTTTGAGGGTTAGTGTTACAATAATCTATAATAAAAAATGTAGCATTATTACTGATATAAGTTTAACACATAAGTTTTTATAAAGCAAGGTTAGTCAATATCAATTTTTTTCATAATTTTCTCTTACTATTTTATGCAGTTGAGCATTGAAAATTGTCTCAATAGACACTCAATGCCAGTCACTTAGGTGATAAATTAATCAATCATTTATCACCTAAGTGACTGGCATTGAGTGATCTAAAAGCCAATTTTATTATCAAAAATGCCATACGCATAAAAATGCTACCAATTCAGCTCATTGCAATGTGCTGTAATGGTAGTAGAACAGAAGACTTGGAAGCACTTTTACATTTGTGAATCTTCCATAAGTAAATTGATCTTTTAACTAAAGTTTAATTTGTGTGTAAGAAATGTTAAACATTAAGGTGGATGTGAAAAATTTTGGCAGGTACATTTTTGATTGTTTGAAAGTTGTTGCAAAAAAGGACATAACTTTCTTATGTAACTTTAAGGTTCTTTCTTGTATTATATTCTTTTTTATCTTGTTTGATTGTTATGTAAAGAAGCACCAATGTGCTTAGTCATATACAGATTAAAATTGCTATACAGAAGCCATGTAAATCTTGTTTTTTTAAATGAGAACTGAAAGCATGATAGGTATTTTAATAATAAAAAGTTTTTATAATAGAAGTTAAAATGGTATTACTGTCATTTTATATGATTTGATTGTGCAATGTACAATTTTTAGTTGAAATGTGAGGTTTTCTGTCTGCGCAGGGAAATATAAGAATTTTGATAAATTTGAAAATGTAAAGTCTTGTCTATTAAATGTGATTGGTTAGCAATAATGCAATGTTATGCATATATATACCAATAAATATTTGGACACCCATGCAAATGAGGATATCTATGACCCTGATCTGTATCATGCCCTGTATTGTTACACCATGTTGGAAACATCTTTGGCATTAGTTGCATGTTAAAATTAAGATCTTGCTGACTTCGAGAAAGGTGTAGTATTCAAATATGATAGAAATTACTTATTTGATATCTAGTGAGAAACCTTTAAAAATTGACTTTATTTTTGTAACTAAGAAGTAGAAGGAGTGGTATAGGTTTTCATTCAGCAGACACACGAAACTAAGGTAGAGATCGTTGATCACCATCCACAAGAATTCAGAAGAACCACACTTAGTTGATGGCCCATATACTCCAAGAATTTCAGTAAGCATCCAAAATTGTGTTGTTTCGATAAAGCTTTCCCACAAAAAAGTACATTTGCTTCTTTTAATTTTCATGTTAATAAGTCTTTATTAAAAAAAGTCCAATCTTACTATTAAGTTGAGGTTGACACAAACAATTAAATAAATCCTGCTCTGGATGACATCATTAATTTCATTGTACTGTCATGGGTCTTGCAGTAAAGTTTGCCATTTAAAAGACTTCATGCAAATTGGATGCACTTCTTAGATTCACTACAAGAAACTTATTTGAAAGCTAGCAATACATTAAAATTTAAATGCTATGGCTTTGTTAGAAAAGACAATAAAAATGGATCCAACAGAGTATCTGGAGTTGTTGCTCTCTTGATTTCCCCTTATGCTCCCTCATTTGTAATTTTTCTATGTACAAGTTTGCAAGCAGTGCCAGTTAGTGCTACATCCAATTCAATAACTATTTGTATTGTACGCTTTTCTTGCCACCAAATACTAGTATAGATGACAGAGACCTGGACAAACTTATACAGGAACTAGCTACTTTTTTCATTATTGGAGATTTTAATGGTCATAATTCATTGTAGAGCAGTGATAATTTAAATCCTCGAGGTGGGCAGATTGAAGAGTTCATTCATACTCACAATCATTGTCTGCTTAATAATAGAGAACTACTTTCATTAACAAAGTATAATTTTCCACCTTGCACTGTGCTCACTGTCTCTTTCTCCATACTTTAAATTTAAGGTTGGAGTTGGCTTACATGATAGCAACCATTTCCCACTTTTTCTGGGTCATGTGAATGTCAATTGTAATGATAATCAGCATCCACCTCACTACTTATTTCACAAAGCTAAATGGACTGATTTCACATTATGAGCAATAATTATTAGTGACATTGTGGAGTGTAAAAATATTAATGAAGTATTCAACTCTGTTACTAAAATCATCATTCCAGCTGCAGATGTCAGTATTGCCAAATCAGTACTAAGCTTCCCGAAAAATAAGAAACCATAGTGGAATAAATATTGCACTGATGCTCTTCGTAACAAAAGAAAATCCTGGAATGCTTTCTGGCATCACCTACTTTACTTAATCAAATACTTTTTCAAAAAGCTGAAAGTATTGCACACACACACAAGTGGTAAGACAAGTGAATCAGAGCATTGGGTTGAATTTGTTTCTAGTATAAACTCTGTTTCAAAAAAAGATATGAGATAGAATTAAAAGAGCATGTGGTATGTATCCTGAAAAACAAATCTCTAATTTTTACAGAAAAATGTCAGAAAGTCCATAATACTTCAGAAATGGTAAATATTCTTGTTAAAACATTTTCCTCTATTTGCTCAGCAAATAATGATACTGAACTTTTTTTTCCACGTAAGATTATTACCGAACACAAGAATTTAAGATTCCAAATCACAAAGCATTTATCTTTCAACACTGATCTAACAATTCTTGAATTGTGTAAAGTATTTTCAATTGTCAAACATACCTCTTCTGGTCCTGATTTAATAACCTATTCTATGCTTCAAAATCTCTCTGAAATGTCTCTTAAAAATATTCTCTACATGTTTAATAGCATTTGGAAGGAACACATATCCCCAGATAATTGGAAAAATGTTTCTATAATTAATTAAAAGGGATAAAGCAAAACTAGATAAAGATCTGCTAGTTCCACAAAGTTACAGACTAGTAACCATGACTCGTGTGTATGCAATTTTTTTGAAAGAATTGTTTATGTGCGATTGATATGTATCCTGGAAAAGAATGACTATTTTTCTTTACCAAAGTGGCTTTAGAAAAATCATGATTCACAATTGATAATTTAATGTCACTAGAAATAAGTATTAATGTTGCCTTTCTAAAGCAAAGTCATTTAGTGTCAATTTTCTTTAATATATGTAAAGCCTACACTGTACCTAGAGATATGATATTTTAAAAAAACTGTATGACCTTGGATTTGGAGAAAATTTACCGATTTTTATACAATTATTTTTATAAATTAAAAACTTTTTAGAGTAAGGTTGGCTTATTCCAATATTTATTGTCGGGAAGACAGAATTCCTTAGGGATCTGTTTTAAGTGTGAAAGATAGCTCCATACAGCTATTAACAATATCCAAGGAATCCTATTTAAACAGTAGATTTTATTTAAACAGCTCCATACAGCTATTAACAATATCCAAGGAATCCTATTTAAACAGTAGATCCTAGTCTAATTATCCTTGTGTGAGTTGATTTTCAAATTAATAAAAGCATCAACAGTCTAAAATCAGTGAAACAAATTGCATTTCTTCTCCAAGTCATGTAGAAAAAAATACTGCTGTCCATCCTCTGAAAATTTGGAAAGCATGCTCCAAAGAGTTAAGGCTGTAATTGCCTCACATAGAGGATCTACAAACTATTAAATATGAATTTTTTATCGCGATCCAGGTACTTATTGATAGTGTGTATACATATATAATAGTAGATTTCATTTTTTACAGCAATCATTTTTAATAAATATCATGTTAAAAAAATAGGACTTTAAAAATTTCAAAATTTTTCGGATATTTTATTTATTTTTCTGTACATAATCCGCAGTGCCATATTCTCTGCCAGGCATTTTTTTCTAGTAAAAGAAAAAAATCGCATAATCCGCGGCAATTTTTTCGATGATTTATCGAAAAAATTTACTGTGCAGATATTTTAGTGCCAAATAAAATAAAAAATACACAGTACAGTAAAAAATGTAATGAATTATACAGAAAAAAACATTTATAATGAAAACGATGTTTGATAAATGCAAAGTTCGATTGACTGTGATGAAAGCATGACAGAAGATCAATCAAGAGCCAAGAAGGTTCTAGTAAAACCTATCAATTTTTAGTTTTTAATTATTTTTATTATGATGTTACACATTTTAAAAATATTTGTTTCATTTATATTTAAATGAAAGAAATGGATTTTCAAAATGCACATTGGATGCATTTTTTTCTTTTCTAATGCACATTCTTTGTTTTTGACATTACATTAACATGTTTTTTGTCATTTTTTAAAATTTGCCTTCTCTAAAGCTTTTAGTTTAAAATTTGTTCTGAAACTTAATAGTTTTCGTTTCCACATGATGATATACAAATCTGAATGTTCTCAGAGCAAAATAGATCAGGTTAAGAGAATGTGAAATGACGTTAGTCACTTGTGACTGTAATATCATTCTGAGGAACCGAATTTATTATTGAATGCAATTGAACAATGCTGATAATTGAAGTAATCAGAAAAGTCATGGCACTATCATTTATTTAATAAACATAAACAACATTTATTTTAAGATTTTATTGTAATATTTTATGATGAATATTTTTTATAAAATCAGTGCCACTGTATTATACTCGCAATGAAATTCAAAACTTTTTAACATAAAATCCCCAGATTATATGTTGGAAAAATTTGATTTGTAAAAAAGTTTAATTTTAAGCAATATTTTCATTGTTATTGAAACATTATTGATTAGTTTAGAAGAAAAAGGGAAAATGATTTTAAACTTTTATCTGTTTAATTATAAAATTTGAAATGTGTGCTTGAATATGGAGCAAGAAATTCAATATGTATGCTTGAGTCTGAAGTTAAATTTTGCAACTCTGTATCTAATTCAAATTTAAAAAGTGTTTTGTTAACTGAGTCAATTCAGAGGATGTTTTGTTAAATAAAATATTTAGAAGCTAAACTGTCAGTTACATAGGAAATGGTCTGGGCTTCAGTTCTACTATTCATGATATAAAATCCATTTTTGAGCTTGGATATTTTTAATGGTTTGGAATGCACTTTAAAGTGTAGGTCATTGTCCAAAGGAAACCATTAAATGTCAAACAAAGGAAATTTGAAATGACAACTGTACTAGAATTTGTTAAGAACAAGTTCATATATAGTCTGAAAATCAACTATTGCTAATCACTTAAAGATTAAAGAATTAAATATGATCATTAGCTTTCGTATGCATCTGAATGTTTTATGAAAAAAATTATCTTTTAGATGCCCAGATAGTGTTTTTTCTTTAATACAAGGGGTAATTTTCCTGCATTTGCTTTTGATTTGTATCTTGACACATTATAATGATGATGATGATGCAGTGCCCATGAGTACATGCAAAAACTTTAAATGCCCCTGAAGCTGTCAGAGATAGCCCTGGCGATCTCTACAGCTTTATCTGTAAAAAAAGCTCCACAGGATATTTTATGCTGATGTTAAAAAGCTTGGCCAGCACTGCTTTTTACCACATGAGAAAAAAAGTTGCTAGAGCTCCAAAGGGGTTTAACTTCTGCCTGTTGTTTCACAGAGAATATTATCTGACATACTTCTGCAATTAAAAAAAGATTTTTTAGAACGTTTGTATGTTAATTTTTTTTCTCTTATTGTGTTTTAAACATTGATTTATATTACCTGAAAGGAATAATCATATTTTTACCTGCCATAGAAAACAGCTTTTATTTGTTTTATGTTTACTGCGTTGTAAGTATTTATTTGTAGGAAAATGAAAGTTGTTTCGTTTTTAAACAAAATTTTACTGAATACGCTTATTTCGTAATTTAGTAATGTTTTAATAAAGTCAAAAATTAAAAAATAAAAATTTTAAGCTTTTTCAAACTTTACTATTATTAGGTATGCAGTGTTGATATTTGTTATTGGAATAAATAGTAATTGAAAAATTGATTTGTGTGTGTAAAATTTATTTTCAATTGTTTGTAGTGTTAATTTTTTATATAATTGCAGTTCAAAACACATTTTTAAATGTATATTTTATATGATGTATTTATATCCATCTAATAAATTCTTTTTTAAACAAATTTGGAATTATTATTTTTAGGTAAAATCTGCACGGACAAAAAATGAAGCTCTAGGTAATGAAAAAATAATTTGGATCATTTGATTTGCATATTTTGCAGAACAAATACCAAAGAAAATTAAACTGTTATTTTATACTGATTTAAAGATATTAATGTTTTAATTAAAGTAGTAATTTTAGTTAGTTTATATGGTTAAGGAAAAAATATAATCTCTACATTAAGGAAATTTTTAACTTTTTAACAAATTTATTTTGACATGTTTGAATGTATATTAATATTGTTTTATATTCATGAAAATATCTTTTTAAAGACATGTTCAGTGTATATGTAATTATTTTTAGCACTTAGACTATTTGCAAATTAACTGACAGTATTTAATTGACAATATATATGTATGTTATGAAATCAAAAAGATATTGTTACAATATTTTTCAAATGCTAAATAAATTTAAAATAATTTTTCTATTCTTTTTACTTGCAGAGGTCAGTCCTGAAAAGAAGTTAAAAGTCAATCAAAACCAAGGTAATATAGAATTGGCAGATGTTAATTTTGTGGGAAATTGGGGCCCCAGAACAAAGTTAAACAATTAAAATATTTTATTTCCATTTATAGATATTAATTTTTATAATTAAAATAGTAATTTTAGTTGATTTATAAATTTTTGTTCTCACCATATTAACTAAATCAATATTGGGGGAGTTTTCTGCTATTATTTTACAAACTTATTTTGACTTGTTTAGATGTACATTAATATTGTGTTATAAAGTAACACACACACAAATTCAGAATCCGCCATTAGTCCATAATTTTAGAGAATATTCTCTTATGTATATAACGTTTTTTAATAATTCCACGAAGATATTATTTGAATCAAAATAAATAATTGTAGGTCGGATAATGCTCAAACTGGCCTGGTGCGACATAGCTTCCAGTTTGGATTGTCAAATGACCCCGAGAGGGCGTGTCATTCTACACTTAGTAAATCGGCACACACTAGAATTTGAAAAAATGATTTTTAAACCTACCATTTATCGCTGCTTTTAGTTTGCATAAAAACACTTCTTTTATCACAAAAAAGCTTTTTCATTAGAAAAAAATCAGATTAATTGTTCGTTTTACCACAATACTTAAATATCCTAAGGTTAAATATTCTCAATAATTATGCATATAATAATTCGAATTAAGTTCTGATATGAATTGCCCATTTGAAAACTGAATGGATGGAAAAATCCCTTTTTAAAGGCATGTTCAGTGTATATGTTATTTTGAGTAGTTAGATTATTTGCAAATTGACTGTATTGAAAAGAGTTATGCATGTTACAAAATTAAAAATGTATTGTTACAATGTATTTATAATATTAAATAGTTTTAAAATATTTCTATTTCTTTTACTTGCAGAGGTCAGTCCTGAAAAGAAGTTTCAAGTCTATAGAGGCCGAGGTAATATGGAATTGGCAAGTGTGAATTTTGTTCAAAATTGGGGCCCTAAAACAAAGCTAAACAATCAAAATTTTTCATTTCCACTTCTTGCACTAAAAGATATACTGTACCAAAAGATATGCTGCTGCATCCAATAAATCAAGCAAATGGTGTTCAGAGTGAAATACTTAATTTTTCCCATAGCTGACCCTTTCAAATTCTGCATACTTTCTAGAAAAACAGTTATTTAGGTAGTAATAACAAAATATTGAAAGTAGGCCAAATGTTTTTTATTTCATAAATTTTATTGATCTTAAATGTTCGAATTAGAAAAAGTTTCTTAGAATTTGTTTGATTTGCAGCAGTCATCAAATTTAATGTGCTTTAATTGAAAATTAGAATCTTGTTTACCAAATTTGACTGAATCTTAATTATAAAATTTTAAAAATGAGAAAACATAATATGTATGCTTATTAAATATGGTTTTATACTATTTATAAAATAAAAAAAATTTCCTTATATATTTATTTATAATTATACTGTAACAGTTTATTTTTTTATTACTAATACTAGTATTTATAACACACATAAAACTGAGGTGGCAAATGATTAATTAGCACCTTACCCTTCAGTTCAAGGGTTTGTGAGTGTGGCTCTCATTTCAGGAATTTCGGAGTTTAAATTCTACTTTAAACTGTAAATCTTGATCAAATTAATCCATTGTGCAATGAGTGATTTAGAACAGCAAGTCTTCGACTTTAAATATGTTCAGTTTTAGATTAAAAATTCATGCATTGATTGTTTCCTTGTTAGTAGAGCAATTAGTAAAATAACAGACATACATTTTCATAGAGTCCAAAAACATCTTTTATATACCATGGATTGACTAAATGATTAATTGTTTTATAGTAAAACTAATGGAATTGCATGAATTTGGTTATTGGATGCTCATGATTTTTAGATCCTGTTATATATATATATATTAAGTATAAAGTCACTTTTATCTTCCTATAAGAGATAAAGGATCCAAAATAATTTTTTAAGGTGTTCTAAGATTGAACGAATAATGAATTATAAGCTGTAAGTTAAAACATTGCCGATAAATGAGAGCTATTTGCAATAACATGTCAAAGCAATTTAATGCTATTTATAGGTTATAAATTTCATGAAATGCAGCTACACTTTCAGCAGCTTGCTACAGTCATTTCTGGCAAGTTGAGGTAAGATAACAAAGTAATTTGTTTTCATTATTACTGGTGAATTTGGTTTTTAGTGGTCAATAGTATTTACAGATTTATCACTAAAATGTGTATGGACAGTCTACACATAAGCAGTATTAATGCATACATGTAAACCCCATACACATAAATCCCACATATGATCAATTTCCGCAACAAACTCATACATAGCCAATTTCCAAAGCTTAGAGTTTGTCTCGTTATTTAAGTATTAAATATTTCCGACAATCAAAGAACTTCAATAAACGACCAAGTTTTACATTTTGTTTTTTCAAAATTCAAATATCAAAAAATTTTATGTCTTTTCTTGTTTCCAATGAAAATTAAAGTTATTTTAAGGAAATTTTTTCACAAATTTTAAAAGAGGAAAAGCTTTTTTATCTTCAAGTATTTCAAAAAAGTTGTTCTTTTACAATTCTAAGATCATTTTTAAATTATAATTATAAAATTCTCCTTATAATCTAATCTTTTGTATGGACTAGGCATTTTGGAATTTTTTTTCACCTATTAAATAAAACTTCCTTCTGAAGTTATCAAGTTATCTATAATCTCTCTTCACTTACTGTGTAGACTTACTTATGCACCAGTTTCCTATTCTGATTATATGTATTTTCCTGATTGAAAACCCTGGTTTCAATTGGATGTTCCAACTGATGTGAAAACATCGGTGTTTAGTTCCTAAGCATGCATAATAATCAAATTATCAACCCTCTAAAGAGATGAAAGGCTGAATTGACCTTGCTTATCCTGATGATCAAACTGCAGACCTGTACAATGGGAGTGTGATAACTTCGTACTTCTAAGCCACAGGACTTCAAAACTTTACCTATCAATGATGAGTCAACATCTCAATTCAATAATTTATCCTATTTTACAATAGATAAGAATTAACTTTTTGTCTAGCTTCAGAAATATAACAAATAAACCACAAAATTTAATTTCAGTTATTACCAGACTAATATACATCACATGTGCTTTTATATCAAATAAGACCTTTATGTGAAACATTTATCTGATTTTCTCTTTTTCAAATATAATAAAGAATTATAATCATGTATGCATGGTAGTTACACTTATAATTCTGTAGATTTCTCTAACTTTATATATCCTTTTCTATGTATTCCTTTTTAGTATGGCACTTTCATTATTGAATATGCGTAGTTTTTAAATTCAATTGTACATTTACTTTTTCTTTGCAATGAGTGATAAAGAACAAATTTGTTTTCTTTGGTTAAAATTTAGTGTAAATTATATTTTTGAAAGTTAATTTTCATCAATTCATTTCATTAAATATTAAAGCAAATATTCGAATGCAAGACTTACAGTAAAAATCAATATAGCTTGTTTTTTTTGTTGTATTTTTTTTTTTTTTTTTTAAAAAAAAAAAAAAAATACAATACTTATGCATAATACAATACAGGTATTTTATGGTGACAATGATCACATATTCACTTCAGTGTTAATTATTGTTGCATTTTCAAAAAGTTATTCTTAAAAAAAAAAAAAAAAAAAAAAAATTTAAAAGTTTCTGTAAATTTTTTTGTGTTTGTTACTTTATGTATGGCTATATTATTTTATTCAGTTCACAGGAAAAATTCTGTGCAATTCATGTAAATTTCAAAATATTGCTTTATAAAAGATAATTCTAATCTATAAACAATAGAATCAAACTTTTCTTATTTGTAGAGAAAAAACAATAATAAAAAATGCTAATAATGTCTTGGGATTTCTCATAATTATTTTCTTTTAATTACAGCTTGTAAAATATGTGTATAATTTCATTGATTACTTGTGTAGTTTCTGAAAAGATAAAGGTCAATTTTTTTTAAAATTGTTCATATAGTATTGAGAAAAGATGTTTTAAGAGGTTACTGAAAGAAGTTAAAAGTTTTTTAAAAGTGTTATACATTTTTATTTAAAGTTGATACTTGGTATTTTATCTGTATTTATTGCTAAATTTTAAAATGTTCAGGTCGCGGTCGTAGAAGAAGAATAAGAGGAAGAAGAGGGAGGCCTAGGCGAGTGAGTACCCTAGAATTTAATTTTTTTAATTTATAAGTTTTTGTCATATGGAGGATTTTAGTAATTAAATTTAAATTGTGTTGTATTAAAAAATTTTAGCTAAACTTTTGAAAACCATTAAAAATACCAAATAAGCATAAAAATTCTTCCTGAAAATAATTATATTTTCTTCAGAAAAGTTGTTTTTACATAAGTCAAAATATTAAATTTATGGAAAAAATAACAAAAGATCTATTATGCAAAGTTTTGAAAAATAATTAGTTTCTATATTAATAAATTATCCTAGTTTAACTTTGGTTAAACATATGTATAGGGGAGGAAAGAGATTTAAATTTTATTATATTAAATATGTGCCATGGATTTTAAATCAATTAAGAAATATTTTCCCATTGTGATAAATTAAATTGAGTGAAATTGGGAAATAATATGTATGTTTCAGTTAGTATGATATGCTCATTTAAAAATAAAATTCAATGACTTCTTCCCCAAAAAATTCCTATTTCTTAATAGTGTGCTTTATGTGTTGATTCTTGGAACATCAATTTTAAGAATATTGGAATGAAATATATTCATAACAAAAAATATTTTTAATATTCCTTTCGAGCAACTAAATTATGTTTTAAGCTGTTGGAATGATATATTCGAACATTAAATAGTGTCACTGTTTGCTCCATTATTAATTTGTTAATTTTTTTTAATATTTCATTGTTTTCCTTCAAAAATATTAGTTGGTATGCTATTTTGTAAAAAATTTTATTGCAAGTATTATTTAAATGATGATAAAATAATATCTATATTATTAATCATGATAATAAAGAACAGCTACTTTTTTATTACAGAATCTCTAAATATCTAACTCAAAATTAAAATTTTTGAAAATTTTAAATATTTATGAAATAAACATTTTGGATTTAATCTGTTTGCTGTAGGTACAAAAGTTATTGAAATTTATTTTGTTAAACTTTTAAGAAGAAGGAAAAAAAAACTAGTAAAATATCATTTTTTTTCTATAATATTTTAAACAATTATTTAAAAATAAGAAAAGAGTGGTGTTAATTGTGAATTCTTCATATTAAACAGTCATTATTTTATTGAGTTTCTTAAAAGATAAGGAAATTTTATCAACTTTTAATCGACAAACAAATATATATACTATATAAACTTATTTATATAAGATACATTCTGTACCACACAGTGATTATGTTTAATTTAAAAAAAGAAAAAAGTGAATTTAATCATGTAAAAGCCACTATGAGTAAAATATTATAAATAAAATGTTATGAAAAAATTTACCAGTTCTAAAATAAATTGCATTTTTATTTTATTCAGGTGCATGTTGAACCCTCAGAAGTTATTATTGATGATGATTCCTCAACTCTTTCAAATGAAACAGAAGATACAAGTATTGAAATGCAAACTGACAGCCCAGATTTGCCGTCTGTTTCCTCTGAAAGAGAAGTTGAGATGCAGGAAATTGAATCAGTTCCACTATCTCCTAAGTTGCCTACTAAACTGAGTGTAAGTTGTTGGTTGTAATAAATTTAATTTTTCATTTGCTTGATTAAAATGATACTTTATGCAAATTATTACTTAAGTACTTAATGTTAAATAACTAAATCTTTATATCACTAAACCTGATATTTAATTTTTATATTGTAAATGAAATAATGTACTAGGTGCAGGAAAGTTAAAACTCATACTCAGTTGATATATTTAATACAATATTTCATAATTTAGTATTGCATCTCATTTAATAATTTAATATTGGGTGTTTAAACATTATACTTAATGTATTGAATTATTAGCATTATATTAAAGTGTGAGATTAATATAAAACTTAAAATAACATTGATCTTCAGTGGGTATTAAGATTCCCCTCGAGGAATATTAATGTAGTATGTTTATTCATACAATTTCTTTGTGTGTAAATAGCCAAACTGCTAGCTTAATGTTTAGCATTCAGGTTAACAGTTTGACTTCAAATCTGGGACTTGGATACAGGGGGTTCATACAACTAATGGAATTCGAAAATTCTTGATTTAACTAGAGGAATGAGACCTCACTTTCATAACTTGGTTGAAGGTTTTGAAAATGCAAGTGAGCCTTCTAATTCTGAATTAGGTTTAGACCATTATTATTCAAATATTTGTGTGAAGTTTAATTGAAATAGATAATATAATATTATTCAAAGCATTGGCTTAATGAATCGGCTAGACACAGATATTAATACTTTTGCGATGAGAGTTCGATATGTAGTCTTATTTAAATCATTTGAAATTACAGGTTTCATCTTTTAATTTGCTATGTGCTCTTTTTTTTAAGCTTTGTTATGTAAATTGCAGTTTAATGCATTTTCTTAATTTGTAACAGTAATTTTTTTAAAAAGCTTAACAAACACTATCCATAATTTATTGGTGAAAATAATGTTCTGCAAATACTTTAAAAATATGTCTATAAAATTGTAAACACTCATAAAATATATTTTGCTGATTCGATTTGAAGTAAAGCTTTATAAATATTTAAAAAAATACTGAAATAATAAAAATATCAATGTAAACATATTAATTACAAATTACCAGTTGATGTCTTTATTAGTTAAACTTATCTTATTTGCAGTTCACTTCCAAAGTGAAAACTGGCTTTATTCTCACTTTTGATTTTCATTTTTTTAAAAAATAATTCATTTTCAATGATAAATGTATTGAAGACCTTTAATTTTATCACTCATAATAAGTAAACAGAAATGATAAAGACAATGTTCTTGACTTTTCGAAAATATTTGAAAATGATTATTCAACCACTGTATGTACAAATTCTTTTATAAAATTTGTTTAACAGCTTCAATTTAAAAACTCGGTGCAATTACACTATACATATTCGTAATGGTAAAGAAAGAAATTGCAATTATTGTCATAAATATTTGTGTTAATTGTTTAAAAGGATTTACATTTTTAGGAATTCACATAAGAAATAGTACATTTTATTTAAATCTTTTAAACTAAATAATTTTAATTTAATGTCTAAGTTTATTTCTGTCAGCAACTTAGCAATCACTTTTATTATTGTTCCTAGGAGTATAAATGGAATAGTACAAAAATTTTGTTCTTGATTGCATTATGAATGCATATATGGGTCTATTGTTAATCTAGAAATGATAGTAACAAACTCTGCTTCAAAAATCGCATGTTTAACATTTTATTTTGATAGTACTTGTAATTTCCAATTCATTTGGGAATTTAGTATTGTTACTTGCTGTGGCCTCATTTGGCATTTAATGCTTGTTTTCTGACAGGCAATAATTGTGTTTCTACTGCTCAGAAATTTCTGATAGGTTGTAGAATTTCTCTGATAGTAATAATAAAGCCAATGAAAGTTTGAATATATAGAAAAAAGTTTAGAAAATTTGTTTTTAATAATTTCCATTTTTCAGTCGGTAAAATTTTTTATCTACTTTTTCATCTAAAGAATTGAACATTTTAGGTAAATGTATTATTTTTTTTATATCAATTTATACAAAAGATTGTATTTGATAGAATTATGTGTTCATTGCTCATCATTTTTATACTTAAATATAATTAGAAATAACATTTATATTTAAGCATAAAAATGTTTTAAAAATGTAACATTTATATTAAGCAATAATGTGTGTGAAAATAAGAAATTTACTTATTTGGATGGCTATACCTTGCTTTTATTTTTTCTTATCTCTTGAGTTCATTTTTAAGTCAAGTGATTTGAAAATTTCTTGCAAAAACTTCTTCCATGTTATATTTATACATTTTCCAATCGATCTTTTTTTCCAACTTCAATTACTATTTTCCTTTGAATTTAATTTTATTAAACTAAATTATTTTCAAATCAATGAATAAAACCTCATAAAAATTGTCTAAAAAATTTCAAATTGATGAGAAAAATTATCTGCATTTTTACAGATCAATTGAAAAAGTGAATTATCACAATGTATATTAAGTAAACAAACTGTTGACTTTGTATTGAAAGTAATCAGTATTTTTGATATCATTGCTTTGTGCCTCAGGTACCCTATTTCCATTCAGACTTTAATCAAAGGATTTAATAACAGCATTTGTTCATCCTCTGTTTACTCCTGCAATTTGAAATTTTTTTAAAATGCCCTTGAAACTCTTGGAATTTTAGTTTGACTGCTTGGAAATTGTTAATTACTTCTAGAACTTTTACTATTGATACATTTATTTTTTGTTGGAAAATATTATGGGTTTTTTTTAGAATTTTTTGTTTTAATATTTTTAACAAAATTGTCCAAAAACAAAATTGATTTTTATCTCTGAATAGTACCACTAAGTGACAGCATGATCAATCTTAAATTGTTCTGTTCATGCTTTTACCCAAAATTCATTTCAGTTACAATAGCTTCATCTTCAGTTAGGGTTGTATGTATTATTTAGATTTGTCTGTGAACTGAGCTGAAGTGAAGTAATCACCAATAACATCATGTAGTGATTTTAATTTATTCTTTTTCTGTTTGTTTCTGTTGTCTTTATACCATGTAAAATTCACTGATTATTAATATTTAAGTATATAAGTTTAGAATTAAACTGTGTACTTTCCATATCTTCCTTGGAAAAAAATTTTTATAATTTCACTGAATCAAGATTATTTAATATGTCTTGTGCAAAGTGTCTTTTCAATAACCTCATTAAAAGCCCGACAAAGATTGGCTCTTGATTGCTTCAAAAAAATTATGACACTGTCTATTTTGAAGGCTGAAATTCTATGAGCCCTTAAAGTTTAAGCTTTGGTACCAGGATTAGGAAATTTTTTGTTTTGAAGAAATGACATATTTCAAGACAAGGTAACATTTTAAGCAATCTGCCGAAAACGCTTGAATTTTCTATTATGTTTGGGAAACTTTAAAGGAAATTTTTATGCCTTGCCCAGTGTTACCAAAGTCATCTCTGTGAGCAGAAAAGTCTTTAAATAGTCAGTAAACAGGACTATCTGTTACCTTAACTTCTGACATTTATAATATTTGAGCTCTGATCACTTTCTAAAATTTACATTTTGAAAATGGACCAGTTCACTTTGGGACTATCCATTGACTACTGGAGTAATTCTGGGACTTCTCATTCACTTTTTCAAACAAAAAATATCCATTTGAGTGACTTAAAAAAAAAATCTGGCAAGAAAAACAGTAACATTATCCTAAAATCTTATCTGGCAGTTTAATTGTCTGAAGATAATCATTTAAACTTTCATCAAATAGAAGTTGTAGTTAGTAGTATACACAAAAAATTTTCTTTTTTCTGATAAATCCAATTTTTTTATATTTATGGTTTGATTTTTCTAACACTTTATCAATTTCTTAAACCAATATTGCCACTTATATTTCAGAAGATTTTCATTAATTGTTCAAAGATTAATTCAAAAATTTTTAGAAAATTCTTTTCTGTTTCTTCTTTTAACTTTTCTTTTTTTCTATTTCTTCTAGTGAAGTAATATATAAAGACAATTAAATAGATGTTGTCAATTAGTTGTTCAATTTGTTACCAAGACAAAATCTCAGAGAATTTTATGTAAGCAAAACTTTAAAAGAAAAAAAAAAACAAGATGGATTTCTTTATTTTTCAAATTGCAAATCAATTTTAGTATCAATGAATATGTCAATACAAAAGTGTGCTTTGCAACATTCTGTGGTATGAAACATTTCGCATATAGATCCTCAAACTCTGTAATTTTTAACTTACTCTCAAATACATGACAGAACTGGTAAATTAATATTAACTTCAAAAAATCAAATATGTGTCACTGTGGTGCTTCAGAGAAGCAACAGTTCAAAATCAATAATAAATTGAAAACAAAAGCTCTTTATTGGTGAAAAATTAGCATTTTCTAACAGCAATATTTTATACTTATAAAATCCAAGAAATATGAAAATTTATTGAATGATTTAAGAAATAGTGAAGTCTAAAATGTATATGTGAAATTACATTTTTTAAAAAAGAGTTTGAAAATAAAAAACTCAAAAAATTTTAATTGCTTGTATTTAATAATAAATACGAAAAAATAATCCTGGAAACTTTTTATTTAATAATTGAATTTTTGTTGTGAATATGAATATTTATATTTTATTATTTATAAGTATATTTTATTTTAAAATACTTAATAAATTAATAAATGACAATCTGATAAAGATGATTAAAAACTTTAAAATTACCATTATTTTAGACAATATATAATTCAGTAATGTAAAGAATATTGATTAGTTAAATAAATAAAAAATTCAGCTGTAGTTGTGAATTCATTGAAGGTTTTAAATATAATACTAATTTAAATAAAAATATTCTCATTAATATATACAATTATTTATTTCTATTATTTATCATAATAGTGAAGAACAGTTACTTTTTCATAACAGAATCTCTAGATATCTAACTCAAAATATTTTTAAAAACTTTTTAAATACTTATTAAATAGCCATGTTGTGTTTAATCTATTTCTTGTAGGTAGAAATGTTATTGAAGTTTATTTTGATAAACTAAAGAATTAATATAATTCCTATTTCTCTTTGTCTGTAAGCCGAGTTGGCAGCCAAGTTGGCAGCCAAATTGTTAGCACTCTTGACTTCAATTTAACAGTTTGTGGATTTGAATCCCACCTTGGGCATGGATGTTTGTTGTGGTTCGGAATCCACTTTAAACTGTATGTCCCAGCCTAATTAGCCCTTGTGTGCAAAAAATGACCATTGAGGGTCAAGCAAACCAAACCTCTTTCTTTGTCTGTAATGTTTAAAACCAATTTCTGTTAAGCATTAAGTTTATTTCTAATAATTTTTGAAAATAAGAATTGATTGATTATTGATTGAGAATTGGTGAATTATATTTTTATTTTATTCAGTTGCTAGTAGAAAAAAATGAAGAGATCAACACTGCTGCAAAAGAAATTGATATTGTTGCTGATGGACAGTGCTCAACTTTTTCAAATGAAACACAAAATGTAAATAGTGCAATGCAGACTGACTACCTAAATTTGCCGTCCACATCTAAAAAAGTTGAGCTGAAAGAAATTGAATCAAATCTACCATCTCAAAAGTTGCCTATTGAATGGAGTGTAAGTTATTGGTTGTAATAAATTTAAATTTTTATTTGCTTGTTATTAAATTGATACCTATTGAATTCATATAAATTATTTACTGAAGTACCTTATGTTAAATAACTGAATTTTTATGCTACTAAACCTGACATTTAATTTTTATATTGTAAATGAAATATGCGGGATGCAATAAAGTTAAGCCTATAATTTAATATGCTGCTTTATTGCTGAATATTACATATTCAATTAATATACATTATATTAAATTGTGATATTTTTAATATAATGATTAAAATAAAATCAATATTCAGTGTATTAGGCTTTCTCTGAAGGCTCATTAATTTACTTTGCTTATGATACAATTTCTTTGTGTGTAAATTGCCAAACTGGTAAGTGAATGGTTAACACTCTTGCCAACAGTTTGTGGCTTCAAATCCTACCTTGGACTTGGATATTTTGTTGAATCCACTTTAAATTGTTGGTCCCGGTCAATATTTAGTCCTTTTGTGTGAAAAATTGACAAACAAATTAAACCTTTATGTGTAAGTATCTTACAGAAAAGGCATCTACCTCTTAAATAACACATAATTTGAATAATTGAATCAATTTTCAACACTGTTACATTTACTTAGAGTAGTGAGAATTCTGTTGCATTTTGTTTTCTTTTAATGATAAATTATACTTTTGTGCAGGATGTAATATAAATTATACTGAATACACTGTTACATACAGATTAATACTATATATATTGAGTATTAATCCCCTTAAGTTATTAAAATAATTAAAGCATATACACATTGTTAATTAAAATCTTTAGTGTAATCAATTAATAATATATGAAAATTCTTATATATTCAGTAGATGTATTATCTAAAACAAAAGACTTCATTGCATTTGTACTTTCTTGATATTATTTCTTTTATATAAATAACACATTTACAGCAATAACTCCAAAAAAGTTCTATTTTTTAAATAAAGTTTAGTTTAAAATTTTTAATCTTATCAAATTAGTTGCATTTTATATGGGATAATGAGTATTTTATACTTTTTTCCTATAGTAGTGAGTTATATTTTAATACAAGGTGTATATATATTCTTCCCAGGATATAATTGCTAGTAGAAAAATCTTTCCTATAGTAGTTTTTTTCCTATAGTAGTTTAATTAATACTGAATACAAATTTTACATCCAATTGACAAAAAAATATATCACATATTAATTTAAATATTTAATTCTTTTGTGATTCCTACCTGAAATTTTTTGTAATGTAAAATTTTTATCTAAAAGTTTATTAAAAAAAATAAACAATATAAAATTCCTCAAAATATATGGAATTTTATTTATTATACAACCTCTTACATCTTAGAAAGTAAACTGGTGCAGAATGAATTTAAAAAATAAATTAATATAGTTTTTTACTATTTTCCTCATGATTTGTTTTTATTAACTATTTGGAGATTAAGAATACTAAATATTCAAATTCTCTTTAATCATTTTTCTTTTAAATAAACTATTAATTTGAATTCATTGTTAAAAATTAATTGGTTGATACATTTAATTAACCTGATTTTGTCATCTGATTAAAATGTTTAACTTGAATGGTATTTGAGACTTTTTCATGATAATATTTTTTATATTATAGGTTCAAGAAGTTTGCGAATTCATTAAAAATACTACTAGCTGTGCCAAATATGCAGACATATTTCAATCTCAAGAAATTGATGGACAGTCTCTTTTGTTGCTCAAACATAACCATTTGATGACCTCAATGAACATGAAGCTTGGCCCTGCTCTAAAATTAATGGAACAAATTGACATTATCAAAGAAAAATTTGGGCTTACAGAAATTTAGAAAAAAAGTTTGCTAGGTCTCAATAACTATTGCAGTTAAAATTTTGAGCAGTTTGAAGAAGACTCAACAGTTATTTATAAGTTGATTTATACTTAAGCAATTAATTATTCAAGACTATTCTAGAAGTTATTAAAATGTTTCAATTCGAGTGAATCTCTTAAAGATATGCATTTATAATGATGTAGCTGCTTCCGAAAGTATACATTTTATTACTTTAAGATTAATAATTTTTTTGAGTGTGGGAAAATTAAAAATTATATCTGTAGTAGATGGCTGAAATTGCAATATTTTTTTACGTATTTATAAGTGACATTATATTGATTTCGATATCTTTATTTTTTAAATGGAAAATTCGTTCTTCCAGCAATTTTATTTTTTGCAGTAAAATTATTACCCACTTTTAACTTTCTTTAATAAATGTTAATATCAGAAGCTTCTATATTTTAATATTTTTTTAGTTTTTAAGATTAAAATGTCGTTGGAAAATTCCTTGACTGTGTATCTTTTAAACAGTTATGAAATTAATGTTTCTAGCAATTACAAGGTAAACAAGAAAATTCATTTTTAATGACCCAAAAGAACATAATCTACAGAAAGTATAGCCTATAGTGTGTTCTCAAAGGTATCACCATCTGCATCCTTCATCTGCCAACGTGTTTCCAGTTGTGCAATCCCCTTGCGGTAAAACTAGAAAGTTTTGGACTTGAGAAGAGTCCATGAGTTCTTGGGGCAAGTCTGCTTTGTTGATGAAAGAATTTCCTCAAAGTTGAATGTCTAGTGAATGGAGAGATGATTATTTGATGGTGCGAGGTCTGGTCCATTGTAAGGAGAGCACAAAGTTTCCCAACCAAGTCGCTGTGGGGTAATTTTGGCCACTCGTGCAACATTCATCACCCCATTATTGGCCATGAGCAGTACACCCTTACAATTAATCAATTCTGACTCCTTCTGTTGCATTGTCTGTTGCACATGTACCAATTGCTGTGAATACAGATTCCAGGTGACTCATTGGTAACACCTCATAGTGAACCACACTTAATGACTACTCCACCAGATACCAACTTCATCACAAAGGAACAAATCTCCCAACCCAAATTTCTGATACCAACACAAAAACGACAAGAACTTTCTTGTTTACCTTACAAAATTCATTTGTTTATTGTAATTCCTTTATAAAGTTTTTAATTAGTAATTTCAATCCATGATACGAAAAGAATATTAATAAATTTCAGCAAAATTGTTATGTCTCATAATTGTAAAAAGTTTTTTGAAAATTTCAGTTGTGTTTTTTCCCCCTTCTTTTTGTATGGTTGCTTGTACATATATCATTTTAGTTGACTTATATCATATTTGTACAGTACATCACTGCCATATTTAGATAAATTAATATATTTATAACAATGTATCATGTGATATTTTAAGTCAGTATAGAATTTTATTAAATTATATTTAAAAATATTGTTTAATGTATATATTCAAACTATTTTATATTTAATAATGTGTTTTTTTTTTTTTTTTTTTTTTTTATTTTTTTTTTTATTCATTTGCAATCCAAGTCTTGTTGATACAGAAATGCTTAAAGTAAATTTAATTTGTGAAGCTAGACTTATGTTATAATTGGAATATTAATTAAGTATTTTATTTAATTGATATCCCACTCTCTTGTGTAGGCAGAAATCTATGCATCACTCTAGAGAACTTTTTCTTTAATTGAATGTTTTGTTCATCAAGTTGGTGATTAATACGTTAAATTCACAATATAAGTTTATTTGCAATTCTGTTTGCTAGAATTTTTTTGTATTCTTTTTAGATATTTTTACTAATTATTTAGTAATTTTAATATTTTGTAGCATATATTTATTAGAACTAAAAGAATTAAATTTAATACTGACCTGAAGGATTGATAATGTTAAAGAATTTAACCATTGTATGTGGTATTGATGTTATTATATATAAATTGTAGTATCTCAAATATTACATATTTTTCTAACTTAGAAAAAAATTATTAGTTGCATGATTTTTGGTTTTTTAATAATAAATGTTTTTCAAAATAGTTAAAAATTGGATAATTTTTATGCTCATTTTATGAGCACATTGAAATTCATTACATATGTCTCATATGTTTAATTGAAACAGTGTAATAATGAAAACAATTCCTCATTTAAGATTTTCATATATAACATTGTATTCTATGAAAAAATTGACTTGGTGCTCTCTCCCATTAGGTTTATTATGAACAATGTTGCAAACATATGAACTGTATATACTAATAGCTGTTGAATATGTAATATATTTTTTTTATTTTTGATACAAAAATTTGTATTTCCTTTGTATGAAAAATAACTTGTGTAATACTGAATAGAAGTGTGACTATTAAAATAGCATTTATCTTTTTTTAAATCTGGAAAAATGTTTTTCTTAAATATGTATTGAACATTATTTCATTCATTTTTAAAAATTCATTATGGTTAGAAATAAATGGATAAAACATGTATAAATTTAAGAAATATATATGTTCAATATAAAAAAGCACTTAAATGTAATTCATATTAATCTGTTACTCTATTCCAAGTTTCCTTATGTTATTATTTAAATTTACTTAGACTAGAGTGCGAAAATATGAAATGTGTTTTTAATTCATTATTAATGTTATTTTTCTATTATACTTAATATTATGGTTACTATTTTGAAGTAAAATATAGTAAAAATATGTTCAATATTTGTAATATACAACCTACCAACCTATTACAGTAGATGCTCCTTTTTACGAACTCATTGGAACAGTAAAAGTTTGTGAAATAGAAAAATTATGTATTAAATTATTAAAAAAAAATTTTTAACTAAATTTTTTATAAGTAACATATTAATACAAAAAGTTATTTAGAATGCACTATAAGATTAGTGCTGCAAAATAAGATTCATACTTAAGAACAATACTTACTTTCACTTATTGATGAAAACCAAAGGAAATAATCATTTATCTTTTTCTATTTAAAAACTATATTTTTTAAAATATATTATTTATATTTTTGTCAAGTGTATAAAAACATTCGGTTTTCCCCTAAAATTTGCTTTAGTCCTATTAATCATTCAACTGTGTGTTTTACTGATGGACTTCGCACTACATCATTTTATTATTTGATATCTAAAAGCTTTTTCATTCTCATTCTTTTTTTTTTTCCTCATTTCTATATTTTATTCTAAATATCAAATTTGAGTCTATATCATAAAAATCCTTGAAACCAATTGTATACAGCAAAAAAATTTTCCCCCTCTGAGTTTACCCCTTTATGTTATTTCATGTGTAGAGGATAAGAGTCAAATTTGGCATCACATTCCTTCCTATCAAATGTTTGATATTCATGTGTGTCTTCGACTATTTCCCCACAATGTCTGGAATGTCTGCATATATTATTTTGTTGTTAGAGAATGTATCAAAGATGTTATGTAAAAAATGAGAAAAACATACCATAAAGGTAAGGAAGAAATGAGAAAGAAAACTATTTGTCAGAAATAAAAGTTCGCAAAATAGAGACTAGTTTGTAAATGGGAATTAAAATTATCCTTGCGTCCATGTGGACTAACTACTAGTTCGTAAATTAGAGGTTCGTAAAAACGAGCGTCTTATGTATTTGTATTCGTACAAGGTGGAAAATTGTTTATTTTAAAACTATCAATGTGTTGTTAAAATTTATAAATATTGTTAATTATGTGAATCTGTATTTTGTTTGTGTATAGTTTTCACAACTCATGATTTGGAAACGCTCACCTAAAAGAGTTTATTGTTCAAGTTTATGTGAAAAAAAGATTGTGCTTCTATATTTATAACTTATAATATCAGCTTATAAATTTTGAAGCATGTTAAATTGGTCTATATATATTCTTTTGTGCTACCAACTTTGTTGCCATGTTTTTTAAATATAAGTCAAATTTCTAGGAAATGTTTTGTCATTGCCAATTTATCTGTCTATACATATATATATATTTTTAGAAAGTCTTTACAAAAATTGTTAATTTTTACCAAATGGTATGGAAAAGCTAATTATATTTAGTGACTATTTTAAAATGTTCAAAGAAATTATTAGAAGAGTTAGTAATACATGTTCTAGTTTAAATATTTGTTTCCTTTTTAACATTTAAGTACATAGTACATTTTAATGTTTACCTAAAATATTTTGTCGAAGTAGTTGCAAAATATGGTTAGCATAGCTAATAGATATGTTTATTAAAACAGTCTCCTTTGGTTGTCGAATTGAAAGCTTCATTATCAGTTTCTCTTAAAAGGCACTTGATGTCTTAATTTAAATAAAATGCTAGATTGTGAGATATAGTACATGTGTTGTAAAAAATGATGATGTGCCAAAAGGCAATTTTTTAATTAAATTACAGCTTCAATTTTTATTTAAAAAAAACTTGTAAATTAGAGTAAAAATGTACAATTTGTAAATAATTGAAACAGAAATAGAAGATTTTATAAAAAAGAATTTTAAAAAGCTGTAATTTTATTATTTGCTATTATATTTCATAAATAAAATTGTTTGCTGGATGCAGCAAAAAAGTTTATTTTGAAAATATCTCAAAAATGCTTGAATTTTATATTAACATACTTTTCAATTGATTTATTTAAAATTTTGTGTGTGTGTATGAAAGTTTTGATTTTGCACATATATATTTTTTGCAATTTATTTTGGATATTAAAGCATCTCCTTTGTTACATTCCATCATGTGCAGCATTACACACATTTCAAATATAACATAATTAATGTTCGTTATCATAATTGAATTAAAATTGTTTCACAAGTTAAAATATAAGTCAAAAGTTAAAATATATATAAATAAATATTAATAACTTTTTAATGTTATACTTATTTTTTATTTCAATTAAAGCTTCATCATACTTAGAAAATTACTACAAAACCATTTATTTTTCACATTTGTACTGTGAAATCTCTCAAAGAGATAGAGATTAAACATCATCCATTGAAAGCTCAAGGATTTCAACAGTTTCATTAAAATATATCACTAAATAACCAAACGTAATTTATTGAAAGATTATTATTAAAATTAAAATGCTTTCTCTTTTGACTAGTATGGTACTAAGACGGGATTTTGTTCGGTCAATTCTGCATCCGTCAAAATATTACTTTGAAATATCCTTATAGAGCAAGCTTAGAAGGTGAAATAGCAGATTTTGGCAACTATTAGAAAAAATAATGTTCGAAAACAATCTATTGGTAATTCCGATTTGCTGTTTAAATTTAACGTTTATTGGTGTGCCCACGACGATTACGATTATTGGCAGAGCCTATGAATAGAACCCACCTCCATCGCTGTGCTACACTGCATGGCAGCTCTGAACCATTACTTATTGGCAAGTCAGAAATCTTTTGGGGCTATGACTCCAGTCATCTCGTTTACGTTTATGTACTGTATTCACTTGTCCTGCCTTTGTCTCATGTCTGTTTTGCGATTTTTCATGTATTTTATTTGTGTTGTTTCTTGTATTTGCCCTGCCATTGGAAATTTAAAAAAAAAAAAAAAATTTCTTTAGACAAATTAAATGATTGAAAAGTGTTAAGTTATAATTGCTTTCCTATCAGCTCTATAAAATTGCTGAAGACGGCATAGATATTCCTTCCAAATCTAAAAATGCCGAGCTGGCAGCCGAATGGTTAGCACTCTTGCCTTCGGTTCAAAAGTTCGTGGGTTCGAATCCCACCTTCGTTATGGATGTTTGTAGTGGTTCGGAATCCACTTTAAGCCGTAGGTCCCGGTCTAATCAGGCCTCGTGTGCAAAAAATGACCGTTGAGCGACAAACCAAACTTTCCATATTTAACAATTGCAGTACAACCTTTCGTTTTTACTTCGTATAGCTACATTTTCTATGGTTTATGTATCGCTCTTATAAAAGAGAGAAGTAATTTGTTGTGTGATATTTGAGCCTCGTCCCGGTTTCAACATCTCTTTGAAAAACGCTTTAAAGCATTTCTATGAATGGCAACTTTTAAAACAAATAGAAAAGTTAAATGTTTGGATGTATAATCTTGACAGAATTTCAGTTGAAGCAATTTGTGCAACGTCCGTATTTATTGCAATATTGTGTCTTTCAATATTAAAATTCTTTATATTTTAAGAATGTGATTGCCATTACAAAGAACAATCTAAATTTGAAGTCACTGGAATTATTTGAAGCAATTTGGCTATTTTTCTCAAACTATTCCTTACTAAACAGTAATTTCGCGCGATTTTGTTTCGATTAAGAGATCGTGTATAGTTTAAAACGTTTTCCCACTTTCGAGAAAATTATTCCAATCAGAAAGCTTTGTTGATTCCAAATCTGAAGTATTTAAAATCATTATTAGTCACAAATTTGCAGAGTTAATTGATTTGATACTGATTCAAATTATTTTAAAACTTAAAAAGTTTTAAATCGTATCAACTGAGTGTCTAAGCATTTAGCGAAATCAATTTTTACATTATTTAAAAGATACATTTGACTTTTGAAAATTAAATGTTTGTTTTATATTTAAGTTCTATAAACTTAAACAATGAAATAAAAGTACCATCTGAAGTAAGCACTCATTTATGTAATGCAGTCGAAGCTGGCGGTGAATAATTGGATTTTTCATCATTTAAATGAGTGGTTTCACAACTTTTGACCCATGGACTATTTTTATAAGCAAAACTTGCCCACGGACTTCCAAATGAAAAAGCTACATAAATACATAGTACAAAATAGTAAGAAATTATAAAAAATCTATGTTGAAGAAATAATTATTGAAATTATATCTTTTCTTTAAAATAAAATAAAAAATTTAATGACTTGGATGAACTTGATGAGATGTTGTCGGATCAATGTTTGTGACTAACAACCCCAATTCCCCACGTATACTAATTTCTATTGTTTTCCTATGACACTTGGATAAGCCAAGCTCGCTATGCCTTTGGCAGTCCGAATAGAGAGCGTCTTTCGTTTGAATCAGAGCACCACGAAGGTGAAAGTATGACTTAGTTCTTTTTAAGATGTCTCACACACTTCATTTTGAACCACGGTCAGGTGACGAGGCCACACCTGAGCTGGCACCCTCCTCTCCACATATACGCCACACCAGCGGAAGGACTTTGGACGACACAGATTAACGTGGACATGTCCCCAGCGGCGTGAAGCTACTGGAGCTCAACTAATTTCTAGTTGGTTTCTTTCTTTTTCTGTGATAAGTTTCATAACGGTACTGAATTCACATTCTAGCAAATAGGAAGACTGGAAAGTAGTCAACAACAAAGGGGAGAACATAAAATTGGAGTGTTTTTGTAACCCGAGTTCATATCTGTGTTCAAACATTAGTTTTTAATTTCTTATTTATGGATATTTCCTTTAAATTATCTCTGCATTAATATGGATTCCTCTTTGTTTGGGATTTAAGCTTTTCTACTTGATAAACGAGTTCAACACTCAATTGGGAACTCTTAAGTGAAGAGCATTCTCCTCTTTCCAAATTTTGTTTGTACAAAAAACGTTTTTCAAATAACGCAGATATTACACTTTTAATTTCCATTTAATTTAATTGGTCTTTAATAGCGTAACAGCCTATTATAGGTCTTAGCTGCCTCTACAACACGTCTATTCCAGCCCAGTCTGATCAGAGGGAACTTCGCCAGTTCCTAACTTTCAATATCTAGAGGTCATTTTCAGTGTCCACGAACCATCTTGTTTATGGTCTTCCTCGGGCACAGGATCCTTCGGGTTCTTAAACGTTGATATTCTTGTAGTGTTGTTTTCCCGCCTTCTCCAGATATGGCCAAGCCATCTTAGCCTGATAACCTGGGGCTGGTTTTATACAGCATGTACAATTCAAAATTATATCTGGTTGGACCTTCATAATTTAATTGGTCCCGCTGATATAAATAATAAATCATAGTTTCAAAAGAATTTCGTTAAATTTGGCAACTAAATCAGTTATATATTATTTATTCATTATTTTTTGAGTAAAATTGTATCCATAATTATTTTAGCTTCTCAAGAATTCCAACACTGAATCAAAATGCGTAAAATCGATTTAAACATGCACTTTTGGATAATTTGCATACTTCTGTACGTAGTAGTAAACAAGTCTTAATCCTTTTCAAAATAAAGTTGAGCAAATAACCTTTTAGAAATTCCTTTTGATTTTATTAACTTCTCTAAGGATATAACCTGGTGTGATTCCTGTAAAAATTCAATAAAAAAATTTTTGTGACTTAATAATATCGCGATGAATGACAGTGAATTAATAATACATTCAGTACAACTGTTTTAAGTATACCTGAAAGCTTCGGTATTTTCCTATCACTGACAAAGTACTGTCAGTAGCAACGGAAATGATATTTAGTCAATATATAGCTTTACACTGAAAAATATTTTTAATTCAGCAAGAAATGTGCTACTTTTCGTATTGGTTTGCAAACATTCAACATATAACAGTTCTACAAACAATTACAAATCTTATATAAATTAAACTTTCTTTTCCTGTTAAATTGGACTCGCTAAGCTGTGAAGAAAATTTTGATGTTTTTCAGTACTTGAATAAATAATTTTCCACTCCTTGAGCCATTCCATCAATATCCTTCTTTCTACTCAGTAAAATACTTTATAATATCGAAGCTGGTTTGTGCAACACGGTGCTTATATCACTTAAGGTGATAAAATCAGTTCCAACTAACAATAAATATCTTTTTATCTAAGACGGGAAAATTTGTTTACACATTTCGTATATCATCATAACATAGAACTAAATTATTAATTAGATGTAAGACACTTATAGTTTATGTTTATATTGTAGACAAGTTAGTGCACTTGTAGTGTTATTACATTCCTATAAAAATTTGCTTTCGGCAGTCTCGCACAGCACCATATTTTTAATAGCTTAAGTAGCTGGCGCCATCTTGATTTATTAAATTATACGCGTGTTAAGAATTTACTTATTTTCATTTTGTGGGATTATCTCTTAGTCTTTTTATTGGTATTTCGTTTTTATTTTGTTGCTGTATTGATGGAGATTGAATGTTTAAATTTATTGAAGTTAAGAGAACTATAAGTTTCAGTAATAACATTAAAACAATTTATACACACCATTGTTACAAGTGACAACAGTGGAAATAAGTCTTGTCAGTATTTATTCACAAAAAGTTTTTTACTACACTACACACACACATTCAGTATTTAAGTAATCCTTCATTTTAAGCATATCTATTTATATATACACAGAATGTAAAATTTACTCTTTTATTTATTGATTTAAATTTCCATAATAAAAATGGATCACGATTTTATAATTTTAAATTAAACCTTGCATGGATCAACTGATGTTCTTCAGGGACCCCTATATCAATTTTAATTTTCTACGGACTCCTAGAATGATATTTGGAACCTTTATAGAGATCCTATGATTATTACTATTTCATGGACAGTGACTTTTGCTTTTTGGAGGTAAGTATCCTCTGTAAATCTCGATTTTTATTAAAACGCTTTATTTTGGAGGCAAGGATCTTTATGTTTCTCGTTAATTTTCTAAGTTAAAATTGATAAACATTATTTAACTATGGAGACTAATGGTAATGTTAATTCAGAACACTAAATCTTATTTCTCAAGAACCGATACAAGTTTTTATTTCACAGCAAAAAGGTCGTTGGAGCCGTAATGTAATCAGATAAAATAAATTAAGAAAATGGAACTATCATTAGAAGATATTTCAGCAAATTAACAGAAATAAAAGTCTTTAAAAATGAAGATTTAAGGCATCAAAACGCAAAATAAGGTTCCTCAATCTTATTCTTAGGAGTTAAATCTATACCACCGTATTGACACATAATTGGTAATATTTATCAGTTGACATTTGCTTTTCTTAATTTGTCAAACATTTAAATAAATTTATTACAGTTAAAGATAGTATGAAACCAGAAGATATCAACATGATTCATGAAATTAATATATGGGTCACACAATTTGAGCTCTTGGTGATAAGAAAAAATATAGTAAAACCAATATTTTATCTATTGCATGTTTAATATTTTTAAAGTTTTATTTTCAAGGCAGTTATTTAGAGTGTGTACTTGCACATGAAATAGCAGGGAATATAAAAGCATATTTATTTAGACAGAAATTTAATTAAATTTTTACATGTTAAATTTGCTATAAAATCTTAATATTTCTTACAATTAACAGATTTTTCATATCATAAAAATATCTGCAATTTTTTTTTACAATGAAAAAAGTCTCTGCTGCAAATTTACACTGATAAGTCTTTTGGAATAAAATTTCACTATATTACTATGTTTACACGATAACTTTTTACAATTGTGTGATATAAATTATAAAAAAACTGAAAAATCTATCCAATTATGCACATTTTGTATATTCATTTCAGGGATTTGATTTGTCATTTCAGAAAAAACAGTTTTTGTAATACACAGAGCCTGAGATTGGTGGGGAAGGAATAAATAAAGCACAATATCAAAGTTCATAATTTTTATTCAATTTTCTAGAATATCATTTTGTGTGGATACACCCTATTCTGCAAATAAAACAGTGCTTTCAGGTAATGGAGCATAACATTTTTTTCTGGATGGGCGCGGATGACATCCAAAATTTGACGATCAACCTCAAGTTGATCTTTCTTTCTCTGCTCTGATACAGTATATTCCTGAAAAACAAGAGCGGGAAAATATAGCAAGTTTCAGAAAGTAAGAAATAATCACAGCAAAACCTTAAATGCACATGTACTTGGGTAAAAAATAAATGTTTTGTTTGGTATCTTTTTAAACCATTAAAAACTGCCAGAAGCAGCTTTTAACAAGCTATTTTAAGTATATATACACATTAACTTTTAGAAATATGAAAATCCCATTTCCACTAGATATAATTATCATATAACAGTATAATTATCAAAAAACTGACATTGACTTCCTTCTAATAATATAGAAGTTTATGGAAGATTACTTCTGAAATGATAATAGAAACAATGTAGAATAATTAACTTTGGAAATCATTATGCGATACCTAAATTTAAGAAATTCAGTTTTAAAATAAAACAAGATTGAGAAAACAAAACAAAAATGCTTTTCATATAGTTGAAAAAGAATACTAGCATAAACATTTACTTTAATCGGATTGAATATTAAAGACATGAATTTGGTTAATGAAACATTAAATTTGACCAAATTTTTATTAAAAGGTCAATATAAATATTACATAAATCAATCTACTTTTTGTTCAGTGAGAAAAATTCTAGCATAATTGAAATTGCCAAAATTTAAAAAAGTATTTTTAAAAGGATTATATATTAATTTTTTATTTTGTCTTATCCAGTAAAATAGTACAATGGAATCACATTTATCCGAAAGTGTCTAAAGACAGCATCTACATATACAACTTTCGAGGATTAGACGAGTTGATGCAGGGAATCGGGATGGATCCTGAAAAGCTTTGCTTGCTTATATGGTAGTGCAATCAAAATTGTTTATGATTTGTTCATATGAGTATATTGAAATGAGGCTTTTCCAATTAATTTTAAACAAAGAGTTATGCAGCTTTAAGAAGGAAATCACTCTTTAAAAAATTTAATTTTGTGTTTATAATACTCGTTATTAATATGTTACACAAATTTCTGAAAATTAGCAAAATTATTTTAAAATATTGGTTCTTTAATACATAAGACAGAGATAGCAAAAAAATATTCAAATAGCACCAATATAATTAAAACATCAACAATATACAAACTGTAAAACTCTTTGAAAACAGTTTTAAATATATATAAAAATATACCTCTTTCTTGGTATCAAAGATTTCTTCTTCATCCTTCTTATTTTTTCTTTGTGGCTTACTTCTTCGGAAATACTTGTCATCAATATGTTCAGGAATTTTGACATTACTAATGTCTAACTTGGTGCTGGTAGCAATCACATAGATTTGATTTATTCTTCGTAAAGGACATCCATTTACCTGATATGGGCCTGTAAATTAAAATAAAAATGGTACAAATATCTGTCTATAAAATATCTGGAAGATACACTTAATTAACTTGTGAACACATTTAAAATAAATTTTTAAAAATACATAGATACAGCTTTGCAAAACTTTTTTGTTATAGCTAACTTTTATACAAGGAATAAATTATAATTAATATGACATGCTTTATAATTCAGTGATAAAAACATAGAACTTCCAACAAACAGTGTAAGTATTAAGCAAACAATTTATGGTACCGAAAAACTAAAAAATAGAACTGATTTCAGGAATTAACATTTTTCATACACTATTATAAACAAAATTATGGAATGAATAATTAATTGATATAGAATTATATCTGAATTAGACAAATTAATACCTAGTAATTAAAGTTACATAATTCTGCCATTAATTTAAAATTCCAAGATAAAGCTATACCAAATAATTTAATACCTGTTACAAGAAGAAGGCCAGTGTCTAATTGCTTCAAGAAAACAACACGCTGTAAAAGATAAAAAAAAAAAATACTTAATTGTCATGTACACATAACAAAGTTTTATACCATTCATATTTATTAAACGAGATTCCAATCCTATTAGTTTTGAAATAAATTTAAAACAGCAATAAAGTAAATATTTTCTGAATTAAAGTAATACGTTTTCAAATGAAGAAGTGAGAAAAAGTTAGCTTTATCATACCAACAAAATATAATGTAATAAAATATAAATAGGAAAATTATAAGCAAAGGAAAAATATTTTACCTTGCCACGATGTCTACCAGCAAGTAAAATTAGAACAGTTCCAGGGGTGATAGTTGGGCGCAAATACCTTTTGTGGCTTTTAAATGGCACCATTTTACGAGTACGTTTTAGTTTAGGCTTGTCTTCAGTGGGATAGAATTTCCTCTGAAATTGAAAGTTTTATAAATTTAAGACAATCAATTTTAATTTTACACTATTTTTTCAATGCCAATATAATACAATGAACATATTTATTCATGCATGAAATTGATGAAATAATTTACAGAGCTAAAGTTTTTTATATTACACAGGATTGGAAGCCAGAAAAGTACAATTAAAACATAACTTAGCAAAATTATAAGTTCATGTTTACACAATACAAATTTATGAAGAAGCTTATCATTAAACTTAAATAAATGACAGTCTAATGAAGTTTTAGTTTTACTATTGTAAAGCATAGGAACAGCAATATCAACATAAAATTAAGAATTTGAATGAACTGGAAAATTTTACAGCCCTTATTCAAACTTAAGAAGAGAGATTTTAGAAATTATTCTTTAATTATTATGAATTAAAATTTTCTTTTCTGAAAGCCATTATTTCTACAAATTTCCAAGAATCAAGTAAAATTTCCAGGAGTTATTGTCATTCACATTTTTTACTTTACATAAATTGTTACAGAAGTTTTTTTATTATTTAAATAATCAATATTTCTTGTCACTGGATTATAAATAGTATAAAATCAAGGTTACCTATTAATTAATACTTCAATTTATGTAGAACAATTGCTCTTCAAATATAAATATGCTTGAAACATATTCCAAATTATTTAATAAGAGCAATTCTAAGTTTTGGGAGCCCTAAGGCTTAGTGGTAGCATTTCATGCTTCCAAGCTTGATTCTCGGGTTTGGCAAGGTTGATTCAGCCTTTCATCTCTTCAGTGGATCAATAAACTGAGTATGCTTGGGAACTAAACACTTAAGGTTTCATGTTAGGCTTACCACCTCTCTCTAACTGGAACTTATACTTTGCACTCCAGAGCTTTTGGTCATGAAAATTTGTATGGATACTGTAGGCCTTGGCCCAAATGGGGTGTCATGTGACAGTTTCTACTAAATTCTAAAATTTTCTTCTGTTTATTTACAAGTTTCATTAAAACAATTTTATATCCATATTTACAAATTTCTTTTGAAGAAACAAATGAATCTAAAATTTCAGAACATGCTTTGGGTTCACATTCTTTAACAGGAACGTAGGAGCCATTTAAATAAGTAGATTTTTTGGTAGATACAACCAGCTGTAATTATTTCGTGTTCTTTTCTTTTATATGGAATTTGATGGTCAATCCTCCCTATTTGAAACATATGTCTTTTTTTGCAATGGGCATGTGTTTTTTCTAAAGCATGCAAAAGTCAATATTTGTAAGTCCTTTATAGGGTGCACTGGTCATTGAAAAGACCCTTTCAAACAGGCATGTTAAATAATTTATTTCAGCCTTTATTTCATATGTAAATAAATTTGTCTGGATTCATTGAAATTATACAGAACTTCTACCATAACATGGAAAAGCATATTTTAACCCTAAAATTTTACATTTAAGTTTACATTACATTCAGTAAATTTTATACAATACAAAGAAAATAGAAACAAAAAAGAATCAATTAAAATTGCCAGTTTAAACATGATAAAATATGCATGGTTATTACTTCATTTCTCACATAAATCTAAATACAACTAAACCAGATCATAAGATTAATGTTGCTGTGTAAACTATTTAAGATTGATATTGTCACATGAAAAGTTTTTAATACTGAAGCACAGTCTAGCGATGAATTGACTCCATTCAGGTGCCTCAATATCATCAACTTATATTTAGCAATAAATTGCATTTAATGAAATATATTGCTTTTCAGATGCAACATTGGAGACAGTACAAAATTCCCCGAATTTTACATTTAGCTTTAGCCATTGGTGAGCTGATCAGAATGCTCATTTTATATTTTAAAATCAGCCATTTCAATGTTTGATTCCTCAACATCAACAATGTTTCAACTCAAAACGATTGTTTTCACTTTTTATGCACAAAAGCTACATCGCCCACAATCAACAGTTCAGAGTGGACTTGGATTAAACCAGAATGGAAATCAAACAGTTGAATAGAGCTAATAATTGAATTACCAGTTCAGTCAGAAGTTGATAACAGCAATTTAATAACTGTTCTACTTTTAATAACCACAAAATTAACTTTGCAATTTTTTTAATTAAAATAATAAAGCATAAATTTACCTCTTTCTTTAATTTAACAATACGAAATCCTCCATTCTTTTCCCCACCAATAGGTTTTTTGATTGTCCTGGGCTTTCGTTTTGGTTGAGGCTTGGGTGTCATTTCCTTTTTAACTTTATGCAATCTTCGACGACTATACATGGTCGATTTTGAGTACCTCCATACTCCCCCAGGTAATTTAAAATTCCTAGCTTTATGTGGCTTTTTCTGCGCAACAGCATCTTTCTTCGTTTCTGCCATTCTAAACAAATAGGGAAAATTAAGAATACTAATTTACAACAAAAATAATCCTTTAATATGTCAATAAAACATACATAATGATTAAATTTAATATTACACTAGATATCTAAGCTTAAGATTTCTCACATTTAATCTTTTCAGATATAACATTAGGTTAAAAATTTACAAGAAATTAAATTTTAATATTACCATTTCCACAAAAAGTTACTAAATGCTGCAGTTAAGTTATTACTGATTTCATAAATAAATTCTATTTTTTGGTATGAAGTTTAATTTTGCTATAAATTTCCAATATAAAATTCAAGCAATTTATTTCATTGAATTTTATTATTCATTTGTTTTTCTCAGAAAATAACTTTTAATTGAACAAATTTTCAGGAGAAAATCAAGAATTCCTGTACCATTATAATTTAAAAATAATTTTTTTAGATTTAAAATATTAGTTACATGACATTTTGAAGACAACTTTTCAATTATTTAAATTATAAAGAACTACCTTTGCTTTTTCCTATAGCAAGAATATGAAAACCCCTTTAATTAACTAAGGGGGGAAAGTCTAATTTTAGCTATAAATATTTTAATTTTGTCTTAGTTCCTCCAAACACAATTCATTTTTAGCAATCACTGAAAATACTAATATTTCAAAAGTATGAAATCATATCATCCAAAAAATTGAATTTATTATAAAAAAAACATTGCATTTATAAGCTAAATCAATTCAAAATGCACAGAAAAAATCCTGATTGCAAAAGATTAAGTTGATGAATATTATCTTAAGGAGGTATTTCAACTTAATTGTTTATAACTTAACTAATCATTACTAGTTCCAAAATCTAAATTTTTAAGATAAAATACTTAACATTTTAATATAATTCCTTTCATCAAAATATAATTGTAAATATTTTCCAAGACTAATTTATTCCCAAAGGGATAAAAATAACATCCATACTCATTACAATAACATTATATATACATAATATATAGAATATTACTTCTCGATTTTTCCTATACATAACATAAAACAAAAACAAACAAACAATTCAAAAGAGAATTACTTTCACCGGGAGAAAATTAGAATAGCTTACTTTTTTAATTTCATATATAAAATCAAATTTTAATGATTTCTCTAATAATCAAATAGAAAATTCTTAACACACTATCCCTTTCAATATTAATATGAACAAATTTTCCTTTTCTGTTTACATATAATTTTTAGTAACGTTAAAAAGTTTAAAAGCAATTTTTAAGTTAGAATGCAACTTTTAGTTAAAAGGCAATTTCATAAACGCGGTTGAAAAATGGTCTAAATTTTCAAGTTTTTTTTAAAAATTTAAAAATGTCTGGCAATATATGAAATTAATAAGTACTAAGGACAAATTGTGAAATATAAACTATACTTAACTAAAATTCTTGCTTTAAATTTAATTTCAATATTCAAAGTAAATCAATGGGAGTTTAATCTGCTAACTCTAGATATCGCAATGCATAGCAAAACAAGTTTCCGATTAAATAGAATAAAAATATGCGGAATTTTCTAAAAACTTAGTAAAATACTATACACACATTTATTTTATATATTGTAGAGTGCCGAATATAATATTATTTGAATCAAATAGACCCCATATTTAAACACTGAGTGAAATTGAAAAAAGCAGGGCACCACACATTATTAGATACAATAAACAGAAAACTAATAACGTTCAAAAATAAGTTAGGAAAAATAATAAATAATTTGTATATAAAATTAAATTATAATCTTCAATTATTTACATAAGAAATAAACTACAAGAAATAATAACTTACATAACTCACGCAGCTATAGGCCTAAACCGCAAAACACGTTGAACAAATGAATAGCAAGTACAACTCAACAATCAATTTGAGGTTGCCAACAGTAACCAAGAAAATATTTGTCGTATTTTGGATGCACACATGCAAAAAAAATTAAAAACTTTTAGGTATGGATGCAAGTTTCTATAAAGCTTAGAATAGAGGAAGCTACTACCATGGAGATCTAGAAAACTTCCAGCACGAAACTTCCAGCTTACTATTTCATTATTGTCTTATGCCATCGTGCTTGTTTTCTGTAGTTTCCATTGCTTTTGAGAAATATTTGTCGTATTTTGGATGCACACATGCAAAAAAAATTAAAAACTTTTAGGTATGGATGCAAGTTTCTATAAAGCTTAGAATAGAGGAAGCTACTACCATGGAGATCTAGAAAACTTCCAGCACGAAACTCCCAGCTTACTATTTCATTATTGTCTTATGCCATCGTGCTTGTTTTCTGTAGTTTCCATTGCTTTTGAGAAATATTTGTCGTATTTTGGATGCACACATGCAAAAAAAAATTAAAAACTTTTAGGTATGGATGCAAGTTTCTATAAAGCTTAGAATAGAGGAAGCTACTACCATGGAGATCTAGAAAACTTCCAGCACGAAACTTCCAGCTTACTATTTCATTATTGTCTTATGTCATCGTGCTTGTTTTCTGTAGTTTCCATTGCTTTTGAGAAATATTTATTTAAAAGTAATTATCCTATAAATTTTTTTGAAATGCAGAAAGCAAATAAAGGTAATGGTTGTTGCGTAGCATTTGGTTGCAATATGCGAGCTGGAACATATTTATTTTCGCAATTGAAGATGTTCAAATTTCCAATGGAACCCGATTTACAATCCTTAATTTAATTAAATATATACTAAATCATCTTGGAATAAATGCATAAAATAAAAAATTAATTAGAAAGAAAATGATTAACAATTGAGATAAATAATAACAAGAGTTTGAATGTGGGTTACGATACATCATTCATCAACAATTGATCCTAATATCGTAAATTTCTTAGAGAGATTCCTCGCAAAATATGGTAATCTATCAGGATTATTTAAGTAATAATTAAAAAAAATTTAATTTACGGGTTCACCACTGATTGCACTCTTATTAAAAATTATGATTTTAACCTATAAAATAAAAAAAATTTCGAAAACAGAAATAAATACCTAAAAATATTTCGATAAAAATTTAAATAAAAGTTTTTGCGACTGCATTGATTTTCAATGGGAAGGGAGAAAACCGGAAGTATTTGAGATGGCTTCCGGTCAACTGAGGTTTGTTTTTGTTTACACTGAAAACTCCATCCATACCAATCACTCTTTAATAGATTATCATTTTGTGTGTGTGTAAAAATTTTAATATTAAATGAGAGAGAGAGAGAGAGATACTATATAAATATATATAAAAACTGCTAGAATAGTAAACAACTTTAATTATATGCTCATGGAGCCCGATTTGAGCTCTGAATATCCAAAAACCGATTAGTAATAAAATACATATTTCATTCATTATTAGAAGATCACGATTCTGTTTACAGCATCATGATTGCCTTATATGTGTTTTAACTGTTTAGTGGTTTAAGCATACAGGTAATCATGCTGGCCTATTATCGTACTCCCCTATCACTAAGCTATCGGATACCATCGAATGGTAATCTTAACTAATTCTTGTTCGCATTATTAGATATTTTGAACCGTGGCCATTGCATTTCTGTTTTGATAACCTCTATCTTAATTTTTCATCTGAACTCTGTGATACACAGTGTTTTAAAAGGATAAGGTCCAGTCTTATGTTGCTGGAATTTGTACCATTTATTTTTGTAGTACTATTAATGTTCGATTATTTCTTTGTTCACTGAGTATTGTAAATCACTCATCAATAAAAAAGACAAGAAAATGACTACCAAGTAACTGGCATTTTACCTGGCACCATTGGTTGCAGCTGTTTTTCTGAATTTCCACATTTGTATATTGTTTTAAATAATTAATTTATTTGTTATTGCGTACAATGAACGGGGCCTTGTTTGTTTTTTATTCCAAACAGATCTTGATTTATACGAGAGTATTGAATTACCTAAGTTATCAATATGAATCCTTGAGCATATTGATGACTCTATTTAAAAATTATATTACCTGATATTTTTATAATAGTTAAAATTTTCTAACCTAGAACTTTCCTGGGGCCTGAGCAGCTACAAGGCGCGTCGGCAGGTGGTGGATTGCCGAACGTCCTGTAGGAATGACAGGATATAGCCTTGAATACAGAATCAGAGGCCGCGAAACAGCTCCCGTAAACACTGGTGTTAGGCTACCCGTGCCTAGGGCTATTTGGCGCGGTAATGGTGTCTCAATGGAGCCTCTAGTTGCCTGGCGAACTTCTAGAGCTTTTTTGCCTTGCCCAGTAATTCAAGGAATGATATGTGAACTGTAGTATTACCTGAGCCTATTAATTAATTGTTATCCTATGGCTGAAAAGACAAAAGAAATAACAAACCTTTCTGCAAACCTTTTTCAACCAGGTGAAGCCTCTGAAGTAGACCTTGCTGAAAAAGACAGGGGAACCCAGAAACAATCTAGTGAAGGGGCAGCAATGAATCCCTCATAGGAAGTAGAAATGACCTCCAAACCATCTTCTTTTGATGAGAGTCAGGAAGCTATCGATAGCATGAATGACCCTCTGACCTGAATCAAGCTTAAAAAGAGATTTTCTGGTGCCCAGAACAAGAAGCTGGAGAAGGAACGCAAAATCGCCGAGGGGACTTGGGTTGTTAAACCCAAGGCGAGAAGTGATCCACCAACCGAACGGACCAGGGCAAAGCCGGAAAGGCTGTTAGGAGAGAAGGACCTTGGGGATTTACCTACAGGGCGGCTCTCGCGGTGGTCAAGATGGCTATGCTGATAGAGGGTCATCCGGAAAAACGGCTAACAGGGGAACAGGCCTCAGATTTGGAATTCTTGTTAACCGAGAAAATAGGAAGGAATGAGGAATGTATTGCCCCAACCTTCCTATCCTGTAAACTTGAGAATTGGGCACTCACTGTCAACTGTGCAGATCTGGGGAGCTCATAGGGGCTGGAGCAGACTGCAGTGACATAAGCCCGTGGCAAGAGCAAAAACATCAAGATAATTGCAAAACTGCTAAAAATTTGCAGCAAACTTGAGCCTAAAGAGATCCTTAGGAAAATCGAGGCACAGAACGGTGGGGTCACTCTAACGGAGTGGAACGTTCTTAACATCAAGAACGACCCAGCTGAGCAGACCATCGTTCTTAGTGTACCTGAACTAGTTGCTGCCACACTCGGTGTAAGGGGATATACGTTTTATAATAGATTTCACCCAGTCATAAGTACTTGACAAACCCTCTCCTGCCGATGGGATTGAAGGTAGTTCAAGCCAACCTCCGCCACAGTAGAAGTGGTACCACTAACCTCAGTAAAAAGTTTCTTTCTGGGGATATACACCTGGCCCTGATTCAAGAACCCTGGTTGGTTAGGGGGAGAATCAGTGGCCTCAAAGGAACTAAAGGCAAGCTTATCTGTTGTGCAATAGTAATGCTAGAACTTGCATACTTTTACATAAAAACATTGAGGTTTTACCCCTCTCTGAATTTATACTTAGGGAACTGACAGCTGTGAAAGTCAGACTCAACATAGAGGGAGGGGACAGAGAAATTGTTTTTGGCTCTGTGTACCTGCCCTATGAAGAGAAGGCTCCACCTAACCATTCTCTGCACAAACTTATGAAATTTTGCAGAGACAACAATTTACAGGTAGTCCTAGGACTAGACTACAATGCTCATCATGTCGTCTGGGGAAGCACGGACACAAATAAAAGAGGTGAATGCCTTTTAGAATTAAATCTAAACTACTGGCTAGATATTCTAAATTAGGGCAACGAACCAACTTTCATTACTTCTAATCGATCTGAAGTAATTGACATTATTATAGAGACAACGCTAATTAGTAAAAATATCAAAAATTCGAAAGTAGATGGCAGACCTTTTGGCTCAGACCATCAAAACATCCATTTTGAAATTCACTCGAATGTGTCTGGATCGCATGTTCAGAGACCCAGTTAGGACGGACTGGAAGAAATTCCAGGAGGATTTGACTGAGTTGGTTTAGCTCGGGAACAGACCTATTAGAGACAACTACGATCTAGAAGTTACAGCACACCTTCTGCAAAGTAGTATTCTAGATTCTTATCATAACAATTGCCCTATTCGCACTAGGAGCGCTAAACTCCAATGTCCTTGATGGAATGACTCTCTAGCAACCGAAAGGACAAATGCTAGGAAACTTTTTAATAAAGCTAAGAAAAATGGTGAATGGGAGAACTATAAAACGGCTCTCACCAATTATAACAAACTTGTTGAGAAAAGCAATATTAACTCCTGGAGGAAGTTCTGTGAAGAGATAGATTCTATCTCTGAAGGAGCTAGACTCAAAAAACTCCTCAAAAGGGATGAATCTATTTTGGTTGGAACCTTAAAGGACGAAGAGGGTAATTTTGCTGTTTCCGGGAAAGAGGTTATGGAAATTATTACCAAAACCCACTTTCCAGGAGCTAGAGATATTTACAGCAACGAAGGGGTGCACTGCATTGGCTCTTTGCAAAGAGTCAATAGCGATCAATGGATCATCGCTAAAAATATCATTAACCACAATATTGTTAAATGGGCAATCTCTGCCTTTAAGCCCACAGCCTGATGAAATTATGCCCATCATGATCCAGAAGGCAAAGGAGGTTTTCATACCAGTGCTAACCAGAATTTACAGAACTAGCTTAGCACTGGGTTACATACCAAAGATATGGCAAAAGACTAGGATTGTTTTCATTCCTAAACCTGGCAAGGACACCTATGACCAGGCCAAGTCTTACAGACCTATCATTCTTTCTTAAAATTATGGAGAAAAATTATTGATCGACATATTAGAGATTACTTGGGTAGTAACTGTCCCTTGCATGCTCTTCAATTTTCCTATCAACCCGGCAAATCTACTGAAACTCCTTTACATCAGCTAGCTTCTAAGATTGAAACCACTCAAAAAGAAATTGCCTTGGCAACTTGGATCAAAAAGAAATGGCCTTGGCAACTTTCCTCGACATCCAAGGTACCTTTGATAATACTTTCCATCTATCCATTCTCAATGCACTAAGAGGGGCAGGGGTTAATCAGACCCTGTGTACTTGGATTGAGGCCTTGATTTCGGATAGATGTATACAAATGAGCATCTTCGGTGAATTATTTAAAAAAAGGCTACTGGAGGTTGTCCTCAAGGAGATGTTCTCTCACCATTACTTTGGAACCTAGTTGTAAATAGCATTATAAAATATCTAAATGATAAGGGCATTCTGTACGCAAGGATATGCTGATGACATTGCCATCCTTATCCTTGGTAAAGATTTCGACATAACTTGTCATCTCATGCAGGATGCTCTAAGTTATGTAGGCCAATGGTGCATGGATAGGGATCGTCAGAAACTGATGGTTAATCCTCAGAAAACCTAACCTTGTACTTTTTACACGCAAAAGGAAACGGAAGGGTTTTTTCATACCAAGACTTTTTGATTTTGAAATCAATGTGGCTTCAGAGGTGAAGTTTCAGCAAGACCATATCTGCAGGAAATGTCATAGGCAAGAGGAAACGGCCAAGCATATCATTTATGAATGCTAGGCTCTTGCCCTCTCCCTAGATTAACTTCTTTAGGCATCATCCATACCAGAGAGTTACACCCAAGACTCCATTAAAAGTTTATCGGACTTTATTAATAAAGTGGGAGACTCGAGCAACTGGAACTAGGAAACACTGGGTTTGGAGTTAATAGAATAAATTTCTGATAAAAGCAGAGGTGCCCAATGACATACAAACCCAACTCTAAGAAGACGAAGACGAACCTAGAATTATAATCCTTGCAATAAATGTCAATGAAAATTATTTATGAATTACTATAAGAATGGATATAAGAATTTGATAAAATTAATTAAAAATATATTGTTTTGGTCTTCAATACTTTCTGTTTAAATGATCGTGATCTACTAATTTTCTGTCATCATCTGAACTATTAAGATGCTATTTTAATACACGCGTGACAAATATTCGTTTAATTATAGCGATTTTCCTCAAAATCTAACATGCTTTTCTAATTTATATTTTTAATTTTTTCATCTATAAACTTTTCAATCTCCATGTGTGATAAACTATTTCTTTCATGGTACATAGTTTTGGTAGATCTGTTGACAAATATCAATATTTTTCTAGTGATCAAAATTCTGCGCAAATGTCATTTATGCTGAAAAAAAAATTTATTGGATCTATTATGATTGTCAAAAGATATCCTAAGAACCGTATTTTATCGGCGGTTATAAGCAATATTTAATAGTTTTATCCGCTATGATAGGTTAATTGAGTCCCATTTTTTTAAACTTTCTTTTGATGATTTATCGATGGTTAGACTGTCTACAAGCTATGTCAAAGCTAACAGGGACACAGGGTCCTAGTAGTTGGGGGCCCCTCTTTACAACGAAAGGTTTCAATGCCAGTCACTGTTGAACAAAGGGAAATGGGTGTTGTTAGAGTGATTTTCTACCTTATCTCTCTATATATGCAAGTGTGTCACTACCAGACTTGAGAATTTTCCGAGTTTCCCCCAGTGGGAAGTGAAGGGGGGCAAGGGGATCTATCATAACCCAGATGCCGCTTGCAGATGGGTGCTAAATAGTAGCTACGACGGAAAAAAAATCCCTTAAAATTTCAATTTTATTTTTATGGTAATTTTAATCTGAAAAATTAACTTTTACTTTTATAATTATTGTGTAAAGTTTAGAAATAAACCGTTAAACCTTGGAAGATTCAAATGTGAGGGAGGGAAATAATTGTTGGTGAAGAACGAAAGGGTTATATAATTGTTGGTGAAGAAGAAGGGTGACGTTGATGTACCTTCAAGGTACTACCTTGCCATAAAAGAAATATACTTTTACATTCTCATATAAAAAAAGTTTACATAATTTAGGTTCTTTTAAAAATTCCGTGCTTTTGATTGTTATCAATTATGATGATTTTTTTTTTTAAGTTGTGTGCACTTAATTCAAGATTTATAGAGTTTTATCATTATTCAGAACTACAAATCATCTGCATGAGTGACTAATGAAAATATCGTTGATTTTTTTGTGAAAAAGTTATTCAAATATCATACTTGTTAATTCTATTTTCATACATATGAGATGACTTTCATATTAGTTTAAGTTATTTACCAAATTGATATTTTTATATCTTGATTTATGGATCAATAATAATGAAGATTCCGAAAAGGTTTACTGTTGAAATATAAATTTTATCAGTTAGATTAAAATTCCTTTAAGATTCATAATTGTCTTCATAAATTCTTTTTTTCTTTTTTTTTTTGTACAAAATTTCATAGTCATGTTAAATGCCTACGCATAATTATGATACTGATTAAGGAAATAAACCTAATCTATTCAAAATATAAAAACATATCTAGTTAAATATTGTTTCGACTGATAAATTCCTCATTAAGAGCTCTTAGATCTGATTATTTATTCTTTAAAATTTCAAGGTAAAAAAAATTACAGAAATTTTAATGTATTGTAATATTATTATAGATGATGTTTATTTTCTTATATGATATTAACATACTTTATTTAACAAGCAATGTATTGGTAATATTTTATATTTTCTTTCATAAATAAGAAAATAAATTTTAATCTTACTTTAATCCGCTTCCACCGTAAATGCAACACCCTGAAGAAAGTATGCAAATAACATGAAATTTACAGCATGTATTAGAGGTGATGAGATATGCAAATGATTATAATTTCAACGCAAACACACATCACACGCGTCTAGGGTTCCACTTCAATGCTCTATATACAGCTTTTTTCTTGTGTTTTTTTCAAAAAAACGATCAATTTTGCCTCGTTGAAAACAGCGATCATTTTTTGATCAAGGATCTGAGTTTGACAGACGAAGAGTAGTGGCCTACTGAGATTATGGATTATCTTTCAGAGGAATCGGCAGTCGTATTGGAGAAATCAAACAACTGTAATGAGGATATGTGATCGTTGGATGCAGGAGTGTAAGACGGACCGACGCGTGTTCGATTACATCCACCTCGTTGCACCATTTCACGTGATGATAAGCAAATTGTGCCCAAGGAGTGACGGATCACTCAGCAACATCAAGAACCATAGTACAGCAGATTCAGACTGTAATACATCATCCAATGTCTGCGCTTACCATTCGACGCCGTCTACAGCCAAGTGGTCTATCCGCAAGACATCCATTGCTTCATCTACCCTTGACGCAGAGCCACAGTCGTCTCAGCCACCAATAGTGCGACGAAAGAAAGATGTAGGCTCCAGAATGAAAAGAAATTGTCTTCACTGATGAGTCAAGCTTCTTTCTGAAACACCACGATGATCGCTTTCGAGTCTGGAGACACCGTGGAGAGAAGATTTTGAACAGCTGTGTTATGCATCGCCACACTAGTCCTGCCTCGGGTATTATGGTATGGAGCGGTATTGGATATCACAGTCGCACTCCTCTAGTACGCATTGTCGGTACTTTAAACAGCCAATGCTACATCTCCGTGGTGTTGGAGGCAGTTGTCTTTTCTAAACTTCAGAGCTTGCCCACACCCATATTCCAACAGGATAATGCGCTACCCCACGTGGCACGCATTGTCCCATGGTTCTTCGTCAATCGCCAGATTTAAAATGCTTCCCTGGGCGGCTCGTTCTCCGGATCTTTTACCGATGGAAAATATGTGGTTTATGGTTACTCAATGATAGACCAGATTACATCCCTAGCTGGCAACGTGTAGAAGCTGCTTCGTCTGCTGTACACCAAGAACACATCCAAACTATCTTTGAATCAATCCCCTGGCGTGTAGCAGCGGTGATCTCCAGCAATGGCGGCAACGCTGGTCACTGATTTTGGCAGGAACCACATTTCACAGAAGTTTATAAATTTAAGCATTTGATACTTGTTTAACATCTTATCTACAAAATAAATTTTGTTTTGATATCTCTTATCTTTCTTGGTAATGATATTTGGACGGCCAGCAGTGTACTTATAATCTAGAAAAATTTTTATTTCGAATAAAATGAATGAATGTATGTAAAGTATTTCGTTAGTCCCATTCTTTAATAAATTACATTTATTTAAATTACTCTTATTATAAATATATATGTTAAGTCATATTTTACTTACTGCAGTTTCTATCAGACGACATAAAAGTAGGAGACAATGACAGTAGGAGGATTTGACCATTTGAGAAACGTTTGAATTATTATCTTCTTAAACTACCATAGATATATTCAATACTACCATAGAAAAAAATTTATACATAAAGGTACAAGTGGTTATTTAAATATATAATTAATTTCGATAGGTAAGGCTTCAATAATCTAAATCTGGATTATCCTGTGTCAAAACTTTGGAAACTTTCAAATAAAAAAATAACTAATTAACAACGCTGTATACAAAAATTACAATGATTTAATTTCATTTGCTGATGAAATTAATTATATTTACATTCTTTTCTTACCATACAAAGGAAGAAACGCAAAAAATATAATTTATAGCCGAAAAGGAAAAATACCGAAACTAATCAGAAAGCTTAAAAAATATATCGATCTTCCTGTCCATTTCTTTCCCTAAAAAATAATTTAAATATGTTGATATCATCAGAAAAACTATGAATTCATTTTTAATATCAAGCAGCGTAATAGAAACATTAGTTATTGTTAAATTAAGAAAACTTCTCTGTGAAATTATTGTGCATCTGTACAAAGAAAGGTCGTGTTGTACTTGTGTTTTAACGGCACCTTTTGTTCACAGACTGACCGCCAGGGGAAAAAAGAGAAAATTGTCTCTCTAGAATCGAAATGGGATACAAAATTAATTACTTTCGAATTCTAGGAAATTATTTAAATTTAGTTTCTTTTTTCTAGTTACTGTGTTCGCGTGTTTAGTATGCTTCCCAAATGTCGCTAAGTTAACTCTCACAAATTTAATCACTAAGAAATTAACATTGTTTTGTTATTAAACGATAGATTTCAAAATATTGTGTTTTGACAGTAAAAAAATTATGAATTCTTTTATAGTCGTAACTCAATGTTTATTATCTAGAAAAGTTCTATTTTCTGTCTACTTTACATTAACTTATTTAATACCGATTTTTAAACAATGAAAATATTTATTAATTCAGCTTACAGTTTTGACAATTAAAACTAAATTGCTTATTATTTAAAATTTAGTTTAAAGTTCAAGCATTTTAGGGAAGAATTTTTATTTGATTTGTAATTTTGTTGTCTTTATATTGGCATTTTATGTTGAAAATTCTTTTTTCGAACATTAAAAGGTTAATGTATTAAATAATAATTTCTTTTTAAAGTTTAAGTACTTATTAAATGTTTCTTGATAATTACTTTTTTATTAGTTATTTCAGTTTATGTATAAAAGCATATTTTAATCTGAAAGAAATCATTCTAAAGAAATACAATGGAACTAGGCATAATCATTCTGAATTGTAAAATAATAAAAATTAGAAATATCTTTGAACGTTATAAAACTATTGATCAAAAACACGTGCCATTCCGTAGATGTCAATCACTTGACAGTCATTTCACGAGAGCTTATTAGGCGGGAACCTACAGTTTGAAGTGGATTCCTAATCACTACATAGTCTTTGCCTCAGGTGGGATTCGAACCCATGAACAGATGAACGAGTGCACTACCCATCTAGATACCATTGTGTAAAACAATTTGAGAGAAATTCAGAATAAAAAAATCTACGTTTAATAAAGAAATATTTCAAAATCTTAAGAAATAGTCTTATTAAATATTTAAAAAAGAAATTGAAATTTTACATTGGTATTGGTAAAATAACCGACTAAGAAAACTTCTCAAAGTAAAATCTTGACATATGAATTTTAAAATTTCTTATCTGAATACCTGTAATTTCTGATTTGTTTGTCACTCAATGGTTCTTTTATGCGCATGTTGTCCAAAAGGAGAGGGAACAATAGTCTAGTCTATAATTCCTGGCGATAATTTGAGTCACTAAAAAACTCGAAAAGGTTACATTCAATATATCACTTTTGAAAAAAATAAAAATATTATGAGTTTACGTTGCTTAGCTAAAAATTTCTGATTTTTATTAAAAATATATATAGTGGACAACTTAGTTTTACTGAAATTGAACATATTAAACTATATTGAAGCAATTTTCTTTCATAATGGCGAAGATGTTTTTTTCAAATTCGAGAATCACGCTTCAAATTATCCTCCTTTAATATCAATTTTGTGCTACTTATGAACGTTCATTCAGTAAATTAAAATTAATTATGACGTATGTAAATTCAACCATACTATAAGATGGCTTAATGAATTAGAAATGATCGACACTGATTAAGTAATTGATCAATCTGCTTCATTAAAGGCAAAAAATTGTATGCAGAATAATTAATATATCAGATTATTATATTATTGTTAATAAGTGGTTGTTGCTTATGACAGTTGGACAAGCCAAGCTCGCTATGCCTTGACTATGCTAATTTAAGTCAAAAGGGAGGGTCTTTCGTTTTAATCAGAGCACCAAGAAGGTGAAAATATGTCTTTGCTCTTTTTTTAAATCCTCCGATAGATGGCACAACCAGAGGATACACTCCCTCAATTTTGACATTGATCTGAAGGGGAAATTTTCTCCAGACCATTGTACCCATGGTAACTGCTCCATGACCGACCACTGGACTTTCGATTCCACGAGCACGTATATCTCATGTACTCGGAGAGTCCTTAGCGGCATTTGGAATCGAATCCCGCCCTTCCGGATGAAAGACCAATGCCCTTTTACTTATATCTGTAATATCTATATATTAACTTCTTTCCTTGCTTAAAATTGGATTTAAAATAATGATATTTACATTTGAAGTAAATAATCTTTTTTGCTTATTTTAAATTACCATAAGTACGAACATTCCTTAGACACATTTTAGAATTTCAGTTAGTGATTCGGGCATATACGGGTATTCGTGTTACCTCCACCAAGTGGCACATTTCATCGCCTTCTTCGCTAAATCTAAGCGATTACAGTCACAGCATGGTAACCCAGCTACGATGAGCTGTAGGCGGAGCTAATGTTGCTCGGGGAAAATGTGATTGGGTGAAATATAAGGTGGAGATATAAACATCATTATGACATGTGAGTGGACGTAGTATATTTAGCAGCGTTTTTCATGTTCTAAGATATTTCGTTCATAATTATTTTAGGATTATTAGTTCATAATTATTTTTCTGATAATTTTATAAAGCGATTTTCTTATTCAGTTCCAGATTGATATTTTTTTTATTAGAATTTTTTTTCTTAAATTTAAAAGTATAATCTAAGTCTTCAGAATTATCTATACATTTTAGAATATTTTAAAGTAGGTACCTCATTATTTTGTTGTTTGCACTGTATTCTTACAAGTTTTTTTTTCTGTGTATTATGCTATTTTTGTTGGGGTTGTCAAAACAGGTATTGCATCCGGGCATCAGTTGTGCTCGCTTCACCCCTGTTTCCTCCCCATGACACGTGAATATACCCCACAATCTATTCAAAGTCCAACTAACGCAGTAAATGCAAAAAAAGTCTTTATAATAGCATTTGACCGCTAGACTATCAACTTCATTGTGTTAAAACTTACTAACAAGAAAATTTAAATGCCTATTTGATTTTTCAATTAAAAATCTGTTTATCATTTTAGCGAAATACTAGGAAATTTATATAAATATATTTGGAAACTTTACTAGTACAACGAACAAATTGTCACCATTCATTAAAAATGTAGTAAAATTTAATAAAATTTCAGTGGAGACAAATTTATTACTTTGTTCCATTAATATATTTGTCCAAATACTACAAAACAATGGACAATATATTGTTTACCTTACAAATACTTCTAATATTGAAAGTTAATACTGAAAAAAGGGGTTTTTCATCTTGAGTTTCATATTAAGAATTTATTATTGTTGTGATTTAATTTATTAACGAAAATTAGTCAAATATCAAAGGAGATGTGTCATAGTTTTGAGAAAGAAATATTTAGAAAATACATTTATTGCTTAGTGACACTTAGGTTACTCATTGCTTAGGCTTAGTTATAGTATTCTATTTTGGTAAAAACCGTTAGGTATTTCACTGTACTTGCTTTGATAATATGTTTTATTTTCATAAATACTGTCTGATATACGATTAAACTTTCATAAATAATTATTGGTGTAGCAATTTTTTTGAAATAATTGACAAATCATTTTATAAGGTATGGTGTATGAACGGTATTGATATTTAAAGTAATTCAAAAGCTTTATTTTTCTGAATGATCACTATTTATAAATTCAGTGCAATTAATTAATGATGAGTTAGCCAGTCCTAAAAATTTTTAAGCTATATTTACTTTATTAAAGCGTTCTGGTTCAAATTTTTGAACAAATTCAAATGTTTAACGCTTGACTGCATTAACATTATACAATACAATATACATGAGAAATATATGAAATGTATAATATATATGAATAATAAACAAATAATTTTGTAACATTTTCAACTATGATCAATATTTTTAATTTGCAGGTAAATTGTTTAAACTTCTGACGTTTCACTTTACAATTATACCATTTGGTAATCTAACGTTTACAACTCTTATTTTAGAGTCATTACCTAGAAAAACCTGTTCTATTTCACCAATTAAATATTTATTAATAGGAAAATTATCTCCTTTAATTAAAACTAAGGAACTTATCAGTATATTGTTCTTTTCAAACTGCCATTTTGTTCTTTCTTGCAAATTGCTTAAATTTATCATTTTTGCAAAGAGGTTAATGAGGAAGATAAAATATGTGAGGTATAAAATATTTTTAGGTATTTATTTCTGTTTTCGAAAATTTTTTTTTATTTTATCCGTTCAAATCATAATTTTTAATAAGAGTGCAATCAGTGGTGATCCCGTAAATTTAAAATTTTTTAATTTTTACTTAAATAACTTCCTGATGGATTACCATATTTCTCGGGGATGGTAACAATTATTCTCAATTGTTGATGAATGATATATTGTAACCCACATTCTAACTCTTGCTATTATTTATCTCAATTGTTAATTTTATGCATTTATTCCAAAATTTCAGGAAATATATTGCGCGCGATTGAACTATAAATCATTTCAAATATTAAGCAAGGTATTATTTATGCTTTCATTTATATATAGTATTATAAATTTTATTAAAATTTTCTTGCTCATGCTAGAATATATGAATTGGTATTAATAATGAGTAGAATAAAATTGTTATGATGTGCTTATTTACTTGTTAATATTTTAAACAAATCTTGGTTTTTATTGCAATTAAAATTTAAGTCTTAGTTTTAAGAATTGATTTAATATATATCTAATTAAATTAAGGATTGTAAATCGGATTCCATTGGAAATTTGAATATCTTCACTTGCGAAAATAAATTTGTTCCAGTTCGCATATTGCAACCAAATGGTACGCAACAACTACTACCTTTATTTGCTTTCTGTATTTCAAAAAAAATTTATAGGATAATTACTTTTAAATTAATATTTCTCAAAAGCAATGGAAACTACAGAAAACAAGCACAATGGTACAAGACAATAATGGAATAGTAAGCAAGAAGTTTCGTGCCGGAAGTTTTCCAGATCTTCACGGTAGTAGCGCCCTCTATTCTACGCTTTACAGAAACTTCCATCCATTGTCGAGTGCTGCTTTTCTTAAAAAATAGATCTAAAAAAAAAAAAAAAAAAAAAAACTCCATTTTTTAATATGTTTTGGTTCGGTATAGATTACCATCAAGTCACTTAATTGTTTTTTCTACCAAATGGCTTAAACGTATTTATTCTATTCTGTTAATGATACAAAAGCATTACATGGCATTCCATGACAAACGGTACCAACTTTTCGAATCAATATTTTCTTACCTAGATGAAAAGTATCCTTAATTGGATAATGAATCCCCTAGCGTTCTTAACTTATGTAAATTTTTAAATCTTTCATCACAATTTTCTTCACAACATTGAGTGGTAAGATGAAGAAGCTTATGGTTTTCTTTTTCGTCATTGTAAGAATCAAAAGCACAATTACATTTAATGCATTCAAATATTTTTTTAGTTTTTGAAGCCCTCAAATTTTTTTGATGAATTCTAATTTTATGTACATTTAAATATCTTTTTTGTTAAAAAAATTTATTGCACTCATCACATTTATGGACATCTTTTTAAAGAGAAGAATATATGCAGTATTATTCAAAATGAAATTCTTTAATTAATGATAGATGGCAGTATCCGTAACAAATTATATGACCTATCAGAGTGCCACCTGTCAACGACCAAAATATTGGTCTGTGCCACCTGTTAATCTGTTTTTATTTTGCATCATTTCATTTCACATCTTTTTGAACTTAATACAATCTTATTCTAATATAAACTTTTAGTATAATTATTCGCAGACGAAGAATTTTAAATATTACTTTTATTATGCCATGTAATATAATATAATTCTATAATGACTATAAGACTTTAAATTTTTTACTGTTAAATAATTTATCCTAGCAACAGAATACATAATTTGAAAAGGAGTAACAATGTTTAACCACAGATAACTACATTAATTACGTTTTTAAAATAGCGAAACCTGAATTATTCCCCACTGTGTAAGAAATTATTTTGACTTGTGTATATAATTGACTTATTATTTAAATATGTTAAAAAAAGTGTTAAATTTCTGAATTGAAGAGTTGCTTTCAAATGAATCAGTCATACCACCTTGCGTAAACGGAAAAAAGCGGAAATTGTTTTTTTATTTTCTAATAATTCAACAACCTTTATATTTTGATTGTTTTAAACGAGATTATATAAAATCATCACAAATATGGGTCTATTAACAGAGGGTTCGCCGCTATCATGGGAAGAAACAAAAAAACATGCAGATCATGTTAGAAAACATGGTGTAACTCAATTTATACACTTGTATCATAGATTGAAAGACCGGCAAAATGATTGTTTGAAATGGGGAGATGAGGTACAATTATTAATTTTTCTCATTCAAACAATCGATTTTTACAAGTTCAGAAATTATATTTTGCTCTTTATAATGTAATCATTTTAGTAAGTTTTTAGTTTTGGAAACATACTATACTAGATTTTAGGAAGATAATGATTTTAATTTTTATGCAACATGGCCTTGAATAAGATTGCTGTTGATATTAAGATCAAAATTGTTTCATGCAAATTTTTAATTATTATTTTTGAAAAAAATATTCTTCAATCGTTAATTTGCGTTAAAAGCAACTTTATGATACAAATTAATTTAATAAAATGTAACATTAAATATTTCCACAGTTAAAAATTTAGGAAATTTTAAATTTAAGATAACTTGCAAATAATAAATCTGCTTCATTACTGTAAATTCTTTCACAAACACAATTTTGTTTCAGTCAAGCTCAAACCAAAATCATGTATTTATATTAAGTATGTAATATAGTGCATTGACTTTCATTGTTTCATTTGTTTATTTCAACTGAAATTCCTTAATAAAAACCAATTAATCTCATTCAGATGATTAAGAAAATTTATAAACATTTTGTAACTAGAAATTTTTTTTATCTACATATAAGTACTTAATGATATTCTCTCACAGTTAATGTAATGTTAAGAAATAAAAAATATTTAATTGAATTCTTAATAAAAATTTTTATTAATTAAGTGAAAAAGTGAAATAAGAGTGTGCATAAAAACTTCATATTACTTATTGGGGAGGTATAATTACCAGTAAGGTTGCTTGGGCTGTACTTTTTATAAAAAATAAATTTTGCAGAGTGTCTTCAATTATTTTGATAATTTTCCTTGTTTTGTGTTAGTAAATATTTATATATTTTCTTTGCATTTAAAGCCAGCATTTTTAGCTGTTAATGGCATGTTTCTTTTACAAGAACTTACGATACATCCATTATAATATTTTTACCTGTATAAGTCATGAAAAATTTAAAACTTACTTAAGCCTGATTGTTATGTATGTAATAAAATTTAAAATAAATTTTATCCAAGTGTTAATAATAAATTTTATTCTTGACTAGTATAATTTACTTTTGTCAATAAATACATTTATGTTTATATTTCAAACAAATTTTTATTATTCATTTTTTAATTAATATATTCAATATTAATTTTATTATAGTTGGTTACTAAATCATATTTGAAAGTTTGACTATTTTCAGGTAAAATGCAATGATGTAGATAATTAATAAAGATTTTATTGCTCATATATATCATAACATATTATCTAAAAATTATCTTAGTTTCTGTATCTTTTAATTTTTTCCTAGTACCTTTTAATATCTCTTGAATTTTTCCTTGGCACTTTGATTTTTTTATTAAATATTTTGTTCAATATTCATATATTAAAACTTACAAAAACAATGATAATGCAATTGAGGAAAAGTCATCTTTATGTTATTTCTTCATCTGAAAATAATGATTTAATGGTATGAAAGAAATTTCTGTTAAAACAAATAATTTGAATCAAATATATTAAATCTAAATAGTTTTTAAATATTCAGGTATTAACTGTTAAATAGTCAGGCATATATTTGCTTCTCATATTTCTACCGAAATGAGTATCAATAAATAGAATAACTTTTAACTTTATAAAAATAAATTAGAAAATTTTAAAAGAAAAGGGCTGTTCAAATAAATAAAATTTTGAAAAATAGTAAAATTACTATCATCTTTTAGCAATGTTATTCTATATTTAAAGTGTGTATTTCATAATTTGCAAATTGTTAAGCATTAAAATTTATGTTGACATTGAGAAGAATTACTGGTTTTGATTATAACTAATAATTTATTACAAAGGCTGAATATATAGGGAAAATGTCATTTGATATTAACAAAAAGCATTTTGTAACTTTTATGCATCACATTTTAATTTCAATCTTTAGAAATTGTTTCTTTTAAATTTTCAAAGACTAATTTTTATAAAAAATTTTGCAGCTTTTTTTAAAAATGTATTCAATTTACATGTCATAAAAATATTAGAATATATATGATTTGAATTATTAGACTAAATAGTGAGTTCTTTTTATATTGCTGGTGTAGTTAAAGTATGTTTTACTGCATTTTTTCATATTAAAAAAAATTTAAAACATTCATCCATAATTATTTTAGTGCTGCATTTAGAAGTATTACTGTTATTTCAGGAACAGACACTGCAGTGTTTATATGTTTAAAAGTTTAGTTTTTACAAGTAAATTTTAAGTATGGAACTAGTGAAAACATTGTCAATATTAATATTCAAAAATGCTGAAACCAAATATAAAGATCATGTAACAAATTATAGGAAAGTGATGACCTATTAGATTTGAACTAGTTACTAATTTAGATAAGATTTTAATATTATGTATAGTTTCATGTACTTATTTTTAACAAAAGTAAAGTATTAAATTTTTTTTATTCAATAGTATATCATAACAGGAGGATCGTGATATGACAATTGTAATGCTGCACTTACTTACTATATAATTTAGTGAAATGTTTCTGTGTAGTTTTAAAAAAGTCCAAATTATTTTCCTCAATGCATGGCTTTTATACTAATGTGGCATTTCTTCTTAAAATTTATGATTACTAAGTTGTTTGTGTTTTAATTAGATATTTACTTATGCAGATGACTCCAAAAAAAAAAAAAAAGGAAAAAATCCAAACAATATATTTGTTTTGATATTGAAATGTATTTAGATTAACTTTTATTTCATGTCAAAATTATTTTATTGCATTGTAATATTTATCTATTATTTATTTTTTTCAGATAGAATACATGATAGTTAAATTTGATCATGAAAATAAAACGGCTAAAGTTTGTTTGAAAGCTGAACACTTACTTTCTGTCTTACAAGAAAAAGAGAAAGAAAATCCAAGGTTATAATTATATTAAAATATTCTAAATATTTATGATTAATTCATTTATATTTAATATTTACCAATTTTTCTGAAAAATACATAATTTTAATATAATTTTTTGAGATTATAACAGTTGAAGAAAATAATCTTTCTATGTATAGACTAAATTATAGTTTCACTTTTATTATGCTAGTTTACTCCAAATAAGTTTTTATATTAAGTTTTATTATAAAAATAAAAATAGCTCACAAAACAGATATTTTTTATATTATTTGATTAGATTATTTGATAGTTTTGAACATTTAAGTATTGTATAAACATCTGAAGTGAAGAAGAATACATTATTTGTATATTTTTGCTACAAAGAAAATAAATCTTTAATTTGTTTATGTTCAGTTTAGAAAATAATGAGGAGAATGCAACAACCTTGAAAAAGTATACTGGTTTAGTGGTAGGACACTGATCATCAGATTATTAGGTCCCAGGTTTGATACCAGCTACTGTTGAATAATGGGAAATAAATGGTGCACTTCTGCCTTAAGCATACAAATTTGTTGGGGTAGGTGTTTTGGAGCTTTCCAAGTTTTCTTCCTTGTGACACAGCCCATTATGTATGAAAATTTCTACCGGATATCAAAATATATTCCTTTTAAAAGCCTTACTATAGCTTTCATGTGATTGACTGTCCTCTGTGTAGTGTCAAAGAAGCCTTGAAAATAAAATACTAAAAGCTTTTATTCATTTTTTTTACTATATTATGTAATAAATTATTCTTAAAAATTCTCTGTTTATGCTTTCAATAAATCTCTCTAAATACTGCATAAAAATTTAGAGAATTATCTTTGACCCTTTTGTAAAATTGCTATTTATAGTTTTGTTGTAAGTTAAAGAAAAATAAAAATATTAAAAAAGTTCAGATTATTTTTCTGCAACTTAAAGGTTAATCATTTGTTTTTCTGTAACTATCAAATTTAACTTTAGCACAGGGATGGGCAAACAATAGCCCATTGTAAGGTTTTATTTGACCCATGGATATTATTTTAATTTGCCAATCCAAGGCAAATTAAAAGAAACCAATGTTTATATATTTGTCTCCTTTTCTACTTAATTTAAACATTATTTTTTCTTCGTTTTTCAAAAAACTGAAGATTTTTTCTATTTTTGCTCTATAAAACATAAATTGACAGAAATAGCAAGCTTAGTCAACTTTCAGTCAGTAAAATGTTATAAGCAGAAGTTTTTTGTTAATTAGTTATCACTGTATATTGGCTTCAACAAGTGTTATCTCTTTCTTAGAGAGAAGAAATGGGAATCCAATATAGATGCATTAGACCCTACATGTGGCAGGGAGTGCATTATAAGCTCCAGCCAGTGACTTTTTCTTTTTAGCGCAAGCTCTATTATTATTGATTATAGACTTATAGCATCATTGTGAATAATAGTGAAATTATTTAAAGTATAGCATTACTAGTGCTTGTTTGGGTAATTTGTAAAGTATTTCAACCCCAAAATGGCTACTAAAAATGTTTAAGTTGATTCAGAGTGCTGTGTTTTTAATGATGACTAGACCTGGAAGTATCTTTTATACTTATAACAGATAAACAGTCTGTCTCATCAGAAATAAAGCTGCAGTAATCTAAAAGAAAATAACATTTCCCATCATTTCACATCTAAGTATAAGAATTCCCATAACACAGCAATGTCCAAATATGAAAGAAAACAAATTGCAGAAAACATTTAATAAATTATTAAGCCAACAAAATTTTTTCTAGAAAGTAAACAGTATCTAAGAAGCAACAGCATATGCAAGCTACATTGTAGCATATAATATTGCTAAAAATAATAAAGCTCTCAGTGATGGAGAGTTCATTAAACAATGCATGCTCCAAATTTGTCATGTTTTATTCCAGACGAGAAAAATAATTTTGAGACTAAGCTTATCGCGAAAAATGGTGATTTAAGAGGCATTGATGAGAATTTTGAAATTACTCGGGAATGGCATTTGTATGTTCTTTTAAGGGAATTACAGTGGGATGTGATATTTTTCATAAATTTAGGAAGGGCTTAACTTTAAAAGTGCGTATAACAAATATATATAATATTATGACTGATGGAAAACCAAATATGACAGGAAAAATATTTAGATTTCTTGCACTCTAGTCAAAACTATCCCAGAAACAATGTTGTTTTTCTACATTGTGTTATACATCAAAATGTTCTGTGTAAATCTGCATTGAATATGAAACCCATGCTTGATTCAACTGTAAAGCTCGTGAATACTATTAAATTTTGTGGGTCTACTCGCAGGTAATTTCATGATTTTCTTCAGTCCATACAATCTGAATACTCTGATGTACTGTATTACACAAAAATAAGCTGTCTTAGTGCAAGATGTGTTTCTGAGTGAGTTTGAAAACTGAAAGATGACATTGTATCATTTTTCTATCAGAAATAGTGTTCTGCAGAGTGCGAGATGTTACAAAATACAGAATGACTTTCAGACGGATTTTAACAGATCTTTGTCACATGAGCAACTTGAATGTTAAGATGCAAGAGGAAAATCAGTTTATCAAAGATATTTGGACACACCTCAAAACTTTTAAACTAAAACTGTTTGTTAGGCAATTAGCTAAGAACGGCTTGTTTCAGTTCTTGAGGTTTAAATTCAATATTTCAGTAAATGAAGAGAAGCTTAAAAATTATGAAGATAAGAAGAAAAAAAACATGGGTTTGAATGCAGATTTTAAGAGTTCTGTGCCATTCAAACATAATTGGATATTTTTACCATGCATTTCAAAGTAAATTGTGAAGCAGTGAGATCAGATTTGCAACTTGGATTAATCGAGTTGCAATCTAACAACCATCTCAAGTAGTCATTTCTTAATATGCTGAAGATGGAATTTTACGAAACAAAGTTTCCCAAATTTAATATCTCACGTCCAGAAAATCAGTGCTATGTTTGCTTCAGCTTATATATGGGAACAAATGTTTTCAACTATGTAATTATAATAATATGTAGTACTTAGATATTATTTTTAAGTTAAAAAAATTCTTTCTTAACCCACCGAACTTTTTTCTATGATTTTTTACTTAGAAATGAAAAAGTTTGCCCATCCCTTCTTTAGCATCTACTGATGCCTATGGAACTTTAGTTGAAGAAGTAAAAAAGTTAATTTTTTGTTAATCTTAAGCATAACTTCTGATTCTCCTTACAAGGATATTTGTTGTATTGCAATCAAAGTCATGTAAGGTCTTTGTAATCAAATAATATATTTAAATGTAACAAATTTTATATTTGAATATATTTGAACTTAAAAACATCCAAAAGTATATTTTGATTTTTGAGCTGGTTTATGGTCATCTCATGAAATACTATATACAACATTTTTGATTTATTATTGCTTTGATTTTATATTCATTATTGTTTAAACCTTGTTGATAAAAAATACAAAATTTGGTATATGGGCAATAAAAAGAAGGAATAATCAAATAAATCATTGTCTCCATCCATTTACTCTACCTGACTGAAAATATTTTATTATCAGCAGTTGCAACAAATTTAATTGTTAAGTCTGAACATTATGGAATCCACTTTTCATTTGACCATCACAAGAATTATTTCTACACAGTTATATAACTTCAAAGAAGCTGTATTTGTGTTTATTTTGTTTAATTTTAAATTATTTTTGTTTCAAGTCATATATAATAGAAAAACAATTATATATGTTTTTTTTTTTTTACCAAAAACTTCCTCCATAAACTTCCTAAAGGTGTATAAGTACAAATGAATGAATAATAACAACATTTAAAAATATGTTCAGAGTAGATAGAAAATTATTTTTACGTGCAATATTGATATCTGAAATATTTTTTTAAGAAATGTTTAACTATATTTTAATAAAAATGAAACCTTGCTTTTATCAGCAGTAGCTATGTGTGAAATCTTGTCTCATAATTGTTCACCAAATTTTTTGCAAGAGATAAGAAGGCAAATCTATGCTAAAAGAAGCATGTTAACAAATTTGATTTCTTTGTCACGTAAAAACTCTTAATATGAAGTATAATTTTTCTAGATTCATTCAATCCTGTTTAATAATTTCCAATTCAATGCTAGGTTCATACTCTTAATTACAAGATGAATCATATATTGACAGAACATACATTTCAGATTTTTAATCTAAATCACTCAAATAGTGTTGGAGACAATTTCCAGTATTATTACTTCATGTCTTCTGTTCTGAACTGTGCAATGCTCAGAATATAACACTGATTTCTGCATGAAAGTTTAGCCCTATGGGAATGCATTTCTTATATTATAAAATACAAATATTTTTACCATAATTATCACATTGCAATAAATTGAGTTGTTAAATTTCCATCATCAATATTTAATTTATTTCTAAATTCTATTACTTTTCAAGTCTTAAGAATTCTGCACCATTTCCTTTCTTTACTTAATGAAATAGGGAATAATTGCGATAAAAATATCCAAATGTATTTCATAAAATTAATGGATTTGAAACTCTTAAGCATTATTTTAGCTAAATGAACTGCATCACTTTTTTTACTTAGTGCTAAAGAATGTTATGAAAGAATAATAAATATTTCTTCATGAGCTATTCATATTTAAAATAAAGTGTTTTTAATTAATAATAATTGATATTTTATAAATATTTTACATTTTGTTATATTTATTTTGTCTAGTTTCATATATAAGAAACAAATTAATATATACAAATCCTCAATTGCTATTTACATTTACTAAACAAAAACATGTGCTTAAAAGTATAGCTTTTATTTAAGTATATGAGAATAAGTATTAGATCTGCAAATATGAATAGTTATGTTATTCTAAAATAAGAATAAGCAATGTAATTAGATATTTTACATCTAATAAGGTCTGAAACTTAACATTTTGTAAACTAATATTTGTTCCTTATATTAAACTATTGAAATCTTTTGAGATTTAATGAATCTATTTATTGATATTTTAAAATTATTAGTTTGATCTTAAAATATTTTATTGTTAAATTCACATAATTTATATCATTGAGATTTCTTTTTACATTTTCTAATTAGTTTTTAATTTGAATTTATCTAATTAAACTATCCTTGCTAAATTTGTAACAAATATTTTAAGATAAATACATTAATTAAATTGAAATCTTATTAGAAAGAATTTTAAAAATAAATAAAAACAAAAATTCAAATGAAGTTATTGAGATGTAGATAACAAACTTTTATCACAAATTTAAAATAATATTTTTTTTATCTGTCCAACATTTCAATATCTGCATAGGTATGAGTAAGTGTCTTAAAATATTTGTTACAAATTTTTCTATTTATAAATATTTATATTAAATTATTTATTTTAAAAGCATTTGATGAGACAAATTGGATTTCTTGCCCATGTAGCGATGTAAAGGCTTTATGGCGCCCTGAGTTTGGAGCATACATGATTGAAGGTACTCCTGGAAAACCATATGGTGCTCTCTCATCTTGTTTTAATGTGGTGGAAGCTAATATGAAAGCAAGGTAATTAAAATTTTGAATTAACTCTTAATTTAAGTTTATTTATTAATTGTTAATTTTAATTCTGAATTTCATTGAGCTGATAACTTTTATGATTAGCTTGTCAGAAAACAAAATATAAGATAAATAATTGTTTTTTTGATCTATGATTTTATATTTTAAAAATCTTGTTGAGATATGAACTTGCTTCAGCTTTAGTTCTGTATAATAGTTTGTAATGCATAATAAACATTAGTTTATTTACTTTTACTTTAACTTTCATGCTTTTCATTAGTAACTAAATCTGTCTCCCCATATTAATGAATTTCTGGCTATGAGCTTGGAAGGATAGCTACCTGTTTTACCAAACAACTTGTAATTATAGAATGAGACTGTTTTGCTGATAAGGTTATGGAAAAGTTATAAAAATTCTGTATATACATGCATATTCTATGAAGCTTAATGTAATTTTAATGCATTGGGATAGAAGAGCTGCCAATCTTATCATTTTATCCAGTTTTAAAGTTTCAAAGCTTTTATTATGGATCAGAGTTCATCTATTAATCATCACAAATAAAAATTATAAATAATGTATATATATAGATATATATCACTGTCAATTGTTGCTTTAGACCTGACATCTAATTAATCACATTGATTTTTTCATTATGTATGTTAATTAATATAACTATACTTTTGATAACTGACAAAAATTTCTTAACTAAGTGTTTAAATAAAGTCTTAAATTTGTCTAAAATATCTTTTGTAGTACTTATTTTATTGACCTCTTATTTTTAGATAAAATAAATTACTCAGAAGTATTCAAATTTTGATCAATTAGAAAAAATTTTAAGTTTATTTCTGCTATTTTGTAAACCAATATTTTCGTTATTGTTGTCTTATTCCTCATGATCTAGCCTGTGGCTAGATCAAGTCAACAAGCAAACGAATCCACAAAATAGTAAACAAGAAGAAGTCAGTCCTATCCAAACCTGCACAGGTCAATATGTGACCAAGAGAGGCCAGCCCAGAGTTGCAGGTGTTCCACTTTGGATAAGTCTTTTGCCCTGGAGCAAATGAGAGTCAGCTGATGTGTTACCACTGGCGAGCTTTCTAAGAATGGGCATCAGTATTGATGGTAATGACATCACCTGAGATCTGCTTATTATACCAGTAGTGATTAAAAGCAGTTTCTAAACTTTTGATTTGAGATTTTTATTATGGAAAATATCTCAGAAAAAAAAGCCAAAAGGCCTGCTGTTTCTTTTCTAAAGATTCCAGTATAAAAAGGAATCCACTGAAAGTTGATTTCTCATTGGTGAAAAAGTTTGTTTAATAATATTAAGCAATGAAAGTTGTTTTGCCACCATCAATATTTTTAAATCATAACTAAGGTAATCATAATAAAGAAAATTTATGAACGCCAAATTGATACTTATAATCCAATTCACTGTAAATTGAGATGGAAGAAGTTATTATTAATAAAATATCTTTATCAGAGCTTATTTTTCAAGACTAATGAAATTTGCTAATCATGATTAAATTTATTTATTTAAAAATGATGCTTGTATTACTGTTAAAAATTGCTTTTTGTGTTATGTGCGAAACAAAGTTTTGCTTTTTTACTGTGAAATGCATTCTTAAATGAAGAGTTTTTTTGCAAATTTAAATTGATTTTATAACTAGTACAATATCTTAAAATTTGTAATTGTAATTTTGAAAAATAAAAAGTTGTTTATGAGTGCTTGCAAATAATCCAAATAATAGATTACTTCAAAATAAACTACCAAACATTTGGCAAGAAAGCTATAAATTCTAACCATCATATGTGTTCACTTTTATTTTTTGCTATATCTGGAAAATACAAAAATATTTAGAATATGTATAAAAAGAAGAAAGCTTATATTTTTACATGAATACTATATTTTTTTATTGTTTCTAATACATTTTTTGTATAATTTCAAAATATTGTCATTCTGAATAGCATCTTATGTACAAAATGCTGTATGCAAATTACTTTTGATCATATATTCTTTCTAATATAGACCAGATTTCCTGTAAACTCAAGAGTTCATTTGTAATGTAATTTTCTTCTAAATTATAATTTATTCAAGATTAATCTGTATAATTCATTCTATATCATTTACTTTCAAAATGGCTCTTACAATAATATATATTCATGCATAACAAAAAGTTTTATAATAAACTGCTTTTGTGCATGCTCTGTTCATGTACATACTCAAAAAGATCTGGATTTAATAAAGGGACTGAGTGTTTCTGAAATCATAGGAAATTATCTGTTTATTTAGTATAAACTTAAAATTAGTTTTCATAACGAAATAATTTCTGTGGTTTGGTTAAAGATTTTATAGTAAAAGTTTTATATTTTTCTTAATTTATATTTATTAGGTTTTCTCAATATTATAAGAAAATTGACTTCTATATTTTAATTTTAATTCTTTTAATACATTAATGTTATATAATACATAAAAATTAATAATTTAATGAAATGTTATTAATTTCACCTTTTTTCACTTCAAAACAGGAGATATGAAGTGGAAAGTTTATTGGAAAGTGATGAAAGCATATTATGTTTAACAAGTTTTCCTCGGTGAGTGATTGCTGTTTTTTAAATATTTTATATTAATGTTAAAGTTTTAATATATATTTTTGCAAATGTTTGCAGTATTAATGATTTAGCAGGTTCTATGAGAAAGAAAAAAATCACTGACCCACAAATAGATTTATCTGTTTTGAAATAATTCGCAGAAGAATCTGGAATTTTCCCTGTAATTCTATTAGTCATTGAACAGTACTTAGAAATAGTATATCTAATCATTAGAAAAATGCATGCAGCTGTTTATTTAATATCTGCAATATTTTCCAATTTTAATATTTTTGATTTTAAATTTTGGAGGAAATGAAAAAATCAGAAGAATAAAACATTGGATCTATCATTGCAAATATATGTATAGAAAAATGTTATACATAGTGTATGGAGCCTATCACTACTGTGTAAACAGAACTGTCACCCTGAAATAAAATAGAAATGATTAGTTCCTTTGTAATTTGTTAGTTGTGCTACTCCAACTTGTGTTCTTTATAATGTTGCATCATCTTATACATTTCAAATTATCTCTAATGTTACAAATGCAGGTTTTTTTTTAATTTGTGAAAAAAATGTAATTTTTTAATCTTACTTCCTTGTGAAACAATTTTTTTTTTTGTTCAATGTCTTCTCAACAATTAAAAATGCCCTTGCCATTTTTATATACAAATATACAATTTAAACTGGTCTTACTAGAGTGAAGATGCCAAAACATGCATTGATTCTTCATTTTTGTTGTTTTATAATCAGATATTTTCATTTTTCTTTTCTCCATTTGTGGGCATTCCATGTTTTAAAGTAACAGTTAATTAAAATTCAGAATTTGAAGTAATTTTATTTTAAGAAGTGACAGCTAATTAATTTGAATTATATAAATTTTATAGGCATCTTATATATAACCTTTTTTCAGATTATATGCTACTAAAGTTTATAAAATTTTATGAAGTAGTTAATTTTTGGATAATATAATTTGTAAAATAGTATAGTCTTATAAATAACTCATTAATGTAAGCATGTCTTTTAAAAAATATTGTAAAAAGAATTGTTTGTAAAAAGAAGTTTTGGCTGATATTTTTATTGTTTAAGTGTATTTTTTTTATCTTATATGATAAGTTTTTTCTTAATAAAGAACATGAAGAGTATAATAAGAAATATATTTTTTTATAAATATTAAAGTTAATAAAACAAGGTAATTCTATTGTATTAATTCCTTATGGAAAGTGTGGTTGTTGTTCTTGATTAACAATGCACTGAAAGATTTTTTTTATCTTAAGCCTAGGTTGTGCAGAATTCACGTTTCCACCCTCTCTAACTAACCCCAAGGAAAGTGCCTTACGCTCTATTTTTTTACCAGATGATATAGTTTTTGCTGGTCATCCAAGATTTAAGTAAGTTTCAAAATGCTGCTTGTGTTGTACTACGTTCATATGTTTAATTATCAATTCTAATTATAACTGTTTTTAAACATTTTTAATGCATACAAAATATTAAAAATTTATCAATATAATTGATTAAGAAATTAATAGATATTTTATTTTTATTGTATCTATTATTTATATCCAAGTAAATATTAGTTTTAAAAAAAATTTATTTCTTAAAATAATAAAATATTATAATTTAGAATTTTTGCATAATTTTGATTTTATAAATTCTTTTTTTCCATATAAAAGTTTCTCAATACTTTATGGAATTTTTTTCAATACTTCATGGCATAAGGATTTTTACAAGTTAGGACTATTTTTCTCTCAATTATTTCATACATAATGCAGTTAATAATTTTTTATTTCATGAAAATGACATCCCTTTTGGTGCAGTTATTATCAGTGGACCCTGGAGACGTAGAGATAACTATGAACTATATTATTTATATAAGGAAATTGACATTGCAAAGTTTGTAAAAAGCAAATGAAATTTGCTGGATATATCTATAGAATGCAGCCCTCCTTCTTTACTTATAGAATGTTCTGTTACAAAGTTGTAGAAACCTAGGGGCAGACCCAAATCAAGATGGACAAACTGCATTACTAATGATCTTTAAATATAAGGAATTGCCAAACCATCACTGAGAAGATAGTAGAATAGAAGTGTGTGTGTTCTTGAGAAGGTCCTGGCCCATATTGGGTTGTTGTTCCAAAGAAGGAAAAGTCCATCCTACTTGTTTCATTAATCTGTTTCTGTTCAAAATTTGCATTATCTGAAGAGTTATCTAAGTAAATATTATGGCAGTACTGGGTAGTTCCTTTTAAATTATGATAACAATCTAGCTTAAAACAGAATTCAAAAGATTTCTAAGAATTGTTTTCTAAATTTAAATATTGATGGTTTTTATAGTTAAAAAATATCAATGATGAAAAAAATTTAGAAAAATTGATTTGTTTTAAAATTATTAGTTACTTTTATTTTGGAAAGTGATGGAAAAAATCTGAAACCTAACAGAATTACGAAATTTTAAATGAAAAAAGTAAACATTGAAAGATATATGTGAATAAATTTAAGTAGGAAAGCTTCTTTTATTGATAACAATAAAATAGCATATTATCAGATTTTGATGATGAAAAGCATCAGTTTTGATTTATTACCATTTAATGTGTTACTTACTTGATAAAATGTAATCTTTATCAATAATCTAGAATAATTGAATTAGTTTAATTATTAATTATTTAGTTATGTTACAGATTATTAAACTATCCCTCTTACAAAAGTGCTTTTATTCAGTTCCTAATAGAATCATTATAATCAAAATTTAATTGTTTTTAGAAAGGTGATATTTCATTCGATTAATAATGTTAATTTCATATTTTCATTTTGAAAATTAATAGTAATTATCAATATGGAATAATTTCTTTTATTAAAATTATGTTGCATATTATTTATGTTTACATCATTATTTATTTATCAGTGGGATCATTATGGCCTAGTTCAGAATATTTTATAGAATAGTCTTTACATTTAATTAATAATGTTTATTTCGATTTTTCGTTTTAAAATTTATAATTTATGTATATGGAAATATGTGGTAATTTTTTTCTTACAACTGGTATAAAAATCTATAATTTAGTTACATTTATAAACCTTATTTCCACATACATATATGAATTAATAAAACATTCTGTTTTACAGAACATTAGCCCGAAATATAAGGCAGAGGAGGGGTAAAAAAGTTATAATTAATGTGCCAAGTAAGTACTATTTAGATTTATTTGTTAAGTTTAAATTTTAGAAAAAATAAATTCATATGCTTACAAAATCATGTGTTTAGGGTTCTAGAGCATTTTCTGCATAGCACTTTTCTATATTCTTATTTTGTGTGTAAAGGTAAAAAAAATAATTTACATTTAAAGTGCTGAGTTTTGATTATTTATCAATTATAACTTAATGATAAAAGATTTGTATATAAACTTATTTTTTTTAAAGTAAAATAAACTTGTATATATATATATATATATATATATATATATATATATATATATATATATATATATGCATGCTATAAAAAATTTTTTAGCAACTCTCTCTATCTAATTTTTGCCATTAGCAATTATTTTATTTTGAAATACAACTTATAATCCATAAACTTATTTTGTCATTGAAATACTTTCTGCAAATGACTAACTTCTAATATTTGTGAACAGAAACCTGAATATTTATATTAAAAATCATTTCTCCAAAAAAAGAAAAGGGAAAAAAAGTTTTATTCTCATTATTGTTGGCACAATATTTGAACTTCAGTTATTTTAGTTCATTTTTCATGCAATAGAATATTTTTTTCTGATTTAAAATTTTAATTTTTAATAATTTTAATTTTATAACCATGTTTAAGATGCTTAAGTTGTTAAATATTTAAGAGAAAGTATATGTTAAGAATGACTAAGAAAGGAAAAAGGAATTCTGCAATTATTTTAGCACTGTTCAAAGTTGACTCCAAAAAGTAGTGCTGTTAATGGAAATTTGATGAGATAAAATAGAAATAGCTAGTATTCTTAATATTAATTTTTTTCTTTTAGTGTTGAATGGATATTTTTAAAACTATTTTTTAGTTGGAATAATTTAATATCTATATAAAATATTTTTATCAGTTTATAGGGATCAAAATACTCCAGATCCTTTCATTGAATCATTTGTGGATTTGGGTGATGATGGAGAGGCTAAGGAAGCAGCAAAGCCTGACCATGTGTATATGGATACCATGGGATTTGGAATGGGATGCTGTTGCCTTCAAGTAACATTTCAAGCATGTAACATTACAGAAGCAAGAATTCTGTATGATCAGTTAGCAAATGTCTGCCCAATTGCTGTGAGTTATTGAGATAAAAAAATTTTTTGCATTTATTTGGATATTATATAAAAACACTATAGTTATAAAACCCAATAAAAATTATTACCAAGTTAAATTTAAATATAAATGTGTAACATTTCGTTTTAATTTACTTTGAATATATCATCTTTGATTAATTAATTTTTATAACAATTCTTGTTTGTCTATGTGGTTTTGAAATATTTTATTTTAAAATAGTTATTAATAGTATGTGGTCTTATTTTATAAACAAAATGAAAGCATTCCTGTTAATAATTGAGAAAATAAAATGTGGAAGAAAATACAAATGCATAAAACTTTAAATATATTTTGAGTTAGTTCAAAATACAAAATTATTTTGAACAATCAATTTAAAAGCATTACTTCTTGGATAAAGGAGAAAAATGTATCTTTTATTGTGAGAATATATTTGTTATTAATTAATCAATTATCGGAAATATTTTGCTCGACACATACTTAGGAAAGCACCATTGCAGATAATAATATTGAAATAGATAAGTGGATGATGATTAATTGAGCTTTCTATAGATTATTTTTGGAACATTGCTCTTGTGATATGGACATTAGTTTTAAACTACTGTTCTAAGTGTGTAGTAGCAAATTGTTACAGCAGAAAGTGAATTTAAAAATAACCCATTGTAAATAAGTTTATCACTCCTAGTGGATAAATATTTTACTTATATTTTATTTCTCAGTATTTGTTTGCACTTCATTTTGTGGTTTCTTGCATATTTTCCCTTCTATCAAAATTAGCCAGTGGTAATGAAACAATTCAGTCCTATATAAATAAATTTCTTTTTTCTAAATAATATTTCTCTCAGATTAATTTTGTTTTATTGCTGAGTAATTTGATTCTTTTTTTAGTTAGCTTTAAGTGCTGCTTCACCAGTCCATAGAGGTTATCTTACTGACAGAGACTGTAGGTGGGATATTATTGCTGCTTCTGTAGATGATAGAACAGATGAGGAATTAGGTCTAAAGGTATGAACAACATTTTGTAAAATATACATTGAATTATATTAATTCTATATATGTCTATAGAATTTTTTCCTTCCTTAGCCATTAAAGAATAACAAGTTTAGAATAAACAAGTCTCGTTATGATTCTATTGATTCTTACCTATCTCCTGCAGGAGAAAAGTTCAATGACATTGATTTGGTCTATGATACAGATATTTACAATTTGCTGATGGAAGCAGGTATGTTATGCAAATGTTTAATATTATGTTTGAATGATTTTCTTATAGAGTGATTAAAAATAATCATTCTGTTTCAAAATAATTTAGATTTCATGTGTTTATTAAAAAATTTACTATTTCTTTGAAAATTTACAGCTCATAATTTGTTTCTTTGAAAATTGCCATTTATGAACACATTTCAGTTGTTTGAAGTATAATTAGTTGTTCATTTAGAAAACAATTCCATGTTTTTTATATGAAATCTTAAAAATATATAGATTTTTAAAAATTGATTATTCTTTAAAAAAAATGTGATTTTTAGATTAAAATTGCAAATTTTAGATTTTTATTGCGTAAGCTCACATAAAATGTGTTTCCAAGAAATGATACTTTTACATTTTCTGCAAAAAAAGAAAGAAAGAAACATATTTGCTTAAACATTTATTTTTCTTAAGTGATTAACTCTTGTGTAAAAGAGGAATATTTCAAAATTCTAAGTTATTTTAGTTTATAATATTTTAATGCTTCATGTATTTATTAATATTTAAACATTGATAAGTTTAGCTTTGGGGAAAAAAGCTATTTGAACATAATTTTTTTAATTCATTTTTCTTATAAGAATATATTATGTAATATTATATAAGGCATCTAAAGATTCATTAACTACTGAAAGTAGACCTGCTTGAAAAATGTGTTTTAAAAATTGTAAAATATTTTATAATTACTCTACAAAACATAACTATAACATTTTAATAAATGATTATTTGATGAAATAAAATATTGAGAATCTATTCTTATTAGGTATAGATCATTTATTGGCTCAACACATAGCTCATCTATTCATCAGAGATCCAATATCATTGTTTTCGGAGAAAATTAATCAAAATGATGAAGAAGATACAGACCATTTTGAGGTAAAAGCTTTTTGAATCCTCAACAAACACTTACCTTGTTGGCAACATTAAGATTATTTTGAATCTAAATATTAGTATCTGAATATTATTTAATTCATCATGCAGTGTTTGTTACTTGTTTCATTTTAATTTGGTTGTAATTTTTATCCCATGAATTATCCTTTTATAACATTCAACAAAAATATCAACCGTGTATTTTATGAACCTAATAATTTCCATATGACTTAAAGATTATAGTTTTAATACAAATAAATAATATGTTATCATAAAAAAGGAGTTGCATTAAAATATTTTGAAATTCTTTATTTGTGCAATTTTTTTAAATATTCCTCATAAGCTCTAATTTTTGTCTACCTTTAAATATTATTTTAAATATTTATTGTGCCTACAAAAATATTTCTATTTGCATTTTAATTTTAAAAATGCCTTGTTGAACAGATTTTAATTAAACTTAGTTTTCAATAAATACGGAACTTTTATGGAAATTATTTATTGAGCAGAATTGTCTCTTTAAAACTGGTTGATTTAATAGGAAAATGTTTTAGAAAGAAAAATTTGTTTTGACTCACAAATAAAATCAGGTACTAAGATAAAATTTTTCATTTAATTAAGTTTACATTTCTGAAGAAAAGTTTTATTAATTGTATGAAATAAGAAAAATATTTCTAAATATTGTTGTTGGAGCAATTAGTAAAAATAAGTGGAACTAGTAATATGTTAATTAATAGGCTATTTAATTGGTATAATTATTATGTGACTGAAAAGATTGAACATCTAATTAGTTAATCAAAGTTTAATCTACTAATTTTTCTGTCGCCTATTTATTGTTATGTTACAGCTAGTATGATTGAGAAAGTTTTGAGAAATGATTTTGATACTTTTATTGTAAATTATAATGCATGATTGTAATGATATAATTAATCTTAATATGTATTTAATTATTTGTGAAAATGTTGATTTTAACCATAATTTATTTAAATACTGCTTAAATTTTTATGACATTTGAGTTTGTGTTGAAAATTATTTTAATTTTGTTATGGTAAAGTTATTATTCTTAAATTTAAAGTTAATTTCTGTTTTGTTAAACATTATGTTCACAATTGTTTGAAATCAATTATTCAAATGATTTTTAAAATCTCATTTAAAATGATAGCTTTATATGGCTTACAGTGTTACAAAGTTATAAGACTAGTGTGTTTTTTGTAATTTTATTTATAAATAATATATATTTTATAAAATTAAATTGATGCAAATATATGGAAAATATGCATAATTATGGCTTTGAAACGTAAAACTTGACTACAAAAGAGGAGAGATTTCTGTCAGTTTTCTAGAGGAGAAAAAACTGTTCTAAAAAACTGTTTACTGTGGTATTTTTGAACAATGAGTGAGAAGTAGGAAGTATAACTTTGAGCCGTTATAGATTCTGAAAACAAAGATGTTTTAAAATCTATTATAAACTAAGTGGAATGAGATGCGCATGACATCTTTTGAGATTGGATTCAACAAGGGTCACATTCAAGATTTTTATTTATACACCCCTTTGCTAAGGGGGAAGTGGAAAACCAAAAAAGAGAAGGATAAATGCTATGAAAGAAGACATAGGCATCATTGGTATTAAGAATTAGAGAACAGGAGCTGGATTGGGGCAGCCTGCAAAAACTTTTGCTAAAGGCTGGGTTTGATAAAATTGTTGTGTCAGATATGATGACGTGTATAATATTTTTAATAGTATTTAAAAGTGTGTTAAATATTTTATCAACGCTTTCACGATTTTCCATTCAAATGTCACAAAATTATAAAAATACTCTATAAAGCTTTTTTATATTTTTTTCAAAATTAAAACAATTTTATGAGTTGTTTTTATTGTTTTTATGAGTAACTTCAAATGCTGGAAAAAACCAGTATTTGAAGTTGAATTAATTAGGTTTTTTGAGCAAAGAATTACAAATTTTGTTCCATTCATCCAGAATAGCTACTTCCATTTCATATACTTCCATAGATACTGATAATTATTTGCATACTTTTGATAAGCCAAACTACTTCACAAGTTTTCTATGAAATTCATATCTACAATACATTTTTGCTAGCATAAAAGTTTGATTTTTTTAAGCCAATTTTAAGTTCATTTAAACACATTGAAAAAAGCATTGTTGTTCTGAAATTTTCAGTTTAATTTCCCTAAAAATGTACCAAAAAGTATAAGGTATTGTATGATAAGCGATAATATTTATTGATAACAACTAATGCCAATGTTTCATAGAACTTGTTACAAATATATTTCCTCTCATATACACAAGTTCTCCATATCATTACAAAGCCATTTCCTATCTTTCTACTAAAGAAATTTCCAGGTTACATTCATAAATAATGTTAGTTGTAAACATTACTGCTTAGACCACCCAAATTAAATTTTTTGGAAAAATAATATTTTTCCAAAATATTATTTTATTAAAAAAAAAAAAAAAAAGTAACATTCTCACCAGGTTATGATCTCCTTTGCCCAATTCATATTCTTTTCTTTATGCTACATATTTTATCAATCATATTTTTTTAATTTTTGAAAGAACATTTGAAAATACTTTTATGGTGAATCAGATTGTTGTATGTTAGACAATTTTACTGGTTTAGTGTTGTTTTACAAGTAAAACAAGTCTGTTTTAGTGCACTCATTTATTATTACAAATTGATGAAACTCTTTTATTATAACATATTGATAGTTTATCTCCCTTCTCCCAACTCTTTTATATTTTTATCTTTTATATTATTACTATAAAAATCTTTTACTTAAAATACTATGAACAGTTGATTTAGAATTTATAAAAATTTTGTTTATTTCACATTATAATCCTCCACAGCCTTTAAAAATCAAAATTTTGTGAGTTTGTCACTCAAGTGTATCATGTGTTATCTACTTATGTTATCATGTGCTGTAAATTTCTTCATAAAAACAAATTAAACTTTAATTTTCTTTACTTTTTTACTAATTTTCTTTTTTTTTCCAGAAAAGTTTCCACTTTTTCTGTAATACAATTTAAATGTGAATTTTAATGAAACAGTGAAATGGTCTAGAAAATTCAGTTGATCATAAATAAAAAACTTGAATAGTCTTGTATTTATGCAATTTTAGAATTTTTTTTTATTAAAAAAACTTTTTCATTATTTATTTGGGGAAAGATAATTTGTTTAAAATGTCTGTCTTTTAAGATTATTTATTTTATTTATTTACTAAATAAGGGAAAGTTTAAGTGATCTTATAGTAATTAGGAAGCAGTTGCATAGTTTAAATAAATTTCTATTTTCCTTTCATTATTTTTTTATAATAATATTGTTTCAAATTAAATCTTGTTGAGGTATAATAATTAGATTCATTATATCATATATATACTTTTATTTATTATATATTTTTGTTTAATTTAATTAATTTCCAAAGTATTGTAGCTCTATTGGTATTTTATTTATTTATTTTTAAAACAGAACATTCAATCTACAAATTGGCAAACCATGCGCTTTAAACCTCCTCCTCCAAATAGCAGCATTGGTTGGAGAGTAGAATTTAGATCTATGGAGGTAAGCTCAAAACGATTATCACTATTTGCAAATCCAATAACTGACTGTTATTCAAAATGACTGTATTTCAATGAAACACAATAATCTGCATTCATTTATTTCAGGTTCAACTAACTGAATTTGAGAATGCGGCTTATGTAGTTTTTATAGTATTACTTACAAGAGTAATATTGACTTTTCAACTGAATTTGCTCATTCCAGTTTCAAAAGTAAATTTGCATCATTTAAACTTCTTTTTTTTAAATCATGTTTGTAATAGTAGAGAATTTGCAATAGTGTCAGCACATTAATTTAATTCATAACGAATGAGATAATTTCAAAATTTATTTAAACTTTAACTTCTATTTGTGTTACTTATAGATAAGGAAATAGTTGACTATACATGCATTCCTCCAATTTTTTCATACAACTGAAAAGAAATTTTTAACATTCGTTATTTATAAAAAGTTTGCATATTATCACAAAATATAATTGGGATTTTTTTATGATAATATCAAGTTTTCTATTAAAGCTGATAAATTTTCAAAATATTTCTCTACTACAACAATGTGATTAATTTGCATTCTTTGAAGAAAAAAAGTGGTACGTGTAGTTCCATATAATATAAAAACATGTGCATACATAATTTGAATTTAGCAATTATGTCATTAAAATTCCTAATTTAGAATTATTACGCATATATTTTTTCACATATTGTTATTTTACTTTTATCAATATTGTCAGAAATCTTATTTTCCTTTAAATTTTCTCTTCTGAAATAAATTATTGTTATGGTTTATATTTAATATAAATATTTTTTTATTATTACAAATATTAAGGTTTGATTTAATTAATATTTTCTCATAATTTAAAAGATAAATGTGTTAAATACTTTATTAATTTTTGAACAATACAATTTTTAATATTTCTCTGTAAAAATATGAATTTTTTTATTTTTTAAATATTAATGTTGCCCAACTAAATGAAAATGCACATTATACATTCTCAAAATATTTGGACTGATTTAATATCTAGTAGTAATTATTGTTTCAAATCTTTAATTAATTCCCATAAACCTTTTTCTTTCTGTGATTTATATACACAATTACTATTATACATAAAAAATTTATTTATGGTAGGTTGATGAAAATTTGTCTAAAGCTCAAAAACGTGATGCTGTTCTCAATGAAAAATTCTGGTTTCGCAAAGATCTGACAACATGTAAGTTTATAGAATTATGTTGTAATTGTTTTAAATAAGCTATTTTAGTATGCTCTTTTTTAACATTTTTACATTTGTCTGCATGTTTTGTATATTTTTAATAATACAAGGCATGCTATGTAAGCATTTAATATAACTTAATTTATCACTGACTTTTTTAAAGTTTCAATGATGTACTGTTTGAAAATGCACGCAATATATACATATATGTGCTTTCACAAATTTTTGATAAATAAAATTTAAAAAAAAATAAGCAACTTATTTCGGCAGTCACACAGCAACATTGGAGTCTTAAGATAGAAAAGACCTTACTTCCCTTTTGTTTCCCAGTAAATGTAGTCCAGTAATTACTACCTATCAAAAGATTCTGTAAGTTTTAATGGTATTAGAAAGGCTTAAAGTACAACCAGAAAATGGAGAAAGGTTTGAAGTGAATGGCCTCTGCAATAAATTAAATGATCTGACATATGTATTAAAATGCACTCTTTAATATATCTACATTAAAATATACTCTTTAAAATGTGTTTTTATTTTCAAATAAATTATATTTGCGATAAGAATGTAATAGCATGTTAAAAAGTTCTAAATATTTCTTAATTTGAAAGCAAAAATTCTGATATTTAGTTAATGCTGCTTGGTTTGTATTTATTCTGTTTGTTTAAGTAAGTTATAATAAAAATGAGGAAATTTCTTTATGGAAATCAAAGAAGAAACTTTCCTGTTATTTGATAGTTTTTTGGATAAAACAATTATAAGTATTTATTTGAAATAATATAAGTATTTTTATGAAATGAAATCTAATCATAAAATTTGAAAAAGAAATTTAAAAAGAATATTTATACAGAAATCATTTATATAGAAACATTTACATTAAAATAAATAATACATTTAATAAAAATTAAATGAAAATTGCATTTATATAGAAATCATTATTGTAGGTGAAAGTCCCCCAGTGGCTACTGCTTATATAGCTGAATGCTGTACTCCCAATGAGTGTCAGTTCAAGTTGATGACAATAAATGAAATCATAAATGGGAAGGAAAATGAATTCCCGGGACTAGTACCTCTAATACAGAAGTTTCTGACTAGTATTGATGTAGATGTGGATACTCAATGCTCAATTCAACAATACTTAAAACTAATTCAGTTGAGAGCTAGAGGTAAGTGTTATTTTTATTAACAATGTTTTTATATTGTTTTATAATCTATACAATTTATGCTTTATTGTGTTGTTGATTCATATATAAGTAGTCTTTTAATTCAAATTATGATTTTAAAATATGTATTGTTCTATAAATTTAATGTCTAAATTTTTTTTACCTGTTTTTGTTTTTCTTTATTTTCTGAATTTGTTCACAATTGTCTAATTTCTGAGAAATTGCAATAAAGGTTTTACCCAAAAACTTTTAGTATTAAAAAAAATAGTTATGTTTTAATTATTTAGCAAAAAAATTTAAAAACAAAACACCTTATACAAATTATTTTAGTATTTCAAAAATACTTTCGTAAATTTTACTTTAGCCATAGTTGTTTACTTTCCTTACACATTAGAACTATTATTTTTTAGTTTAATTAATTTTGTATACAATTCATACAAATATTGATGAGACCTGATGATATCCTATCTCAGAACTTTTTCGCTCTCTCACACACACACTATGATGATTTCGTATTCTTTCTAAGCACATTATTGATATGCTCAATAAATTCATCAGCTATATTGACAAATATTTATATTTTGAATAAATTAGAAAATCATATAATATTCTGTCTTGTAAAAGTTGTCCAAAATTACTATTAAAAGTAAAGGAAATAAATATCTCTTAATTTTTAATGTTATTAGCAATGTTATAAAAAAATGTCTAAATTTTATATACAAATTAATTTTACAAATTTTGCCATAAAAATTCCTAATTTTAAGATCCTATATAAGCTTTAATGTAAAAATGTATTCCTTAAGTTGGATTTATTGCAAAATATTAACTATAGAAATAATTGTTACAGCATTTAAAAATTTAAGTAAATATGAAAAAATGTTAAGAAAATATAAAAATTTGAATATCAGTTTTATTAAAAATATTTTTTACACAGCATATGACTGATATATTTTATTTCTTGAATATGTCAATCATGATTAAAAATTTCTATAAATTAAAATTAAATTGTAATTTTCTTTGTATTTTTTTCTATTTAATCAGACCTAATGTATTACTTATTAGAAATTAGCTTAAAACCTTCTAAAAATTATATTAGGATTTAAACTTATTCATCATTCAATAAATAAAAACACTCAAAAAATGATGTGCAAAAAATATTTTCTTTAAAGCATTTATAATTCTATTTTAAACTAACTCCATCTATTTTTGGATGCTTTCTATTGAATTGTGTGTTTTCAGCTGAATTGTATTCTTTCCTTATGCATTTATGTTCATTCAATATTTGAATCATATTTTGATTCTATATTTTATTAGTTCACTATGAATCAAATATAACTGAGTTTACCTAAAGATTTTTTTTCAACTGCGGGCGCTTGGGTGACGAACCCTATGCCCCAACAAGGCCAGAAACTGTTACTCATTTGTCGTTAACTAGCTGGCACTTGTGAACCAAATCACGGTGGCGAGTAGCGTTGCCCGCCCCATACCACCACAAACCCGTTTATAGGATAGGCCACATTCATACATCAACTCAGAAGAAAGGATTGAGAGAACAGAGAAAGAAAGCAACATCCACAACCAAACCGGGATTCGAACCTGGGACCCACAGTTCAGGAGTCAGTAGCGCTGACACACTCAGTCATTGGTCAACGTTTACTTATGGATTGTATATGTAAAATAAGTAAGCTTTTGATAGCTATTTAAATAAAAATATACTGTGACAGATTATTTTTTTAAACAAATTGACTTCATTACAAAATTATGTTTAGTTTTCTGATAGGTAATCAGGATTAGGAATTAATTAAAAAATTATATTTACTAATATAATACTTGAGATAAGCTATCAATAACCCATTTAACGGGAAACTAATTTTTTGAGAATCTTATTGTTTCTAATTTCTATTTAATGCATGTTTTTAATTACATGTTTTGTTCTAATTTCCAGGGCATCTTATGACGCCTGCCCGCTGGATAAGGAATTTTGTTTCTACACATCCAAATTATAACAAAGATTCTGTTGTAAATGATAGAATAAATTATGATTTATTATGCACAATTGACCAAATAACCCAGGGTAAAGAGGAATGTCCTGAATTACTGGGAAAACCTACTTCTCGAACCAGAGATCACATTCCAAATGCTGTTGAGAAAGCTGAAAAAAGCTATTCCAATTCAGCAATGAAAACAGCTTAAAAAACATATATTTTATAATGATGATGTAATAAATCTGAAAATGTAATGAATGTTAAAATCAAAATTGTATGCTATATAGGTTATGTAAAGAATTTAAATCTGATAGAAAAATCAAGATTGTATAAATGTAGATGGAAAAAGACATGTATATAATATTAATGTTTTTATAACACTTTTTGTTATTACTTGTTAATATTATTCAACTTTAAATACTTTTAAAATATTAAATCAAGCTTTAACTCTTATTAAATATTTGTTAATCATGTATATTCAATGCAATTAAATCAATTACAGGTGCTTTAGTTTACTATTTCAACACAAGTTATAGCTTTTGCAATAAATTGTTATTTTGCTTATATTTTGTGTTCATTTTTAGTCTGTTGGAATATGATAATGAATACTGATAATGAAAATGCATCATTTAACAATATTTGAGACATGAAATGACCTTTCATGTTGCAAAATTATTTCCAAATGAATTAATATCATGATATATATTACAAAAGAAACCCATCAGAACAATTGCTGCTCCAAGCATTGAAAATACATTTTCAGTGCAGATCTTATGGAGCAATTGAAGTATGTTTGATAGATAGCCTGAACTTAAATGTCGAAGCATAAAATAGCTGGTACCATCAAGTGTTATTGGCCTGCTGTAGCATTCCTCCCCTAATTTTAACATCTGAAATTTACAACTATAAAGCATTCTTCGTCTATGGTAAAAATAAATGGATGTTTGCACTGCACAACTCCTTGTCCTCAAAAACGATGGATTATAGGAGTCAAAGCTTGAAACATTAACCTCTTCGCGACTGGCGGTGCATATATGCATTTTGTAAGGACGAAAGTGAGGGCCGGGCGGTGCATATATGCATTTTAAGCTGGAACAAGTTTTAATAATCACTAGATGGCACTATTTGTCCATTACTGAACATTATTCAAACTGAACGTAGTTTTAGTGTTCTGACCTTCATTTTTTCGTATTCTTGCTTTTTTTGGTATTTTGATTATCAGCTGTGGGTGGGGAGAGAGGAAATCTCAATGTAAACAAACACAGCTCAGCTCTTCAACTATCCACATGATTTAAGGATTCTCGCTTCTGATAGCTCTCCGAACACTTTTTTATTTTGTTTTCACTACTACTAAGTCTTTTAGGGTTCTAGCGTCAGTTTCGTTACAGTTTTTACTGCTTTCGGTTTTATTTGCTCACTTTTCTTGTTATGTTGAAAATTCTCGACTCCAGATTATTATGGCGAGGATTATCGGGTAGGCATTTTCCTACCTTTAATTTGAACGAAAAGTGAGAAAAAAGTCGCAGAAAGTGCATTGTTTGCTCACAAACCGTGATGAAAGAAAAGAAAACACAACAAACATTTTATACTTGCAAATCATGCAATGTCGCACTTTGCGTTTCTCCGTGATTTGAGATTTTCCATACTCAGTCTTCATTTTAAATTTTGTTATTTTTTTCTTGTAAATAGCCCTTGTATAGTTTTTATTAATTTGCAAATATGTTGAAGTGTTTTGTCAATTAAAATTTTGGAAAAACTAGAATTGCACTGTCGAAAATTATTTCTCAGAGTAAGCAACTTTTTTATGTATATATTTTCATATAAATTGAAGGAAAAACATTATTAAAGTCTAGTTTTAAGTTATAAGATAGATTATGTGATAATCTAAAATGCTACCAAAAATCATGGCGATAGGACTTTAACTTTATTATTTACGAATTTTTTTCTAAAGTTAGGCCTAGCGGAGAAAAACCCCCGTCCTGTAAGATCATTCCTTTCACATCAGCTTCGTCCTGAATGCGCGTCTTAAGCAAAGGCGCCCCGTCCTGAAAAGGTTAAGGTATTTAATGCTGTCTACTATGAAAGAAGTGTATAAAACAGAACCTGTTTTCAAAATAGTAATCTAGAATTCCCTTAAATATCATTTGGTGTTCTCATTTTCCTCCACAACTGCTTATTGGATGTTGAAAAGTAATTGAAGAAATATAAAGACATCAAAATTCCTTCTAAATGTGGTGGCGACTTCTGAATGTCAGTTCTTTTTCTCCCTTAAGCCATGAACTTCTCCATTGTTTTGGTATTCATCATTCCACTAAGGTTTGCTGCACCTATTTAGTGAAGAGTAACTGTTTGGAATTGCGGTATCAGCTACACTTATAATATCTTCATGAAAAGCTTTATTGATACTCTTAATCATTATCATTTACTTATCAATAGTTGCTAGTTTTCTGAATAGCATCCAATCTGTGTGTACACATCAGTGGACATTGTTTCACACACTATTACTTTTATTCTGAGAGATGACAAGTAGTACAATGGCAACAGTAATGGAAATTGCTTGATCAATGGAATGAAAAGTTTTTGTGGAAATAAATTTTTTCGCCGCTAGTGATCATACACAGTTATCAGAAACAAACTATTCTATTTGATGATCACAAGAATTTGTATCATCTCTTATTCACAAAGGATTTTGACCGTTAATGTCACTGAGCAACAGAGATTAAGCAGATGATCAACAAAGGCATAGAGTTTCTTTTGGCAGACGACATCATGTGGTGGTAAATATCAAATACAGACTGTAATCAAGCTACAGGTGTAAAATCTCAGCTACAGTCTATAAATTAATATTAAATTTGTGATAAGTGCTAAGAACCTCCTTTCTTAGTACATGAGTCACCATTGCACGGCAATAGCTGCTTAAGTAGAGTCCTCAAGTCAGTCATAATGAGGGAGAGAAGGAAAAGAGCAGAAACAAGAAAAAAAAATCACACTGGGCTACCTTATGGTTATATATGTGTTTAATTAAGGTAAGTAAACCAATTGATTTATACCTCTCTTTTCACAGGAAGAGAAATGATAAGAAAGGGTTAGCAAGGTTTTAAGAAATAATGAAAATCAGCCTCACAAACCTCATTACCTATTGATAAAAATATTTTTATTCAAAGTTTTTGAAACATATATATATAAAAGGCTTAGCTATTGTTTATATTTTCAATCTGCAGACTCAGATCACATATGAAGTTATTGGCAAGTTGATTTGCCCTGTCTAAGGAACTCCACATCCTTATATGTAATCAAATCAAATAAAAATATTGGCAGGGACTAGAAAAGTTTTTCTTCAGTCTGGAGATCTATCACTTTATCTGCAATTGTCAATCTTTACCACATGCTAACAAAAAGTGATGTTTTCTCCCCCTATGGGAAGTAAAAAAAGTCTGCAGATAGTTTTTTCTTTGACTATCCTTTCAAAATCTCCATCTATTATTTGTTTTCTTTTATTGTAGATTGTTTTTAGAACTCCATAAGTTTTCCATAGTAAATATGTTTGAATATATAGATCTGTTTTCAAAAGTTCATGTATTCAAAATGAAAGAAATTCGCTGTTTTATCAGTTTATAACAATGGATAATGTTTTTTTTATTTTTCATATCTGAATTTAATTATTTTGTAAGGTAATTTTTTTTTATTTTCAATAGTCTTTACTTTATACCTTAACAAGCATTTCATTTAAAATCTATATTGTGTGTGTTATAAAAGCCCTTTTTAAGAGGCATAAATAAATGTATGATTGTTTCAGAACTAGTGTGCAAATCGAAAGCTATCAGAACACAGAAAATCGCAACTTAGGCTTCCATTCTACACACAATCATATTTTCTGCTGAAATCAATGGGTCCGCCTACAACTCATCGTCACTCAACACAATGATGACTATCTCGTTAATTGGGTCACTATGCTGTCACTCTAAACGCTTAGATTTGGAGAAGAAAGCGGCGGAATGTAGCATTTGGCTAAGCAGCCACGAATATTCTCCAAATGGTAGAGATCATATTATCAAAAAGTATTAGAAGATGGTTTTTAAAATTTTATTTTAAAAAAACAAATATTTTAAAGGGAATGAATATTATATCAATTCTTGTAAACCTGATATGTATTTATAAGCATCATACAAGAAAAATAGTACATACCAACAATTTTCTTCAGAAAATGTAAAAAAATACTTTGAGTTAAAAAATAAATTTTGAAAATAGTACTCAAAATTTCAAATAAGAATTCTATATTTTGATTCATTTGAGATCAGTTTCGTTAAAAAGCCTTTCCCGTATGTTGGAGCATGAAACGGCAAAAAATACCTTGACTTCAAGAACATTAAATAGTTGGTTAATAAATAAGATTATATTTTAAATTTAATCACATACTTTTCTCCATAAAAATAATTAAAAATTCTCTCAAGTTGATCATAACAAGATTTTGCTATTGGCTAAAAGGTGGTGTTTTTCATAATTTTTTTCATTATCTTGATTTTAAGTTGAATCATAAGTCTAATAGAATAAATTTTAATAAATAACAGAAAGTAATAAACATAGAATGATTGAAAGCATGTCACCTACAAAATGGTTGACAAACCACAATAATCGGTTCTAAGAAATACGCTCGCAAAATTTGGCCAATATATATTATATAAATGTTACATCAAATATATTATATATATAATACCAAAATATGTTATAAAGCCAGCTTGTTATAAAGTGTGATCTAAAGCCTTTTCAATGCGTCGCAAAAGCAAATTATGAAAACATTTAAATGTACACATTTTATTTTTAAAAAAATAAATGTTTGCAATGTGATTCATATATAGTCGATTCATCGATATTAATTTTGAAATAAAAACATTTCTTTAGTAAATAATTTCTTTAACTAGATTTTGCTTCCTGTTTCGAAAATCAAAAGTAAAATAAATAAGAATAGATAACTGTTTGTGGCGCCAATTTATCACTCATTCTCTCCGAACAATTAGTTCTTGTAAGAAGACTTATCATCATTTCTTACTTCTGTTGGCTCATATGTGTTTAACTATTTTACAAATATGAATAAATAAATAACTATGGATATGAAAGTAAGTAAGTTTTATGAAATCTTAACGTTTTGTGAATAATTCAATTCATTGCATTTATTTAGGTAGTTGATACACATTGTTCTCAATTTCCTATTTTCGATTTAGCGAATGTCAAATAATTGAAGAATTTTAAAACATTTTATCACTCTTCTTAATCCGGTAAATATTAGAGCTTAAATTTAATATACGTCACGATCTGTTTATTGATTGAATTTGAGTTATTCTATTTTTATTTAAAAGATTCTCAGTTCTAAATCATGCAGTTTTAACTAATACTTAAGATATGCAATGAATGTAAATGAGACTTTCAAATATTCTTTGTCACATTCATTTTTTTCAAGATATTTTTTTATTATATCAATTTCAGATTTTTATGTTGAGTATTTTTTACTTAGAACTTAAAATATACTTAATTTATTACACATCAGATTTGATTCATAAATATCTTTATCGTTATATTATTCCTTGAATCCAGATTTTTTTGTTTGAAAGTTACTTATTTTTAGAGAAAGTAACAAATATTTATATTTTGTTCTGAAGGATATTTTTCAAAATAAAAAATATTTCAAAAATAATTGAAAGTCAACTTTGTTTTCCTTTTTTTTTTTTTGATGATTTAATAATTATAATAAAGCGTTTTTCCAAATTTTATTGTTTTATTTATTTTTGAATAAATTTACATTAATTTTATTCCTCCCATAAAACTTGATATTATTATTAATTTAAATTATTTTTTTTATTTAAATTTTTTTAATTTAGTTTTTTGAGAACTGAAGAATTGAAAAGGATAATTTAAGAATACAGATTAGCGTTATTTTTGACGAAACAATTGGTTAGAATGAAAGTTACTCTATTTGAGATTAATATTAAACTTGGTATGGCTAAAAAATCGTTTATAAATTTCAAGTAAATTAAAAGAAGTTGCAAAGTAGTTTGTGAAAGTGCCTATTTTACTCTATAAATGTGTAGCTCATGAATAAAATGTGTGGACCGAAATAATAAAGTACATTTTACTTCCAAAGATTATTTTGATTATTAAAAGTCACTGGCTGGAGGCAAATTTGATTTTTAAAATTGCTGAGTGATTCATAATCGGATATTCTGTATATGAAAAAGTCAATCACTTGGTGTTGTAGAAAGCATAACAGAAGCTCACAATTGGTTACCTTTAAAATTCCTTGATTCTAGCTTTCAGCTTTAATTTCTATAGCTTTCAATTTGGTTTATATATAGTATATAAGTATAACGTAATCAGTATTCTAAAATAATTTTTATTTTATTTTTGAAAGAAAAAATTGTTGAAGTAACCGTTAAGGGTCAATGTCTTTTTTGCCGTCGTTAAACTTTTAAAAATTTTAAATATGTATACACATTTTTGACTAATTGCAATATTTTTATACAGTATATTGCATTGTATTTGCATTTCCTAATTTTTTACCAAATTCTTTAAAAAAGCATGAATAATTCATATTTATTATGGATATTTGATAATAAAAAATTAAAATATACAGTTGCTTTAAGATCACCTATCCTGTCATCAAAAAAACAAAACAGAATTTTAAAAATTAAGGTGGAAAAAGAGTTTTTAATGAAAGCTAGACCGAGAAATACATTTTTTATTGAGAACAGTAAAGCATTTTGCTTAATTTGTAGGGACTTAGCGGGGTTTTTTTTACAAATTACAATTTGAAATGACATTTTTATTATTAAAAGCATGCCACAAAATATGATGTATATTTCGGCATTTGTCGTAAAGATAAAAATCACAGAACTAAAAAAAACCTGTTGTCTGAACAAAATTTTTTTAAAAAGACAACTGCTCAAAATAATATTGAAAAAGCAAGTTGAGTCATATCAAATTTAATAGGTAAAATAATCGAAACTCTTTATTGGTTGAATTTATAAAAGGGTGTATGGAAAGTGTAGCAAAATAATTTACACAGAAATAAAAAGAAAAGAGGGAAATCAATTTATTCCACCAAACTATAGCCACAAATTGAGGAGTTGGGGAATTCAATTGAACAGTCTTTAAAAATTAAATGCATCAATTTTAAATTTAATTCGTTAGCCATGGGCGAAAGCACTGACTCTTCTGGCACAGTTGGCAATCGATGTAAGAGGAATCGATGAATATTATAATGCCACGGAAGAAATGGTTGCTTTAGTATCGTTAATGAACACCACCAAGTCTATATATTATTTCAATGCATTAAAAATATAGATGAAAAGGCTTTCTATAACTATGAAAGATTTATCAGCTGTCATAACCAATGGAGCCCTTGCCATGGTTATTAAAATTGGGAGGCTTGTTAAATTGGTTAATGATGAAGCCATTGCTACCAGCAATATGATCTTGATGGCTTATTGTACTGTACACCGGGCAATTTACGTGGAAAAATTTTAAAAATGGAAAGTATATTAAGCGATGGTATAAAAACCATTAACTTTATAATAGCAAAAGGATTTAAAGATAATTTCAAGATTTTCTTAAGGAATGAATTTGCATATGTTATTTATTATACAGATAAGATGTCTCAGTAAGAGGAAGATGCTTAAAGACTTACAATTTAAGAACTGAAATAAAAATGTTAATGAAAATAAAAGGGAAAACCTGTAACAGTGAATTTGGAGACGAAGATTGGGTTTTAGATTTAGCTTATTTAGAGTAGATGTAACAGATCATTTGAAGGATATAAATTCGAGACTTCAATGATAAAAGCAATTTATTAATAACGTTTCGTTTAAAAGAAAGTTGAAATTTTGACACAATCAAATAAAAGTAAAAGATTTGACATATTTCAGTACTTTGGCTGCACATAAATCTGTGAGTTGCCCAAAATATGTAAAATATGCTGCATTAATTTTGATTTAGTTCAACAGTTTGAAAGTAGATTTAAGGTTTTCGAAAAAGTGCATTGCAACATATTTTCAGCCCCATTTTCTTTAGAAATAAATAAACTGCCTTCAAATTTTCAAATGGAATGCATTAGACTGCAAAATGACTTTAAACTGTAAAAAAAAAAAAATTGAAAATATTTTTGTACTGCAGTTTTATAAAGACTCTCTCTGTGATAAATATCTTAATTTTCACAATCGTGAATTATTAATGTCTTCAGCTTTTGGCAGTGCCTATATTTGTAAACAATTATTTTCAATAATGAAGCATACAAAAAACAAAAATAGGACAAAAATCACTGACAAACATCTTGAAAATGCAGGAATTGCAACATTATTCATTGAACACGATATCGTTTTGTTTGTTAAACAAAATCAAATTCATCCATTTTATTAATTTGAATTTTTTCCATCCTAATAAAATCCAAATTAAATTAAACGAAACATTATCACAAATTTAAAATAAATGGTACTTTTTTCATTGTATCCACGTTTTTTATCCTTAAAAAATAAAGTGTTTTTTTACAAAGAATCGAAAATAATGTAACTAGATACAATGCTTTTACTGGCATAAAATTTTATTTTAAACTTAATACAAGAATTTTAATTAATTTTTATAAAACTACGTAAAGTTAATTTTTATTTTAATGAATAATAATTGCAGAAAAATTTTATGTATGGTCCACAGTTTCGGTCTAGTTTTGATTTGAGGTGTGTAGCCTACTCAGCCAACACCTCCTACAGTGAAAGCCGAAGCACCACTATCTCGCGTCCTGTATGACTCATGCTCTGGAGGCGAAGCTGTTGAACCCGTTTCAATTCTAGTGTCGCCATTTTACCCGCGGATTTGTGTTGTTGCTAAAGTCTGTAATATATTTCTTTTAGTTTTAAGTGATATTATATTGTCATCATGCCCTACAAATGTTCCGTGGTAATTACGACAAAACTGAAAAAGTGTTTTTGGATTTCCTAAAGAAGAAGAAATGCTCAACAAATGGCTTAAAGTCATTCCTCAAGAAAACTTGAATGTTACTAAAAATTCCAGGGTAAGTTTTTTGCTTATATTAAATAGTTATAATATAGTAATCTTCTTATATTAAATAGTAATAATTATTCGTGTATAACTTTGACATATGGAATTGTTTTAAAAGTAAAATTTGTTTTAAATAAATGTCATATATACAAACAAAACAGTTAAAACAGCTTATTTACCATGTAGTAATGTTAGATTTCAACAGTTTCAATGGTATTTTTATTATTAAAGTCGTATCTTTCTTTAAATTATGAAAATGAATTATATTTGAAAATAAAAATTGAAATTAATATTATTAATCCAGATATCTGAATAATTTGATATCCTTATGGTCTGTTTAACAGCATCAAAATTTTATAAATGTAGTCTTATTTTTTAAATTAACTTAATGTAATATAGTTTTGTGTCAAATGATTAAATATTTCTATTTTATTTTAAATAGTTAATTACTACATAAGTGAAAATATTCATCTGTCATCAGTTTATAAGAAATAGCTGCGCAAAATTTTTAATGCATTAAGTAATATAATTTGTAATAGTAAAATTGTAATAATTTTTTTATTTAATTTCAATTTGAATTATCAATCTGCAACGTGTATTATTTATTTTATATCACTAGAAAAATTTATGATATTACTCGAGAAAATACATTTTACATCCTGAAACTGTGAATTCACTTAAATAAAAATTTAATAAACTAATACATTTTATTAATTTAATTGAAATTTAATGATTTTTCAAATTCTTTAAATACAAAATAATTTGTTAAACAACTTTTTATTTTCTAATTGAAATACTGTATTAACTTCTCTTGTAAATGAATGCAATTACAAATTTTGGATATTTTTATGAATACATTATTTCTTGTTCCATAGATTTGTGAAGCTCATTTCATGGAAACCGGCATTCAGAGGCTTTTGGAGATATATGATGAAAAGTCCGGGGCAAAAATTAGTATTCCTCTACCTCATCCCAAATTAAAAGCCCATGCTGTTCCATCCAAGTTTCCAAATTGCCCTGCTTATTTTTCTGCAGTAAAAAGCCATAGAGATGAGCCTGATTTTAAGAAATTGAGGCTAGAAAATAAAAAACTTATCTGCTGCTATTCAAGGAAGCCTTAAGACTAAAGAGCTGTATGAAAAAATTTTTGTTTCAATTCTTTTCCTGAACTGAAGAACAGCTTAGAAAATGTTGTCATCGATTCTAACTGGAATATCATAAAAAATAATAATTTTGTTATGTTTTTATTTGTAACATCTGCTTTATGTCCAGTATTAGAAACTGCTGTCACCATTGACAAATCTTTATCTGCGGTAAGTACAATTAAAAGTGTTAAACTTGACAAATTAGATAATTACATTTTTTCAATGATTACCAACAACATTAATGTTATATTTAATATTTTAAAATCTATTGAAAAATGTATTGTTGATGATTACTTGTACATATCATTGATGAGTTAAAAAATGTCTATATGGATAACAAAAATTTGCTGGATTTTATCAAGGAACAAATTTTATTATTACAAAGTTCGAAGCATCATCGATGATATTCCCCTGATTTTTTAATACTTTGTGCTTTGCTATATTCCATATCACCTCATTCTTATAAATTTTTACGTAATAGTTCTTTTAATATACTGCCTCATCCTGCTACATTAAAACGTTTATTTATTATCTATGCAGCAAATCCCTGAACAGAACAAAGTTCTGATAATTTTTTATCTAACATTAAGGATAAATATATGCATTTAAAGGAAAAGACAGTAGTTTTAATGATGGATGAAATTTACCTAAAAGCTGCTGTAGGGTATAAAGGTGGTAATGTTATTGGTTTTGCTGCAAATTCAAATGATGTGGCTACCACTTCTTATGTCTTTATGCTTCAAAGCATTCAATCAACATATAAAGATGTGGTACATATATATCCTGTTAAGACTATTTCTGGAGATTTGTTGCATGCATTCATATTAGAAATAATAGTTGGACGAAAAATATAGGTTTTAAAATAATGTGTGTTAGAAGTTATAATAATATCATTAATAGAAACGCAATGTCCTGGTTTTCAAATCCCCAAAATAAAAATTAATTATAATCATCCCGTTGATAATAACGGGCTATTTTTTGTTATTGATACTGTACATTTCCTTAAAAATATAAGAAATAATTGGCTTAACAAAAAAAATTCAGATAAAGCTTTTTATTTTCCTAATTTTTGTAACTCAGTTTCTGAAGAAAAATTAAATACTGCTTCTTTTTATACTCTAAGAAAATTACTTGAAATTGAATCTACAAATATAGTCAGGTATTGTCACACACTAATAACAAAATCTTTATGTCCTTCAAATTTGGAAAGACAGAAAGTGAAATTAGTTTTGCAAGTTTTTAATAGACATTGTTCAGAAGGACTAAAAGTTTCAAGTCCCATTTATGATTTATTAAATTATGAAGGAACAGCAACATTTATCAAACTGATCTCAATTTGGTGGGATATTGTTAATGTGAGAACATTATATAAGGGAATTGTAAAAAAAAATAAGTATCAACAGCCACTCACTAATTTACCATCAGAGGTTAGATTAATATTTTTGCAAAATTTTTCCTTGTGGCTCGAGAAATGGAAACATTTTTCTTCAGACACAGGAAAATTAAGCTTTGAAATTCATCTAGCTTTGACTCACACCACTAATGCTATTATTGAAATTGTTAATTATTGTGCAAAAAAATTAAATATGAATTTCCTATTGACTGGAAAGTTGCAAACCGATTCTTTAGAAGAACGATTTGGGCTTTATAGGCAATTAGCTGATTCTCAATACAATGTATCGCTTACCCAGATTTATGTAACAGAAAATAAATTAAGAGTTCAAAGTTTAATTTCCTTGACACTAAAATCTCATACACATGGAAATATCATTGTAGAAAACTTTGATGATGAAATTCATAATACTTTAATTTTTTATATAGCAATGAAATAATAAATTATTTAAATATAGTTATATGTAATAATGATTTAGAAAGCATTAATCATCTGTCTGCAATCCTAACTTTTATAGCTGGATATTGCACCCACGCTTGTTTAAAAAAATTAAGTGTGAAACCTGTAACAGTTCCCTCATTAAAGAGTATGATGAATTAAGCAATGGTAGTGATATTTTAATTCAAAGTATGAATACAGGGGGATTGAAGTTTCCTATCAATGAAACAGTAAAAATTATAAAAATTAACTATTGTGTAATTGTTAAAATATTGTCACAAAAATTTGAAAAACAGTTTATGCAATGTAAAAATCAGAGGTCTTTTGCATGCAACATAACATTATATAATCTTAGATTATTAGAAATTTATTTTCAGTTTGATTGTAATAAACATGTGTATAATATTATAAAAAATATTGTGTATGCTTCAACGAATACTTTACTAAAAGATTACTGTAAGAAAGTTAATGATGATCTGATAAAAAAGAAATGTAATAATACAAAAAAGAACAGAAAATTAGAAATATTTAAAAAATGATTTTGTGCTATGTATTTGAAATATTGTATAATTTATTGTTTTCAATAAACATTTTTCCCCATATATTTGCTTGTTTATTTACTGTGTAAAATATTACATAAAATTTCATATTGTTTACATTATCAAAGAGTATTTTTAAGACATGTTAAGTAATACATGAATTTAAGAAATATTTACCAAAATATGAATTATAAATCTTAATTTTAAACCCTCAAAAATTGTTTGTGACAAAAATATATACTTATCTATAAATGTCTATTCATATATTAAAATTCACATTTTTTTAAACATGCTCATTAAATGTTGAACAGCTTATCAAATAATAGAAATTTCCATGTACAAATTATTTTAAATTGCTACAAATAATTATTTTAAAATATTTTTTTATGAAATTGAAATTTAAAGAATAAAAATCTTTGGACAAATTAGTATTTTCTTCATTATTAGTAAATTAATGAGTTTTTAAAATTCTAAACAAATGTAAAAATCATTTTCAGAATGTTAAATTTTAAACTATGTATTAAAATGTTGACTATACAAAAAATGTCAAAAAATTATATAAATTCTTGTGAAGTTCTAAAATTAACAGGGATAAAAATGTTAATTATAATAATAAATTTAATATCTTTAATTAATGATTTTATGTAAAAAGGATAACATTATTATAGTACAGTAAGCTCATTTTGAAAATAATTTCTTAATGTCTTTTGTATAGTAAATTCATTTTTCATTCATAAAAAAAATTCTCCCTCCTCACTTTGTTTTTAATTAAAACGAAGTGAAAATCTTTTAAGATCAAAGGTTTTTCCCATCTAAGTGAATAAAAAACTCCTCGAAGAAGAGTAAGGGAATTTCGGGTCGGCCTCCAGAGCATGACTCATTCTTTCACTGCAACGGCTTTCTACTCTAGGAGGTGTTGACTCAGCCATGTACCTCTTTTGGAATAACCTGGAATTAAGCCAAATATTTCTTCATAATACTTGATTTTTTCCAAATGGAGTCACCATTGCTGCCTAGTTGCTTACCCTACGAACTGTCCCTCTAACCAAGAATCTTTCTGTTGAGCATAACAAAATGTTTACATAATCTTGAAATTTGCTAGTGAAGTTACATAAGCTATTTACATTGTTAGTACATATTACATTATCAGTTACAACTTTCTTCCATATATACAATCATCCAAATACAAAAATAAGTTTTCTTGGTTACCATATGATTGATAATAAAAATTATTTACATAAATGGGTTTGCCCCTCCCCCCCAGTTGCGAATAATTCATATGATGCTGCTTGACAGAAAATATTTATGTATTATTTACTCATCCATATAAAGAATTAGTAAAGAAAATTTATAAATATAATTTATTTATAATTTTAGTTATTTATTATTTTTCATAATGGTTGATAAATGTTGATTATGAAACACACATTTAGTGATCACCCACCAAAGTGTTGTACACTCATGAAAATCCGCATTTTGGATACACCGGAAGGGGGAGGGATTGTTTACAAACTGCGTAGTTCACATTTCAAATTTTATCATTCTTTACTTTATTTTGGCTCAATTTTCTACTGTTGGTTTTAATCTTAATATCGACCTCAGTCTATGGAAATTATTTAATTCATAAGGACTTTATCTTTCTATTTTTTGACTTCTGAATTGGGTAGTTTTTCCATATTTTTGTAGAATTTTAGTGCATTATCCCTTATAAACTTAGCGAGCGTAAGCATGCCAATACTTTTCCTTATTAGGGTATTTCTTTTATAATATTCAGCATTTGTTACAAGTCTCTTAATATTTTGTTCTGTTGAGTTTCGAGGAATTTCATGGTGGAGTCACAAGTGCCCCCAAATAGATCTGGCATATGTCATCATCGGTCTTATATATGATTTGTACACTAACAATTTATTTTTAATATTTAATTTTCAGTTTCTTGCCAGGAGTGGGTACAGTTTTTGGATTGCTCCCGATGATTTACGCTTGATACTTAGCAACATGGGGTTTCCATGTTAGCTTTTTATCCAACATTACTCCTAAGTAGGTTACCTGTGAGCTCCAGGGTATTTCACAATCATGTATTTTAACAGTTTTACACGGTGCTCTTCTTCTAGTAAATAATACCGCAGTTGATTTGCTGGGGTTCTTCTTCTTCTTCTTAGAATTGGGTTTGTATGTCATTGGACACCTCTGCTTTTATCAGCATTTTGTACCATTAACTCCAAACCCAATGTTTCCTAGTTCCAGTTGCTCGGGTCTTCCACTTTATTAATAAAGTCCAATAACCCTTTAATGGAGTCTAGGTATAACTCTCTAGTATGGATGATGCCTAAAGAGGTTAATCTAGGGAGGGCAAGAGCCTCGCATTCATAAATGATATGCTCTGCCGTTTCCTCTTGCGTATGACATTTCCAGCAGATAGGGTCTTGCTGAAATAGTCCCATCTGGTCAGAGAGTCAGTCATACTAGGGACAGCTTCCTAACTTTCACCAGAAGATGGTTTGGAGGTCATTTCTACCTCAAGTGAAGGATTCATTACTGCCCCTTTACAAGACAGCCTCTGAGTTCCCTTGTCTTTTTCAGCAAGGTCAACTTCAGAGGCATCACCTGTCGATGCAGAAAGGCTTGTTATTTCTTGTGTCTTTTCAGCCACAAGATAACAATTTATAAGCTCAGGTAATATAAGTCCACCCAGCATTGCCTGAGATACTGGGCAAGGCAAATTACTCTAGAAGTTTGCCAGGCAACTAGAGCCTCCGTTAAGACACCAATACCGCGGTGCCAATTAGCCCTAGGCACGGAACGCATAACACCAGGGTTTACGGGAGCTGGTTCGCGGCCTCTGATTCTATATTAAAGGCTATCCTGTCATTCCTACAGGACGTTCGGTGATCCACCGCCTACCGACGCGCCTGGTAGCTGCTCAGGCCCCAGGTTTGCTGGGGTTAATTTTTATTTTCCCTAGTTTTAACCAGATTTCAATCTGGTTAATGTGGTTAGAAGAGTTTTTAACAAAATTATCATGATTTCTATCCGTGGTAAGGATAGCTGTGTCATCAGCAAATAAACTTAGAATATTGTTCAGATTTTGAGGGATGTCATTTATATATATATATATTAAAGAGAAGTGGGCCAAGAATGGATCCTTGCAGGACTCCAGCTTCTACCTTTGGAGGATGAGAACTCATTATTTATTTTACTTTAAATGATCTAAAGCTTAAATAGTTTTTGACAAGTTTTACTAAGTATTGGGGGAATTTTTCCTTAATCATCTTACTGACAAGGCCTGTGTGCCAGACCCTATCAAAAGCTTTTTCAATATCTAAGAAGATAGCACCTGTAGACTGTTTGTTTCCAATACACATGGTAATTTTTTCAGATACTCTGGGGAGCTGGTGGCAGGTGGAAAACCCTTCCCTAAACCCAAATTGCTGTGGAATGATGATTTGCTTTGCTGTATCATACTCCAGAAGATTTTGCAAGATAAATTTTTCTGCCAGTTTGGCTAATGTGGGAAGAAGTGAGATTGGCCTATAGCTGGTTACTTCTCTGGGATTTTTCCCAGGTTTCCTATTTGGGACAATTATCGCTTCTTTCCACTTTTGGGGGAAATATGATAATCTAAGGATGTCATTTATAATTTCCGCTGTATAGCAAATTGCTATAACTGGTAGCTGTTTCACTATTTTATTAGTAATCCGATCATTACATGGACTCTTTTTTTAATTTAAGTTGTGAAATTTCAAGTTCTACATATAAGAGTGCGGCATTAATTTGTTTTATTTCTTGGTTACTATGTTCAGTGTTTTCAATGTAGGTGTTTACATACTTTTCAATTTTTTCTTCATGTTCCTTGTTTATAATGTTGTTTAACTTGAATTGGTTTTCTAAGCTATTTGCTATTAGTTCAGTTTTCTTTGCATTTTCATATTCCAGTGTAGCACTGTTTTCGATTGGGGGTATGGTAGATTTTTCAATTTTCATTCTGCTGACCACTCTCCCAAACGAACCATCTTGGGCATTTAAGTTGGATAAATAATCATTCCAATTTTTATTATTAAAGTCTAGTATTTCTTTTTTAATTTTAGCTTTCAGAGAGTTTATTTTATTTTTTATTTCAGGATGCTTGTGCCTATTGTATAGTTTTCTTTGTTTGTTTTTTTTCCTTTATTAATGTGGCTATCTTGTCAGATAAATTTCCTTTATTAGTGTTGTGTTTAACAATTTTACTGTGCTCTATTCCTTTTATGATTACATTTGTAATGTTGTCAACTTTTTTATCAATATCATTTACAGATGAGGCCTCAGTTAGTTCATTAAAATTTATATTATTGTTTATGTAGTTTCTAAATTTTAGCCAATTTGTAGTGATTTTGACGTTATGGGAATATTTCACATTGATATTTCCAAGGTAGGCTATAACTGGATAATGATCAGAATTTAATTCCTCAATTGTGGTGATTTGGGAGGGATTCGGAATGTCCCTTAGCAACATCAAGTCAATGTAATTTCCATAGGGGTACCCATAGTGGGTTGGTTTATCTGGTTTCAGCAATCTCACGTCTGTGTTATCAATAAGTGATTTGATATGCATTCCGTTCTTATTGTGATAGTTGCATCCCCAATCAGGATGCTTTGCATTCAAATCTCCTGCAATAACTATTTTGTTGTTGAGGGATAACAAATTTTCGAGGTCTACAGTTAGTAAATTGTGACTTTCAGGAAGTATGTAGATGGAACTGATAATAATATCATCTTTATTTTCCTGATGTATATTTATTATGGTGGCCTGCACATAATGAAGTCTGGGAGTGGGGATTTTAGTATGCTTAATTTTTGAACGTACTAATATAGCAGTACCACCCGCTTTCGATGTATTGTCATTTCTATGAATATCATAATTTGGAATGTTGAAATTAGGTTTAGAGTTAAATTCAGTTTCTTGTAGTAGTATGACATCTGGGTTGTGGTTATAAATAAAGTTGAGTAATTCTGCACGTTTTCCATTTAGTCCATTTGCGTTCCAAAACATTAGTTTTAAATTATTATATTTTTTATTCATTACTATTTTGGTCATTCATACTTAGGGCTTTAAACAATAAATGCATCTTTTCTGTTGGGTGGGCCGCCTTTTCCATTAGGGGAATTGAAGCCAACAATGTTGGGTATGCTTGAAAGATTATGTTTATTTGTTCAATTAATTTTAGCACATTCTGAAAATTGTCTATTCCTTCAATACTTGGTATGGAGATGGGTGGTAAGTTGCTGGTTTTATTGGTTCCTGCAGTAATACTTGCAAAGGAACTTTCTTTTCTAACATAATTTTGTTTATTACTATTGTTGTTCTGCTGCTGTTTGTTTTTGTTGCTTGGATTTGCTGGGCACTTTCCATAAGATGCTGTATGCTCACCACCACAGTTACAGCACTTTGGCTTATCAAAATTTCTTCCCACGCCGGGAATTGAACCCGGGCCTCCTGGGTGAGAGCCAGGTATCCTAACCACTAGACCACGTGGAATGTATGGTCCAGCGAATATTTTTTCATAGTTTAGACACTAATGTTATAAAAATAACTTTAATATAACTGTAACTAAAGCACACACAGAAGTTCGATCATAAACTAACTTACGAGAACAACCAATATTTAGTCTCCTTCCAATTCCTACTATTAATATATTCTCTATCTATATATTTCTTGTTCAACTTTTCAATTGTTACTAAAATACACTGCTGCACAATTGCTAAGGACGGATAACACTATCATCCATAGCAACTACAAAATGAAAGGAAGCAAAATGTGGAAAATCAGAATAAGTGCGGGATATAGTAAGAAGAAGTATGCACATGCAAATTTTTTCAACGTCTGTTCATCACGTGATAGCGTTCATAAGAGCTTTAAATGTTTTGACACGTGTGAACAGTTGTTGTTTCAAGTCAAAGTTTTACAGGAAAGATTTAATAGACGAACTTGAAATTTTCGGCATGTCTTCCCGACATCACTTAGATGATTTTATGCGTGGCTGAATTATTGGAAGGATCGAAAACACATCGTTGTTTCACGGCTGTGGAAGTCATTTAAAATTACTGAAATGTGTAGTAGACAGCATGGGGGAGGTTGTGTTAGAAGTATGACACCTGCAGAAGACAGATATATCGTCCTATCAGCAAAAAGGAACAGGTGCACCACAGCTCAGCAGGTGGCACATCAGTTTCTTGCTACCTCAGGAAAGCAGATCTCCCGAAAAACTGTTCCCAGACGTTTGAGGGGAGGAGGACTATACGCCTGCAGACCTGTTGTGTGTGTCCCATTGACCAGACAGCACCGTACTGCCCGTTTGCAATGGTGTCGTGAGCATCGCAATTGGACTGAACAGGACTGGGCATGCGTACTATTCTAAGATGAGAGTAGGTTCAGTCTGTCATCGGAATGTAGACGCCTACTGATCTGGCTCGAGAGTGGCACTGCTTATCGTCCAGAAAATATCCAAGAAAGGGACCGACATCCGACATGCAGTGTCATGGTGTGGGCCGGCATCATGATCAATGGCCGCACGCCCTGGCATGTGGTTGCGGATGGGACTATGACGGGCCAACGATACATTAATGAAGTTCTACTTCCTCATGTTCGTTTTTTCCGTGGTGCTGTCGGTGATAAATTTGTTTATATGGACGACAATGCAAAATGTCATCGAACACTCGCTGTTCAGGATTGTCTAGACAGAGAGGGTATTCAACGCCTCGTATGGCCATCACGTTCTCCAGATCTAAATCCCATTGAAAATGTGTGGGATGCTTTGGGGAGGCAAGTTGCTGGTCGAAACTATCCTCCGACAAACAAGAACACCCTCATCCGTGCACTTTCAGAAGAATGGGATAAATTGCCTCAACAGCTGCTGGATAATGTTGTGCAAAGTATGATACGACGTGTGGAATGTTGCATCACACTCCACGGTGGACATATCCCGTACTGATACCTTTCTTCAAGGTGCCTGCTGACTTTTAGATGCATTGTTCCATTTTTCCGTATGCAACATCAAATGAACATTTTTTTTTCTTTCAGATGTTTTACAGCTTTTGTACTTTCCATAACAATAAAAATTCTTTATTCTAATGTGTGAACAGTGTGGCAACTATATTTTATCCTACTAGGCCTCGTGTATCTCGCTTAATGTTATGCTACATTGCAATTTGTGATCCGTCCTTAGCAATTGTCCAGCAGTGTACTTTTTATTTATCCTCTGAAATTCGATTATATATATTTAATATTTTTTCAAACTTGTAGTGGATGGCATTTGATGTTATTACAGTTTTTTCAAATATTAATTCATTCATTAAATTTATTTAATTAATTTTATATGGGAGAGAAGTAATATTTTTTGTTGACCTAAGTAGGAACTGATTGTAAATATATTGACAGTAAAATTTTTCCTTGTTAACCTAAGCAGGAACTGACTAAAAAAAAGATTCAAATGATAAAATTAAAAAATGTATAAAGATAGAGAATACTCATATGAATTAAATAAATGGCTATAGGAAAAGAAAGAAAATTAGCTACGGATAAAATAACCAAGTATTAATTTATCCCAAAAATCTGAGCTCTATTAAGTAAAACATGACATCCTCACAAATTTTGTCAAGGAAATCAAGCTATTATTAACTGTAGTAAAACAGTTATTAAATATAGTAATATAGTTTTGTATCACATCTAATAGAAATCTCGAATATTTATTGGACGATATGAAAATTGTTACTACTCGAGCTCTGACATCATGTAATGTTAATTCTTAAGGAATTGCTTCTATGGAAATAGGGGCATCTCCAATGTAATAAGGGTTTTATAAGTTAACGTCACAGATCATTATTTGTTTGTCAGTAATTTAAAAATACCGCCATCTTTTTCCTGATATCTTATATGGTTGCTATCCTTTATAGAAAGAACCAATTGGCACTCATTACTGTTGCTGATCAAATTCCAATGCAAACGTCATCCTTAACTTGGCACAACGATTATTGTCTAATGTTACTCCCACCGAATTTTGTAATACATCCGAAACTTATTGAAACAATTCATGTATACAATTTTTTTAGAATATCAAAAGAAGTTATTTTTTGAAAAAATCTATACTGAATTCATAATTAAACCAGGCAAATAAAATTTATCTTTGGTATACAAATATGATAAAAGTGATACAAACAATTTATAAATATTTGGATGGACATATTTAATCAATTGATTTTATTACGCATATCATATATTTTATCACTGAAATTATTATTTATTGTATTTTTGTTAAAATAATGATAATATTAAAATAATGATAATTACATTCATCATTTTTGTAAGTCCTTTCCTCTAGTTTACAAGAAATAATTGGGTTGTCAAAACTAAGCGTGAGCAATTTTTCATCGCCAAATTATTGCAACCACTTTCTTAAAAAGTGCATCTGCGTTAGAATTCCGAAAAGTAGACGACACTGACGACGATTCAGGACCATGGCTCAAGTACCATCACAGAAAGTATGTATTTTAAATAATTGTTCTTATATATTTTACTAAAATATAAAGTTTCATTTAAGCCTTTTCCATTTCGTGTACAGAAATTTCGCTTGACATTTTTGTCGACAACAGAATACAGATGAATAAAAATTAAAATTTTAAGATGACTTGTAATGTAGTTGCAATATGTTGTATTTTGAAGGCTTTAACGCTTTGATATCGGTTTTAATTTTTGCTTGAAGACTAATTCGTTTTATTTTGTTTGCAGTAGACAGTACTATTTGGCGACATTATCACTTGCGGTGGCAAAGTCGAAAAATATTGTTTTTTTTTTTAAATTAGCTTTAATGTTTTATTAATCATTATATTAATTTTAATTTTTTAATTACATATATTGCCAATTCGACGATATTTACACCTGCGAAAATAAAATGTACTTGTTTATTTAATTATATATTTATACTTCATATTAATAATTAATACTCTCATATTTTTAGTTAGTTTATGTGAAGTGTTGTTATAAAAGGAAATTAGTCTACAATTTTTTCAGTCTTTGTATATTTCAAAAATTAATCAAGTATTTTCATGATTTTATGTTAGTAGTTTAGTAATTTGGAATATATGCTTAGAAGCTGGAATTCAAAATAAAGAGATTTTCCTTCTAAATTGAATGTTAGAGAAAAATGGTTATTTTGTACAGGACAAAAATTAGCAGTTTCAAAGTTAAATTCCTTTTCTTTAACACTTTTTTTTAAAAAAAAAGTAAATTTGCTTAAAGCAAATAGCCAAAAAGAATTTTTTTGTAGATTTTAAAGTCCTAAAAGAAAAATATTTTGGCATCTGTGATGAAACTTTTCAGGTTAATTAAAGACTTGATCACTTTTGGTAGATATTTCATTTCTGGTCTTGACATGTTTGCCTACTAAAAGGAATTGTCAGTGCTCTGGTTTCAGTTGTTAGACTCCCTCCTATGGTTTGAAGCAAAGCAGGCAGCTCAATGGTAAACATTATTATTCATGGTTAGCAACATTTTTGGGTTTCAAATCCCATTCTAGAGTGGATGTTTATAACGGTTTGAAATACACTTTAAACTGTACAAGTGTCTGATTCGATCTTGACATAATTAACCTTCCTGTGCAAAAAGTAATTGTTCAAGACAAACCAAACCATTGGTAATAATGCTTTAAATTATTTGCAATCATTTTTAAAATGTAATTTCATATTGAATTAGTGCCTTTTTAAAAATGTATAATGCTACAATTCAAACAATAGGAATGCCTAGAAGTTCATTATATTTATTTCAAAGGGAATATGAATTTGATAATTTATTTGAAATGTCATTCAAAAAATCAATTCCTATCATTGAAGCCCAAAAATTTTTGTTTCATCTTATCCTGTTAGTCATTTCAATTTATGGCATCAAGACAATTTGAATCTTATTTTTATTATAGATTACTGCTATTTTTTTCTTGTAATTTTTGACAGTTTTTATCAATTTGTATTCTTTCTAAACAGGCACATAATACATTTTGATATTAGTGATATAAAGTGACCAATAAAATAAAATGTTAAATAAAAAAATGAGAGAAAAAATTCGAAATTTTTCTTAACATATTTTACCAAATATGTAATGTAATATGACATTCATCCAATTGAAATTGTTTCTATAGAATTAGTATCTACTATATCAAAGGCGGCCAATTGTTTTGGCTTGAAAGGCAGCTTCATGAAAGTGGAGGTTACTGAAGAACCAAGTCTAAAAATGAATGCTTTCATTTGATAACTTGCATCTTAGAAAAATTACAAATTGTACAGTAAATGTAAATAAATGTGCGGTAAATAAATAAAACTAAATAATTAATTTTTATACTAATTTCTTATCTACTTTAATTTGAGCAAGTATATTTAATTTTAGAAGAGAAATATTGTTACTTTTTTACAATTTTTTGTGAAATCTGGAGATATTGGTTATTGAAATTATCATAGCCTGCAAACTAATCTCAGCCAATTTGCATCAATAGTTATTGTTGATTTTTATATACAAAAACCTTTATTATTTTTTTAATAGTTCTGTATTAATTTGCTTACACATTAGCTAATATGATAATAGGTTGTTTTTGCATATAATATTAATTGATAAATTACATTGTATAATTCATACGGCAATATGCATTCAATTAAAAATAGATTACCGATTTGCTTTTAGTTGAAATGTTATATTATTACTTTTTTGTTTTTTTGTGTGTGTTTGTGCATATCAACCAGCATTATTTTTTTTCCTTCATTTCTGCTTCAGTTATAACAAAGGTTTTGTTCATACATATGTATTGAAATGCCGTTATTTGTGGAAAACAAAATCTTTGTTCCTGCACTGGAAAATTCTTTAGACATTTTATGGCAGATGGGCTGTTCTTTGTCCACCTCTGTATAATTTTGTAGATGTTTTGTGTCATAATTAATTGTCTTTCATAATGCTTTACATTGTACAAAAATTAAGATGTATCCATATATATTAAAATATTTCTGATTGTAGGTTGTGAGGTCCCCTTTTTTTTATCATAGATTTGAAATATAAAATTTGGAAAATGTACTAAATTTTAAAACTTGCATTAAACAAAAGATGTATATAATAAAATTTTAATCAGAATTACTATTTTAACTTGCCATTGATATAATAATAAAATGGAGTATCTATATTTCTTAATAATTTACATAATATGAATTGTACATTTTACTATCTTAAATTTTCATTTTCTTCTAAGTCATTATCATAATGTGTTACTTAGTAATTTTTTGCTTGCAAATTGTGTGTGTCAAAACAAATGATAAAAATTAAAAGCTAAAACTTTAAAATGTTATTACACTACTGTTATTATGTTATTGTAACTGTATGTAAAAGCATACATTTTTTTTATCAAATGATTTAATTAAAAATATTTAAAAGTAGGTACTTTTTAGTTAATGGTCTAAACTCTCCATATATATGTTAATTTTATCTTTTATAAATCTTATGTAAAATATTTTTTCCATAATTTTATTAGTAGTAAGAATGTGCACACATGCATACAGAGAAAGAGAGAGAGCCTGTTTGAGATTATTTGCTTAATTGTTCTCAAGTTGTGACATTCATTATCATAATTTATATGAAATCATATTATTTGACTTGTATTAGAAACAGTTTGATTATTATAAATCACTTGATATAAGTATTTTCTGGAAACATGTGGTAAGGAGAAAAAAGATTTGATATTTCAGTACATATTTTCATATTGCATATTTTAAATTTTGTAATGTTTTCTTTACAAAAGCACAAGTGTATGCAATTTTAAAAGATGTATTTGATGTATCATTATTTTATGAATTCTTACAAGGTCTAAAATTGTAACCATAAAAAATTTAATACTTGGAAATCTCATTTTATAATTTTCTAACTATTATTAAATCCTGTAATTATATTATATGAAATTTCACACAACAAGGAAATAATAAAACTATTTTTAACTAATGCATTACAACAAAAGTTAAAACACTGTTATGAACAAATCAAAACCTATTTTAATTTATTAAAGTCATATTTTATGTATTAAAATTACAATTTTGTTTGTCTAAAAAAATTCAGGGTTTTTCTTAAGTATGTTCCATTACTTTGTTGTTCACTCATGTTTGACCTGTTTCAGGTTCAGGTGGTTCCACAACATCTTTCTGGTGCATATATGCAACATTTGTATCCTCAACAACAAATGTTATTTCCTGGGAATCTGACATTTCAGCATGCAGGAATGACTGGACCAACTCTTCAGAATATTGGTGCTGCTCAAGGTTTGAGCCTTCAGCTACAAGCTAAAACCTCTTTGGATAATAGATCTGGAAATGTACAAAACATTCAGCCAGTAGCCAATAAAGTAAGTAAAAATACCAATTTTGTTACTTATTTTATGAGCACTAGTGGTTCAGTTGCTTTACAACACTTTCCACAAGATCAGCAATGGGAATCATTACTTACTGCAACCAGCAATTGAAAGTGGATCACATTTTTCCTCACTGGTTTGCTCGAGCACTGTGGCAAGTCCTTCTGTTAGTGTAATCCTTCTGTGTTTTTTTTTTATCCTACGCCCGACCTTGGTTTTTCAACCATCAGTCTCTGTCGGGCAGCCCAATACAATCTTGAGGTGAATGAAAAGTCATCTTCCGTAGAATTTCTATCTGCGACGTCCAAAAGTCCAGGGCAAGTGAAAAGGTGGTCACCAGTCATATCCTCTAGTCCGCAAAAAGGGCAGATTGGAGAGTCCCTCAAACCCAAACGGTGAAGGTGTTTTTGCAGATAATCATGCCCATTTTTAAGGCGAAAATTTGCCACTCCCACAGCTCTGTGGAGGTTACACGGAATAGGCTTTGTTAATAAGGAAGCCCATGCTTTCTCCTTTATGCACATCTTGTAAATATTTCTACGATAGGAGGCTATATTTGACTTAATAAGCCTTTTAACAGTATGGTACTCCAAGGCTGGAGAAGGCTGTTGTAGATTTGAGCCAGCCTTTGCCAATTTATCAGCTGCCTCATTTCCGGCGATACCACAGTGGCTGGGTATCCATTGCAGCACAATATCCTTCTGTGTGTGGCAGGTGTCCTTCTGTTGGTGTGGCAGGGATATAGAAATATGACTGCCAGTTCAGGTGTGACTTTATCATCTGATTTTGGTTCAAAATTAGGAAGCACTTGGTGATAGGGGAATATTCCAAACCTGTCTCGGGCTCACCTACTCCATTATGTTTGTACATTGCCTAATCTGAAAATTTAAATATCATTTATATGTATTATTATAAGAATAAAAATGTTAGAAACTATTTTATATAATGAATTTAAATAAACTGAAGTTTAATATTATCCTTTTGAAATTTAATTTTATTAATGCATAAATTATTTCAGGAAATACCTTATAATAAATTTATATAATGTGAAATTAGTGCTGCATTTAATATGGTAAGATCCATTTGTAAAATGAGTGATTTTATTGATCTTTTTACATTTCAGTACACTTAGGGAAGAAAATAAGTCATACATCCATTCAAATGTGCCATTATGATTAACTTTTTGATAAAATAATTTAATGTCTATTTGCTTATTACATTATTAAGGATCACATATTGATGTAAATATGTGATCCTTTAGTTGTAGAATTTTCTTTTACTTTCTTTAATTTTTTTCAGATATAAAATTACTTTTTTTTAAATTGCTACCTTAAGCATTTATCATAATATTTTAATAGTCAATGACTAAAATAAAAATTATTTAATACTATTTATAACAGGACTCAATATAAAACTGAAAATATATTTTATTTTTATCAACTGAACTATAATATAGAATTGTTTGAATTATGTGTACATTATAATTGCAAACAAATATAAATTCTAGTTTTCATTTAATTGGATTACAATAAATTTAGAGATATTTATGACAAAGCGCTTTTTTCATTTTAATTGGCTTTCAAAGTTGAAAAGAATAGAATTATTTAAGATTATTATAAGGGCGAATTAATTTTTCCATATTTGTTATTATTTTTTCTATTTATTTTTACTGAGATGGCTGCTGAAGTTTTAATGCCTTGGACATTAATTTAATATTAGGTAGTAGATTTAAAACCAACCTTTTGGCATCTATTTCAATAATTTTGAATCCATATTAAATTGTTGGTCGTGGTTAAATCAATCCTTGTGAATAAAAATGATCATAGAACAATGAAACAACTTATCTGTATTCATAAGTTTTGTATATTAAAATATATTTATCATTGATTATGCACTTTATAAAAATACTAATATGGCTAAAACTATCAGATTAATAAATAATATGACTTCCATAAATTTCATTCATATCACTCATTATTAGTTATTAATCTGATAGTTTTATTTATCTAAAAAATCAGTTTCTTAAATATGTGTCATTACTTGGTTGTTCTCTCATATTTCACCTATTTTAGGTTCAGGTGATTCCACAACCACTTTCAGCTTCATATTTGCAACATATGTATCCACAACAAATATTATTTCCTGGGAATCTGACATTACAGCATGGTGGAATGACTGGAGCAACTCTTCAGAATATTGGTGCTGCTCAAGGTTTGAGCCTTCAGCTACAAGCTAAAGCCTCTTTGGATAATAGATTTAGAAATGTACAAAACATTCAGCCTATAACTAATAAAGTAAGTAAAATAGGCATTTTTAGTTTTACCTATTCTAAGAGCCTAGTTTTATTAATACATAACTATTCTCTTGAAATTCTTTAACATAAGATTAATGTGTCAATAATGTTGCCTTTAATGTGGTGTGGTCCATTTGTAAAATGAGGAATTTTGTTGTAAATATTTTTATTTTTCAGCGCACCTAGGAAAATAAATCATGCATGTTTTCAAATATGCCATTGCAGTTAATAATCTGATAAAATAGTTTTGAGAATGGTTATTGAACTTTTTAAGTAGGTTAATAAATAATATAAGGGTTAAAATTTACTGTACGGTCACCTTTGGCGAAATTTTCAAAAAGTCGCCAAGGCTCTATGACGTCATACTTATGACACATTTCTGATCGGGAGAAACGGCGGGTAGAAAAATGTCTGAAATAGTGGCAAATATTTCATACACTATTGGTATCTATCAATATACTCAAGTAATTTTACAAAATTAACAAAAAACGCAAATTTATAGATTTCAAACATCAATGTTAAAATAATGAAGCTGATATGTTAAATTATTCATAAAATTTTTTGAATAAAACAAAACACAAAAATATTTTGATTTTGATAAAATATTTTGATTCACAAAATTATTTCGAAAAGAACGAGGGAGCTGAAAAAAAAAATTACTTCGGAAGCGAATGTGAATCAGGAAAATATGGGAACTTCGAAAAAGTAAATATCAGTTTTAAGAAAATCAGAATACGAATTCTAACGAAAATTGCAGAAGAATCCGAACACAAATAACAATGAAAAATAAAGCAACATTCGGAAAAGAATAAATATAAATTATTAAGTACAAATTAAACTGTTAAATAGAATATCTTTAAGAAATTAAATACGGAAACAATAATTTTAAAAATATTTATACAAATTATATAGTATTTTATAGTATTATATAAATTATAAGAATGCCATATACATAAACTAAAGAAAGAATATATCATCACAATTTTAAACAGTAACTTTAAATTCAATTTAAAATTTTAAATTAATGAAAAAGAGCAATACAACCTGGAATTTAATTGTCCAAACTGTCAAGCAACTTGTAAAACACACTAAAAAATCTTACAAAGTTAACTCGCAAAAATTTCTAGTAAAATGCTGAAATCGAACAAAATGTTTTAAATTTCATCACGATGACGTAAACACTAGAGTTGTTAAAATTGAATTTTCACCTTAATTCTTATTGGTCTTCATCTGTATGTCGAGCATCTCGCGAGAATCATATGAGACAAAAATAAGGCTCTGTTCGCCAAATTTGGCTTAAAAAAAAACATTTGTCAAGGGTGACCGTACAGTAAAATAGAGCCAATACAAGATTATTGAAGTAAATGTATCATATTTGAAAACTTATCATTGTTTTAAGCAAAATTCAACTAACTGTGTATGTCCTATCAGAATTTTTCTAATTTTGTTTTTTCTATACAATGGGTTGTCATTAAGTTAATCCTGCATTAAGATAATTTGGAGTGACCGCATTTACCAAGATTAAAGACTCATACTAAAAGGAATATATTTATGGAAAACTGGGGCTAGCTGGAATGGCATTTTGCAATCAGTATGACTATATTTTCCTAAGCAAATTATTTGGTGAATGTATAGACAATTTAAAGGGTGTTTTCTAGAGAACCTAGCAGTGCAACCAAAGATTATGCTCTAAAAAGAAGACCCTTATTTTAAAAAATCAATAGGTGAGGTAAAATCTTGTAGACATTTGTCCAAGATAACCTGCAGCATCCAAAGTGCAATTAAATACTGATTCATGTGTTCAAATCTAAGTGCGAAAAAGTTCACATTCCCTTAAAATCTTTGTGTATTGACAACATCTTCAAATAGGATCATCTAATACTTACATTTTGATGAGATGTCTTTTAAGGTTTCAGTATCCTGTAAAAAGTCTTGCTCTCCATAAATAGCTTCTTAGTTTTAATAGCTGTTTTCATCTTTTATTAGAACAAGTACTATTTATATAATATAGTTACTTCTCTTTATTCACTAGTGTTACACTTTTTCAAAAACTGGTTTTTTGACGAGATTGAAATTCACATTCCCTTAAAATATGTTATAAATTCTTTTGAAATAGCTGAAATTTGAATATACAGCAATTCATGCCTTAAAACATTATTTTGTCTTGTCTCGCAATAGCAGACAATTTTAATGTCAGTGCAGTCATTTTTCTATGAATTCTTTTAAGATTTCCAATAGCTTTATCATTAATGGTCAGTGCCAATTTATATTTCTGCCATTTGTCATTTTTTTAGCTCTGTTAAAGAACTTCCTACATTGTCTCCATAATTTGCTTAACTTTTAGACAACAAAGCAATCTGGGTGAGCAAACATTACTTGTAAACTTGGAGAATGACATGTTGTGCATTTAATCAACAGCCAGTCCTAAATCTGCTACCAAAAATAACTAACTTATTGAAGTTACCTTTTCTAACTAGTACTTGCAGTTTTTATTTTTAGAGCTGCATTATTGTTTTTGGGTTCTAACTCCATCTTTCCCTCCGTTTGTCCTTAAAACTGAAAAGTGTATGTATTGGTGGTCAAATAAGTTTACTTCATCTGATATTTTCCAATCTTAAATAAAATCAATGCATTTACCATTACATAGACTTTCTATTTATAGTAATAAAAATCAACTCATTATCTTTATTAAGGAAAATTGATTATAATGCAAAATGTTTTTTAAGAGATACTTAATAATATGCTTATTGCAATGATTATTTCCCTACATAATGTGGTCAGAATTTGCATCACGTTCTAAGATATTTTTCCTCAAATTGCTATTATCATATTGAATGTGTCTTTATCTTCAAAAGGCAGATTTTTTAATGCATTGCAATAAACAAGACATTGTTTTTTTTTCAACATTATCCATATTTAGGTAATTAATCAAAATAAGGCCATTTAGTTTGTTGCTAATAGCATTACAAACTCCTGGGTCTTGAAGAATATTTATCAGAAAAGATGTTTTTCCCCTATGTCAGGGAGTTGACCATAAGCCATTTTACCTCTGGCAGCCCAGTGCAAAATAGCCTTCATATGATAGTTATCAAGTCTAAGAGTTGATATTGCTCAGAAATGGGCAAATGTCTAAAATTATTATTGCCTCTCCTGTGGAACGTAATGGGCAGTTAAGAGAGTCAAGAATACATATATGGTGAAAATGATATTGAAGATTTTCATTTATAATTGTAAAATTTGGGCAAAAAATTTTCATGGGAGTTTTATCGGAATAGGACTGAATGAGACAGGACCACACCTTTCCCTTCACTCTAGCTTCAGCATTATAGATGTTTTTGACATAGGTATTAGTGGTTTTGGCAATTTTGGATGAAATTTGATTGCATAGGAAGGCCAAAGAGATTTGTGGAGACAAGCATCCCTGTTTTGTCTGTTGATCCACCCTCCAATTGGCAGGTATATTACAAGTAGTAAATTAATTTTTCATTAACCCACTACTATATTTAAGGCTTCAACAATTGCATTATTTCATATGAAACATTTATTAGGAAAAATTGAGAAACATTTTGCAGATGGAGGAATGATAAAAAAAAATTTCTGGAAGCTAACAATTCATTATGTGATTCATTTAAGAACAAAAGTTATTTCCCCAAACGAAGATTACCAATTTTCACTTAGAACTGTCATGTACCATAAAAAGTAATGAATTCTGATGTGATTGATCAGTTGACTGAAGATTTTATTAAATATAGTTTGAGCTGAGCTCACACTTCAGTTTAAAAGTTCATGTGTTCCGACCACCTGAAGTTCATCCCATATGCTGCCATCAAAGTGCTTAGTATATGGCATATCAAAGTAAAGAAATATTTTTATGCTACTTATTTATTACGTTTAAGACAAACCACTTACAAATACATGACATTAGGCTCTCATTATTCACATAGAAAAAAGTTTTATTAAAATCTGTGCTGCCTAAGGACCAAGACATTAATCCACATTTGCTGATTTTCGATGAGAGACTCCTTGAATTTTACTGTCAAGACCTTGAGATTTTTCAAATCAGTAATAGTTCTTTATCGAGCATTCTCAGACAGATATAGAAAAATATGCTAATTTTTAAAGCTGAATCAATTAAATCTGAATTCCATTGATATCTTTTCCTATAAATGCAAATAAGTGTGATTATTAAACTTAAAAATCATGGAAAATAATCATGTCTTAATTTTTATATTTATTAACATTTTCTTAACTTTCAATTGGGTAATTGCATTATCTATTCTAGGTTCGCCCAGGAATGCAGACTGTTGCAGTGGCAACTCAGACTATTGTGTCTAGTACTGCTACTGTCAATTCTAACACTACACTTACTCAAACACAAGTGATTACTATTTCTTTCACTCTTTTTCTGTAAAGTTACTTTTCTTAATTCTGATTTCCTGAATTCACACGATTCATATATTGTTTCATCAGAAGGTTTAAACCAACTTTGTGTGTGAAAAACTTAAATTTTTATTTATTAAATGCTTTAAAAATAACATGGAACTCAAACTTTTCCTGTCCACATTTTGGCCTGCGTTGGTTTAAACAAAAGATAGCTGTTTTCAAGGCCCGAGGCTGTGCTCCATTATTTGAATGCGTTTGTGCTCATGGTTTGATGTTACAGGATGGACAAGCCACAACAAAAATAACATGCTTAATGTTTGTTTGAAATGGTTTAACTTTATGTCTGTTTTTAATTATGTTATGTATCTTTAGTGGAAATTGATTTATTTTGTTTTGGGTTTTCTATTTTTAATTTACGAACAATTTTACTTATTTTTTTTAAATTAATATCAGATTTTTTTAAAGTTAAAATTTTCAGAGTAAGACATTCTTTTTTAAAATATTATGTGTTTAAATATTAAAACAAAATCATTCTTATTGTCATGGGAGACATTTCTAAATGAAACATGAGCTGTGTTGGAAGGATTGTCTATAAAAAATATTTATATTTTGTGCACTTGACAACTTTTTAAATAAAAGTTCTTGATGCAATTTCATATTTTGTCTTACAATTTCCTGTCGTATTTGTCAAATATTTACATATCTGTATATATTTTAATACTTAATAAAAATTGTGTTTTTCTTTTTAAAACTTAAATTAATGTTCTTACTATAACAAAACTTTTTGGAATAATCTTGTATATTTATGTTTAATTAAACTTATTGTGTTTAAATTGCTGCAAATATATGAATACTATTGCCTTTCTAGATTAAACCAAAACCTCCAAAACTGCTTGGTGCACCTGGTCCTACATTATTAACAAATATAGCGGCGACTCAAACAAACCAATCTTTTTTGCAAGCTATTCCCCAGAGTATTGGTCAGTCAACATCACCACTTATTAGCCATCAAAAATTGGATGCCTCTAATCAGATTGAAACTAATCAAGGCAACGAAGTAAAATTAATTACTGACAATAGAATTCCAGTATCTGAAACAAAGTATCAACAGTTTTCTCCAGTATTAACTTCAACTGCTCCTGTAAGTACTTCAGTATCAACTATAGATACAGTTTCTTCAACATCTTCTGTGTCACAAGTACCATCCAGAGATCAAGTAAATTTTCCTGAGCTAGAATCTGAAACCTTTAAGTCATCACCAGTCATTACAGAGTCATTAAATAAGTCAGTTGCATCACAAGACACTAAACCAATGGACGTACCAGTGCAAGAAGCTGAGGAAGTATTAAAATCTCCTCAGCAGCCAATACTACAATCACTTTCACAGCAGATACCATTAGAGAATGAGCATCTCAAACCTCATCAACCAATAGTGAAACCATCTTTGGTGCAAGTGAAGGAAAAAACACCACAAAAGGCTATAGTGAAGCCTCAAGTGTTAACGCATGTTATAGATGGCTTTTTGTTACAAGATGGACCTGAACCATTTCCAGTAAGTTTTAAAACAGATATTTTACTTATTAGCTTCTACATTTTGATTTATAATTTAATTTCTAAAATTTAATTGCCTCAAAAGTTTATTAAAATCTTTAAAAAAGAAAAAATCTTATTCTGAATCAAACTTGAAATGTACATTCACATAATTTTTTTGGAAATGTATTGTGAAAATAAATGTTTTGAATCATGCTCAAATGTTTTGAATAATATACAGTACAATACAGCTAGCTGTGTTTGATTAATTAACCTGAGAAATTACGAATGTACAGTTTTTAAAAGATGAAATATATATTTATACATTTTATATTTTAAAATTTTTTGTTGAGTTTTATCATGCATTTTAATCATTACAACTTCTTGTTTTATTTAAATTTTCTACTAAATCCTACAAGTCAATAGAAATATAAATTTTCTATTAAAAAATTAAAATTTTTTAATAGAAAAATTAAAATTTTTTACTAATTCCTATATTTTAAATTCACCAAACCTGTAGGTTACTTCACCAGAAGAGATTTGTTCATCTTTTCTATGACATAATCTAATGTGCATGATTCTTTTCAAGGTTTAACAACCCCTAATGCTTATGCTGTGTTTTATTTATTCTGATTTTATGTTTGAAAAGAAATGTGGATTTTTGGTGTGGGAAATTTTAAGTTTGTTATTTTTGTACAGTTCAAAAGTTAAATGTTATTTGGATATTATAATTTTATAAAGTTGCTTAATTTGTAATTTACATTTTTGATAGTTATTTTCAAAATTAATATTTTTTTAATTTGGAATGCTCAGGAGGTTTATGATTATAGGTCAGTGCTTTTATGTGTTATTCGTTTAAATGTTTTGGTTACTAAAATATAACTTATTAAGTATAATGTAAAAATAATTTAAAATAAATACAGGTTTCACGTTGAATTGTACTGCTCATTTAAAACAGTTTTCATAATAAGGATGTTACCTATGTTATTTAGATTTATAGTGCCTTTAATAGTTATTGTAACAATAGGATGATTGAGACTAGGTCTAGTATGTGCCTGGAGCATGCCTTTTCCAGAATGCATTATTCCAACAGTAATGTTTGGTGGAAATGGATTTATTGTCTGGGTAAGCTCCAGTGGCTTAATAGCTTCATTCCACTTTCTTTTAAGATCAGCATAGTGAAGCATCATTTGTTATGGGCAATGATTTAGAGGTTGACCTCATTCTTTGCTACTAGGTTGCTGGAACTTTGTGGGTTAGGGAATTGATCATGTTAATCTGTCATGTCCAAAGTCTTTCCACAGATATGGTGTGGATGTAGAGAAGGTAGGTGTCAGCTCAGGTGTGTGCTGAGCTGGCAGCTGAATGGTTAGCGCTCTTGCCTTCGGTTCAACAGTTTGTGGGTTCAAATCTCACCTTCGGCATGGATGTTTGTAGCGGAATCCACTTTAAAACGTAGGTCCTGGTCTAATTTGTCCTCATGTGCAAAAAATGACGGTTGAGCGACAAACAAACCAGCTCAGATGTGATTGTATCACCTGACTGTGGTTCAAAATTATGAGGTATTTAGTTATGAGCAAGTATTCCAAACCCCTCAAGGTACCAGGCTTACACTAGTATGTGTGTCTGGGGATGTTTATCTATTAACCAAACTGTACAGTTTATTTTTTCATTCCTTACTTGTTTCTTATCTGAGGATGTTTCTTATGATATGGACTGATATCTTTGATCGTAATTCATAGTGATCTCAATGCTGTATCCAATTTTACAAGTTGTATCATTGTTACTTCAAGGATAACATAGCTACATGTTATGTTGTGATTGATATCCATCATGAGTTAATATGCTGATAATGGGGTGAACCTATAAGACTGGTTTGCCCAGAGTCCATGCATAAATCCTATGAACACCTATGAAATAATTTGTATGGTGGAACTGGCAGCCAAATAATTAGTGCTCTGCCTTGTGTTAATCATGGGTTTTGTCTTGGGCATGAATGTTTGCAATGGTTCAAAATCCAATTTAAACAAGTTTTGTACTAACTATCTTTTGTATGAAGAAAATGACTCTTTTAGCAACAAACTAGCTAGAATGAGTTGCCAAATTAATAAGTGCATTAAATGTCCAAAATCAATGAAGGAACTTGCATGTCTTTCCCAAGTCAAGTGGAAGAAAATATCATTAATCATCCTTCAAGAACTTGGAAAGCATGCCTCAGAGAGTTAAGACTGTAGATGCCTCATATAAAGGCTCTAGGAACTATTGAATATGAATACTTTTTTTTTTATCTTTTTATTAAAACTCAAATACTTATTAGTAGATAGGGCATTTTTGTATGATGGTAGAGAGAGAAGAGAGGTCTTATTTTTTTACAGCAGTTATTTATTATTTTTAACAAGTAATTATTATGTTAAAAAATAGCACTATAATTTTTTTAAAATTTTCAGATGTTTTAATGATTAAAATTATGTGAAAAAGTTTAGTTTTTAAGAAACATATTCATTGTTATTGAAATGGTAAACTGTTGATTAATTTAGAAAAGTATTTGTATTTTAATTTTTATCAGTAATTATAAAATTTGATATGTGTACTGGAATCTAAAAAATTTTGAAATTCTATGACATTCAAATTTAGAAAATGTTTTGTTAACTGGGTAAATTCAGAGGTTGTTTTGTTAACTGAAAGATTTAGAAGCTAAGCTGGCAGCTTAATGGGTTGATCTGGCGTTCAGTTCAACTATTCTTGGCTTAAGATTTGATCTTGAGCTTAGAAGTTTTTAATGGCATGGAATCTACTTTAAAGTGCAGATCATTGCCTGAAGGGGACCATTAAGAATGCAAAAAGAAACCATTAGTGACAAACATAACCAAACACAAAAGAATTTAAAAATGAATTATAAATTAGAACAAACTTTTTTTAGTACCAAAATCAACCATTGGTTTTCCTATGCATTTAAATGTTTAGGCATGCATTTAAATTCCAATTGCTCTCAATAGCAAATTATTTTTTAAATGCCTAAAAAGTGAGTCCTCCCTTCCAATCTTAAATATGTACAAAAGGCATTTTTCCTGCATTTGCTTTTTTTTGTATCTTTACATGTTATACTTTTGCCAATTTTAAGAAAAATGTTTAGATAATTTTTTTTAGAATGTTTGTGTGTTAAATCATTTTTCTCATTTTTTATTGATTATTTACCATTTTCATGATTATTTCATTGATTATTAAAAACATTAATTTATTATTTTAAAGGAAAAATCATGTTTTTACCTACCCTAGAAAACAGAATTTAGGTATTTGTTTTTTGTTTATTGTATCTTATGTATATTTGTGTTGGGGTAACAAAGTGAAAGAGTTTTATTTCTAAACAAAAGCTTTACTGTGAAAATGTTTTTTTTTCATATTTTAGTCTGAGTCAAAAAATTAAAAGGTATACAATATTGATATTATTTTGTTATTGTTATGAAGAAAATAATTGAATATTTAATTTGTAAGATTTACTTATAACATTTTATTTGTTAACATTTTTAGTATATTTTGGGTAACATATTTATATTAAATAAATTCTTTTTTAAACAGCCTAATTTGGAGTTATTATTTGTAGGTAAAATCTGCTCAGAAAAGAAAAGAAACTTCAGGTAATGAAAAATTAATTGGTTTATTTCATGTGCATATTTTGCAGAACACATACCAAATGAAATTTAACTGTTATTTACTACTGATTTATAGATATTAATGTTTTAATTAAAGTAGTAATTTTAGTTTATTTTATAAATTTTTGTTTTAAACCATATAATCTCTACATTGAAGAAATTTTTAGCTATTTAACAAATTTATTTTGACATGTTTGGATTTATATTAATATTGTTTTATATTCATGAAAATCCCTTTTTAAAGACATGTTCAGTATATATGTAATTATTTTTAGCACATAGATTATTTGCAAATTATCTGACAATATCCAATTGACAATATATATGTGTGTTATGAAATCAAAAAAATATTGTTACGATATTTTTCAAATGCTAAATAAATTTAAAATAATTTTTCTATTCTTTTTACTTGCAGAGGTCAGTCCTGAAAAGAAGTTAAATGTCTATCAAGGTCGAGGTAATATAGTATTGGCAGATGTTAATTTTGTGGGAAATTGAGGTCCCAAAACAAAGTTAAACAATTAAAATGTTTTATTTCCACTTCTTGCACTAAAAGATATGTATACTATTCCAAACATACAGGGCTGTTTCATCTAGTAAATGATGAATTTGTTGCTGAAAGTAAAATACTTAATTTTATATTGCTGTTTCTTTTAAATTCTGTGTTCTTTATTAAAAATAGGTGATCTGTATGTGGGAATAAAAAAATATTGAAAGTAGACAAAAAATTTTTATTTCATAAACTTTATTGCTTAAAGTGGTTGTATTGCAAAATATTTAGTAAAATTTGTCTGATTTGATGTAGTTTTCAAATTTATTGAGTTTAAATTGATAATTAGAATCTTTTTGAACAAGTTTAATTGAGTACCTCAATTATAAAACTTTTTATAATGTGAAAACATATGTATGCTTAATAAATATATTTATATAAAATTAAAAAGTTTTCTAATATATTTATAATTTTTCTTTAACAATTTGTTTTTATTTTTTTGAAATTACGTCTGCTATTTATTTCACATAAAACTGAGATGCCACTTGAATGATTAACTCCATAGTCTTCAGTTTAACAGTTTAATTTCATTTCAGGAATTATAGAGTTTGGATTCTATTTTAAATTCTGGGCAAATTAACCATAGTGTGAAATGTGTAATTTAGAGCAATAAATTAACCAAGCTTTGAGTTTAAATAAGTTCATTTTTTAATTGACAAATTCATATGATATTTCATTGTTAGTAGAACCATTAGTAAAATATCATTGACATGTTTTATTTTATTTATTTATTTTTTGAAAATGTACATCTTTTAGATACCATGAATTGACTGAATATTTAATTGTTGGAGAATAAAATTAATAGAATTGCATGAATTTGGTTTTTGGATATTCATAATTACTGTGTTAAATTAATATTGCTGTTACTTATGTTAAGTGTAAAGTCACTATTATCTTCCACTAAGAGATGAAGAGTGCACAATCTTTTCTAAGAAGGATCAAAAGCTGTAAGGTAGAACATTGCCGATGATTGAGAGCTATTTGCTATAACATGTTTGTCAAAGCTACTTAATGCTATTTATAGACTATAAATTGCATGAAATACAGCTGTGCTCTCAGCAACTTGCTATAGCGAGTTGGTGTAAATTAACAAAGTAATTCGTTATGATTATTTCTGGAGGACAAAGCTTATTTTTAGTTCTTATTCAGTTACAATTTCAGGCTTTTGCTTTTATGTTTCAGTACGTCTAATCATTATGCAAGAAATCAACACCAAAATTGAAAATTGCAATCCTCAGTGGTCAACATTATTTACAGATTACACTTATCTGATCTAAAATATTTATAGGTAGTCATCACATGAACTGCAATAAGCTTTAATATGTATTATCATAGAACCATATATATAAATGAATACAACTAAGATTATCCTTACTATTTATAGCTGAGCTGGCAGGCAAATAGTTTACGCTACTGTCTTCAAATGAACACTTCGTATGTTCAAATCTCACCTTGGGCATTTATATTTGTAGTATCCACTTTAAACCATAGCTCTCAATCTAGTTAGCCCTCATGTGCAGAAAAATGACCATTGAGCGACAAACAAACTGAACCACAACTATTTATAGCCTCTTAAGTAACTTTTCTGTTTAGATATATGTACCTTTTTAAAAGAGTACTTTTCAATTTTCACTGCCAGTAATTTAAATGGAATTTTCTATATTTTGCCTTTATTATAATAATGGTTTTAATCATAGCATGACTTTCTCTGCCAGTTTTACAATTTATTAAAAGCTACTTCTATTTAATTTTTTATTATTAATTTCAAGTTCTTGCAACTCTTAAAAATTAAACATTTTTTTAGGGCCCTGAAAACTCTTGGAATTTTAAGTTGACTTTTTGAAAATAATAAATATCCTGTAAATTTTTAATTTTTCTAGTCATTTACTTTTTATTAGAGAAAATTTTATCTATTTTGTTCACTTTTTATTTTATTTGACATTTTTATCTACATCAGAACTAAAAGAAACCACATATTTGTATTAATCTCATTGGATACAAACAAGATTATGCAATATAATTTAGTTATTTATATATATATATATATATATATATATATATATATATATATATATATATATATATATATATATATGTATGTATGTATATGTATATAATGTCTATTTTGCAATATCTATTGATTTCTGTGAGCTTGAAATCCATTTCTGTCATGCTTTAATTTAATTTGATGCAATCTGTGATGAGTAACAATCAATAAATAATTAAATAGATCCTTTTAAAATGCATAAGTGGCCATGACAAAATTAAAATCCATCTGCATTTCATTTCTTAAGATTTCTTTTTCTTGAAAATTTTACCTTATAAGAATTTTTAAATAAAAATTAAGCTTCAATTTTCATCACTAATTTTTATTAAAGGAATTATAGTTTATATATTATTGTTATTTGGTGGTTTCGCATTTAAAAATAAAGTTTATACAATAATGAAAATTCCAAAATGTTATAAAAAGATATATATAGTTAGTTATATGTATAATAATTATTAAAGATATATATAATAATTAAAATATTATTTTACTAATAGAAACATTTATAAAATTCTAACTTTTTATGAAATTTTAGTAAAAAGAGTTTAATTATCAAGCTATCTGTTTAACTTTAATAAAGCACAAAAATTGAGGATTAATTTAGAAATTATATGAATATTCAAACACATGGATTTTAATTGAAATATTTTGTTAATGAAAAATTTATAGAAATTATAACAGAATCAAATTAATGTAAGAACTGTAATTATTTAGAAAATTGAATAAGAACAAAAATTGGTAGTTTTCTAAATATCTCAGTAATATATGAAAATATTTTTTATGATATGTAAAAAAGATTATATGTTCAACTTTATAAACAATATTAGAAAAGCTTTTACCTTTTTCTTTATTTCTGAGTATTATATTTTAAATTATTTACTAATTACATTTTTAAATTTGTCTTTTCATGCTTTTTAAATATTCTGATTTTAACACAAATATATTTTTTATTTCTATTTATTTATTTATTTTATTTATTTATTTATTTTGTTAAATTCACATTAAATCACTAGAAAGGAACGAAATAAGTTTAAATATCCTAAAAATGTCTTTTATTATGCATAGTATTTAAGTAAGTAATGTAAAATTATTTTGAATACTTAAATACTTTTTTTATTGTAACTGCTTTGTTTTATGCTTTTGAAATTATTAATATTAAATTTAATTGAAGTCAATATTTATATTAGTTTTTATAATCATCTATTGATATCATCGTGTGAAATTAATCAAGCTTGTAACTGAGTAGTTAATGCTCTGACTTTTGGTTCTACAATTTATTGGCTCTATTCTCACCTCAGACTTAGATCTTAATAGTATTTTGGAATCTACTTTAAAGTGTAGGTCCTTAGCATCATTAGCCCTTTGTGTCTAAAAAAGAAAGACCACTTGCCAAACCATCATTTGAAAATATAACTAAAGAAAGAAGTAAATGTATTTTTCTTGTTTGCAAGAAAAATTCAAAAAGGAAGTGAAATGTATCTTTTGAGAGCTTAATTTATGGCTCTAAAAGTTTTAGTTTTATTTAAATGACTTCTGAAATTTTGTATATTTGATTAATGAATAGAGAGATAAAATAGAAAATTTTATTCACATTAACTATTTTATGCATGTGTATATTAACATGAATTAAAAATTTTATCTTATCAATCAGATGACCTTGACAACCAATTTCCAAAGTTTAATTTAGGTTCATTATTTGAGTATTAAGAAATTTTGACAATAATAGAGCTTCAATAAACTGCCACAGCTTTTCATTTTCTTCAAAACTCAAATGTCAAAAAAAATTCATTTTATATTTCAATAATGTAAAATTTTTAGAATGAAAAAGTTTTTTTTTTTTAAATATTTTTTCTTCTCAGAATGATAATTAAGTAACACTTCTAAAAACTAGATTTCCCCTTATGTTAATAAAATTTCCCATGCAGTCTAATTTTTGTATCTTTATGATTATTTTAAACTCAAAACCTCTCCTCTGAAATTGCCAAATTATCTATAAAATCTAATTTATAAGCTCGCTTATGCACCAATTTTCTATTCTGATTATTTATAGGAACACTCTTGTTTATCTCTAGTCACCCCTTGCTATCTTATCTTTGAAAATATCAAATATATTGCTAAATATGTTATATGCACTGCTAAATATCCATTTATGTATTACACATTTCAATTAAAAGTTTATCAATCAATGGGAATGATGAGTCAACATCTCAGTTCAAGAACTCTATCCTGTTTCACAATAGATAATTTAACTTTTTGTCCAGCATGAAAAATAGAATGATCAAGCTGTAAAGTTTAATCAATTTCAGTTCTTTAGTGCCAGATAAAACTTTCAATTGCATGTGCTTTTATATGAAATAAGACCTTTATGTTAGTCATTTATTAGGATCAGGTTCTCTCTTTTTGAAGTATAATGGTGTACACACACATCTTAGCTGTATTTCTAATTCTGTGAATATGTAAAACTAAATATAGATATAACAATGATAATGACTTTTTTCTTATCAGTGAATTGCCACTTTCTTTCTTGTAGATTAAAATTTAATATTTTAATTGAATTTTAATAATAATTACGTTTTAGGATAGCTATTGAATTAAATGAATTGAGAATTGAATATCTTTAAATATTAAAAGCAAGTATTTAAATGTAAAATCTTTTGTAAAAATCTATCCAGTTTATTTTTCTAAAAAGGTTTTGAGTGTATACTTTTACATAATACAATACAGGTATTTTATGGTGACAATGGTCATATTGTCACTTCAATGTTAAATGTTTGTATAATGTTTAAATGTTTTTTACTGAAATTATCTAGTTTTACATTCTTAACATACATATTTTTAAGAAAATACCAAATTCAAAAATTTATGTAAAGTTTTTTGTATTTGATACTTTATGTATGGCTATATTACCTAATTCAGTCCATGAAAAATTTGTGCAGTTCGTATAAATTTGAAAATGTTGCTTCATGGAAGATAAGTTTTATCCCATTGTTTATAAATTAAAGTTTTCTGTTTGTATAGAAATAGCGCGCAAACAAAAAAATGCTGGTATGTCCTGTGATTTCTCATAATTACATTTTATAAAAATATTTCGTTGTATAGTTCCTTATAAGATAAAGGTTCACTTTTTTTACAATAGTTTCACCCAGTATTGTAAAGTTTTAAGATTTTGAAATTTTTTATTTTATTTCTGTAAAGAGTTTAACATTTTTATTTAAAGTTGATAATTCATATTTTATTTATATTTATCACTAAATTTTAAAATTTTCAGGCCGCGGTCGTAGAAGAAAAATGCGTGGAAGAAGAGGGAGGCCTAAGCAAGTAAGTTTCTTTAGAATCTAAGTTATCAATTAATGAGTTTCTGCCGTATGAAGGATTTTAATAATACATTTTAAATTACATGTATCAGAAAATATTGGCTCAACTTTTGAAAACCATTAAAAATTCTAAGTCATAGATTTTAATACAAAAATTCATTCTGAAGCTAATGGGTATATAGTCTCAAGAATGATTGTTTTTACTTAAATCAAAATATTAAATTTATGGAAAAAATTGACAGAAAGGTTAGAGTAATAACTATTCTATGTTATGAAAAAAGCAATTTATTTTATATTAGTAGCTATCTTGTAGTTTCCCCTTAACTTCATTTATATTTAACTAATTTAAATATCTAAATATAGATTATGTATATATTATGCATAAATTAAGTTTTAATACTATACAAGTTTTGATGAATAATGATTAAGTTGACGTTTGCTTTGTGGTGAATTTTCACTCTTTTATCTTATATTATTATGTTAAAGAATTGTTTAAAATTGTGTCATTTGCTTAGCTATTTAATTGCTTAGAATTAATATGTTATTTGAAAAACTAGATTTTGCAATCAAAATTCAATATAAATTTCTTATAACATTATTATTGAATTATGATTACAATATGTGAAGACATCCAGAGCTATGATTATTTTTTTTAATTTCAAATAATATCATTGATTTTTTTTAATTAGAATTATTTTAGATTTTTAAGTGTTGTGAAATCATTCTTGCTTATTTTTCTTAAACTAATTTAATCAAATATAAGTGCGGGAAGAAAAATCACCCTTTTTCCCAGCAGCTGTTAGTAATAAGTCTTTACATTTATGTTACCAGTTTACAAAAATAATCTAGTAAAAGCTATGTTATTTCTTTAATAATACAATGTTTTACCAATGAATTTCCATGACTTTTCCTTTTATTTTGATTGTTATAACTATCATTATCCATCTTTTAAAATAAATTGTTATTTGGTTAAGATAATGGATGAAAAAAAATGTTTTAATTAAGCTGTACATAATTTTATTTATACATTTTTATATTTTTATCACGATATATTAAAGAATTTAATTTTAACAAGTTTTTTAAACAAATGTGACAAATAAGTTTTTATTTTAATTATGTGAAGTATTTTTAAAATTTCTTCAATATTTTTTTTAAAATATGACACATGTGACATTCTTGCATATTTTGTATTAATTAGAATTTTTATATTTACTATGTAATGATAAATTGAAATAAGGTTCATGCTCTCATCAGCATATTCTGTTGATAGAGTTGAAACCAATGAAATTCTTTAACACTGATAGTTTTTATGATTCATGTAAGACAGATTATAATTTTAACATAATTAACCAAATAATTGCTTAAGTTTATTAAACAGTAACAAAATTTATGATTAGAATGTGAAGCTTAGTTCCATTATTTTTCATAAGGTTCACATTTATTTGGAATTAGATATTCTTTTTGTGTAATTAAAATATATTATATAATTTAAAAATTATATCTTTAGTAGGTGTAATACCTAAAATGAAATCAACTTCAGTGCATTTATATGTTTGTTATATGGTATGATTTAATATTTTTTTATACAAATAGTTCATTTATACAATAAGTTATCAAAAAATTTTTATTCTCTATGTGAAGTGTAGTTCAAAATATTAGATCTGTTTACAAAATAGTTACATTTAATTATGGAGTAATGAAAATTTTCTATCATGATAATATTTACTTTATTAAAATTGTAGGTATAAAATAACACTACTACTTCTGAAATATAAACCAGAACTTTTCTTTTAGTTAATAACTTTTAGACAGTGATCTTGAAAAATTAACAGAAAGGTTAATTTGTTTAAATATTACCGTATTTTCCGGTATATAATCCACAGCAGCATATTATCCTCAAGTCCCTTTTTATGAGCAAAAAAAAAAAGAAAGCTTCGCATAATCCGCAGCAATTTTTCCGACGAATAGTCGAAAATTTAAACAGCTGATAATTTCGTGCCAAATTAAATAAAAAACACACATTATGATTAAAAATATAATATATTCTACAGGAAAAAAATGTTTAAAGTGATAAAGATCTGTTTGAATCCACCTCAACGAAAAGTACGATTAACTGAGATGAAAGCATGACATTGATCAATATCCGAGAAGATTCTAGTAAATCTTATTGATTTTTAGATTTTTAAACAAAGTTAGACATATTTTAAAAATAAACTATATTTGTTTCATTAATAGTTAAATGAAAGAAATAGGCTATTTTTAAATGCGCATGGAATACATTTTTTCTTTTGTGCCATGTATGCTTTGGTTTTCACCTTACATTACACGTTTGTCGTCAATTTTTTCATTTGCCTTCCCTATAGCTTTCAGTTTAAAATTTGCTCTGTAACTTAATACTTTTCACTTCACTATGACAATATACGAATTTGAATATTTTAATTGAAAAATAGTTCAGGTCAAAACAGAATGCGAAAGGACATTAATGAATTGTAACTTTAATATTGTTCAAAGGAACTGAATTCGTTCTTAAACATAATTGGGCAATGCTAATTATAGTTAAAATAATTTAACCGTGTCGGAGCTCCATCTGTTATTTATTTTATGAAACATAAACGACATTTCATTAAAAATTTTATTGTAAGCATTTCTGATGAAAAATATTTTTTATCAGATTATCTCTGGCAATATATAATACTCACAACAAAATACGGAACGTTTTTTAACACATAATTCAAGGATTATATGCAATAAAATATGGTAGTTAGATAAATTGCTGCTGTTAGGAGCATATTTTTTTCCATGTGGTTGCGTTCATAATTGTTGTTACAAATATTAGGGAAATTTATGCAGATTTGCGGCTAATCATGACAGTTTAACTTTATAAAAACAATTTTGACCTTGAAGGTATTATAATTTCAGTTTATTCTGACATTTTGGAGCTATTGTGTAAAAAGATTGTGTATATTTTTGTACTTGTTCATGGATTCAAACCCACTTAAAAGTTACTAGAATAATCAACATTCTGATTTATTGGATGTGATCCATACGTAAGATGTATGTCCCTATATTTTCAATTATGGGTAATAAAATGCTATGCCTTCATTAATGTAAATTACTCATAAATAATTTCAGTATAAAAGTATTTTGCTTTTCTAGATTTCTGTGAATTCTTGAAAATTAGTAACTTTTTCGTCTTTAAAAGTATACAAATTTGAACATTTTTGTGTTCTTTTAAAAATTGGAAAAATTAATTGAATTATCAAAAAAAATTTTTTTATTTTCCTCATACACTTTACTACATTTATTTAATATACTATAAAACTTACTAACTGGTATTTTTAATGAAAAAATCAATGCTTGTAATTATGCACAAAATAAGATATTCATATTTTCCAATTTTAGACTGAAATTGAGGGAAAATAGAATCTGCAATACATAAATCGATATTTAGTAAACTTAATCTTTGATAACTTCTGTTAAGCATACATAAAGGAGAAGAAAGATTTAAGTTTTAATATTAAATACATGCCATCAATTTTAAATCAGTTAAGATACATTTTCCCATCATTTTAAATTAGGTTGAGGGATATTGGGAAATAATATGAATCTTTTTGAATTAGTATGACACATGTAATGCTTAAAAATAAAATAAAACTTGATAATTACTTAATGATTTCTTTCCAAAAATCAGTCATTTTACCTTAATGATGTATTTTATGTGCTGATTCTGAAACATCAATGTTAAGAATATTTGAGCAAAATATATTCATAACATAATAACAATTTTTTTCAATCACTTTTATGCAAGCACATTATATGCTGTACTGTATGAATGATATATTCTGACTATAAATAATTTCACTTGTATGCTCCTTTATTCGTTAATTTTTATAAAAATATCTCGGCTTTTACCCTTAAAAAATTAGTTTGTATGCTATTTTATTGCTAGTAATTATTTAAATGGTGAAAAAAATAGTTTCTATATTATTTATCATGATAATGAAGAACAGTTACTTTTTCACTACAGAATCTCTAGATATCTAGCTCAAAATCTAGATATTTAGATCAAAAAAGTTATTGAAAAATTCGTGAATATTTATGAAATTTTCATGTTGAGTTTACTTTAATCTTTTTGTGGTCTGCAGAAATTATGGAAATTTATTTTGATAAACTAAAGAAAATAGAGTAATACCAATTTCTCTTTGTCATTAATATTTATAATAGAAAATAAGAGAAAGAAGTGATTGATTATTGATTGAGAATTGGTTATTATTAGTAACAGGATGAAAGTTACAGGTATTACATTATATACCAGTAGTTTAAAAATAAAACACAACTCTTGTAATTAACTGATTCACAATATATATTATTGATTTCTTATAACTGAACATAAATAGATCCTTTCTTATATTGAATTCTTAAACGATAATAAATTTTTTATCGAATTCCTTCACACAGTGATTCTGTATAATCTAAGAAAATAACTAATTTACTCATGTAAAAGCCATTAAAGGTAAAATATTATAAATGAAATTAACAAAATTTACTTGTTCTAAAATAAACTAAATTTTTATTTGATTCAGGTACAAGTTGAAAAAAGTGAAGAAATTGACAGTACTGCAAAAGTGGTTCCTAGTGTTGTTGATGTTGAATCCACAACTTTTTCAAATGAAGCAGAAGATGTAAGTTCTGCAATGGATACAGACAGATCATATTTGCCGCCTGTTTCTTCTGAAAAAGAAGTTGAGATGCAAGAAATCGAATCAGTACCACCATCTCAAAAGTTACCTACTAAATGGAGTGTAAGTTATTGATTGTAACAACTTTAATTTCCCATTTGCTTGGTTAAAATGATACTTATTGAATTTATACAAGTTATTTACTGAAGTGCTTTCTGTTAAATAACTGAATTTTTATGTCACTAAATTTAATTTTTAAATTTAAAATGAAACAATATCCGTGATACAATAAAGTTAAAACTATGATTTGAAACATTTAATATAAGGCTTAGTAATTTAATATTACATATTAAATTATCAAGAATTATATTAAATATTATCTTTAATTTAATTCCTAAAATAAAATTAATCTTCAGTGTATTGCGATTTATCTGAAGGTTTATTAATATAGTTTCTTTATTGAGAGAGGCCGAGCTGGCAGCCGAATGGTTAGCGCTCTTGCCTTCAGTTCAACAGTTCGTGGGTTCGAATCCCACCTTGGGCATGGATGTTTGTAGTGGTTCGGAATCCACTTTAAACCGTAAGTCCCGGTCTAATTAGCCCTCGTGTGCAAAAAATGACCGTTGAGCGACGAACAAACCAAACCAAACCATTTATTGAGAGAGAGATGCAATTTCTGTGTGTGCAAATAGCCAAATTGGCAACTGAATGGTTAGCACTCTGGCACACAATTCATTCAACAGTTTGTGGTGATTGGAATCCACCTTAGGTTCCAGTCCGATTGGCCCTCATGTGCATAAAGTTATCATTTAGTGAGAAACAAACCACATTTTTGTTTGTAAATATCTTATTTACATAAATCACAAAAATGTCATTTACCTTTTAAATAAGTCATGATTTGAATAATAAAATCGATTTTCTAAGCAATTACATTTATCTATAGGTAGTAAAAATTTTGCTGTATTTTCTTTTAACAACAATAAATTTTACCTCGTGCAAGATTAACACTCGTGTCCATAAATTAAGGATGATGCAAGTTCAGGCAAATAAAAAGACAGAAGCAAAACAAATGTGGCTTAATTGTAAAGTCTATCTATTAAAAAAAGGTAAAGGGCAAAAAAGATGCTATATGTTTGACATCATTAATAAAAATTGCAATTTTTACTCCCTGGAACCTATTTACAAAAAACAATATAACATGGTTGGTATGATAGTTAATACATAGTATGCCCCTCAGACAATGCAATACAGGCCGTACAACGTCCAAGCATGCTGAGTATCAAATTATCGATCTGATCTTGGGGAATATTACACCACTCATCAAGCAATGAATTCCGAAGTTCCGGTAGACATGTGGGGGGGTTGATGGGTTGCAATTCGTCGGCCAAGCATGTCCCACACATGCTCTATTGGATTCAGGTCCTGCGGGTATGCTGGCCAGTCCGTATGGGTAATATCCTCCAATTGAAAGCATTTGTCTACATTGTTTGCATGGCGAGGACAGGCATTGTCATCGATAAACAGAAATTCTGCACCCATGGTGACCCAATACAAACATTCATGTTGTTCCAGAATGACATCCCAATAGATGTGGCCTTTCATGGTTACATACTGAACAAGCAGGTTAGTTCTGTGACACAGAATAATTCCTAAACAAACAAGCAATCCTGCACAACCTTAACAGTGTCATTCAATGGTGTTCTCTTAGTTCTAACGGTTACCTGACTCTCTCCATATAAAATCCTGGTGGGTACCTGGTGAGAATCAGACTGAAAACTAAACCTGGACACGTCGGAAATCATCTCACAAGACCACTGTTAGGATGTCCACAATACCTGCTCGCTACTCCAGGCTAATCGCAGGTGACGGTGAGTTGCGGTAAGTGAAACACATTTGACAGGCCTATAGAGCAGTGTGGCCTAAGCATCTGTACATAATCTGCCTAGAAACTATCGTACCGGTAGCTGAAGAGAGCTGATGAGAGAGGTCTGATGCTGTGCTCTGTTTCTTTTGGCAGTAACTTCCAAATACCTGTCCTCATTCGGCATTATGTTTTGGAGGTGACCTGTGCTGTAACGTCTACTCATGTTACCATCATCTTGGAACCATTGTCAAAGCTTGGAGATGACATTCTGGGCAATTTCAAGTTCATCAGATATTCCCGGCTGGGTACGTCCACATTCCAGATGGCCGATAATTCTACCATGTAAAACATCATCCTGCACCGATGCTTTTCCCACCAAAAAAGTGACATTCTCAAAAATCGAAGGGATTCGTCGTAGAGGACGTCCACCCACGCGGTGGCTCGACGATGTTGAAAAAGACCTCAAAATAATGGGAGTCAACCGATGGAGGGCTCTTGCGGCTAATAGAGTCAGCTGGAAGAAGATCAGCGAGTCAGCCTTGGCCTGCAATAGGCTGTTGAGCTTGTGAAGAAGAAGAAAACATCATCCAAATGCTTCCTTTGTGTCCTAACTATGCCGTTATTACACTGAAAGGCTTTTAAGGTGCTTTTGAAGAATTTTACATCTTTGCAACCATTCCTTATATACCCCTCTCTTACACTCTCGTCATCGTGGCATACTATTGGCACCATCTGGTGGTTTATTTTAATTTGCATATTATTCTTAAAGATGTGTGTCATAATTCTACACACATGTGAAATTTTTATTTTAGAGTTTAATTTCTGTGTGATTCTGAATTATTTTTAATTTATGAACATGAGTGTACTGTGAAACTTATCAATACTAATCACATTGCGCACCTAATTAATACATTATATATTGAGTATTAATCCTTTTTTAAGCTATATTAGAATAATGAAAATGCATTTTTATTCAAAGAAAATGAAAAAAATCTTGAAAAAATATTTTTATAGGATGAAATCAATTAGTGTGTTCAGTAATTAATGGGAAAATTATAATATATATTAATGGGAAAATTATAATATACCTAAAATGAAACCAACTTCATTGCATTTATATGTTCTTAATATAATTTCTTTTATATAAATAAAACTTTTAAAGTTATCATTCAAAAAAAATTTCTATTTTTTATGTAAGGCAAAGTTTAAAATATTCAATCTATTTTCAAATTAGTTATATTTATTTATGGGATAATGAACATTTTAGATTTTCTTTCTATGGTGATGAATTAATTATATTTCAACAGAGACTGTGTGTGTTTGCGGGTACTCCTTTAGATATGATTTACAATGAATATATTTTACATTTAATTAAAATCATATCAAGTATTAATTGAAACATTTAATTCCTTTTTCATTCCTTACTGAAATTTTTAAAAATATAAAAAGTTTATATAAAAGTAAACAATATAAAATTTACAGAAATTAATTTTATTTTTTATATAAGCTTCTTTATATTTTACAATTTTTATTAATATTTTTTAAAATGAACTAGTGCAGTATTGATTTAGAAAATTCAATATTTTACCTTGATTTTGAACAGTTTATTTTTCCAATGATTTTGTTTTGATTAACTGTTTGGAGATAGCGAATTCTAATTTTATTATAGATGCTAGATTTTCAAGTTAATTCAACAAATTTTCCTTTTAAATTAATAGATTATTAATTAAAAGTTCATTGGTATCTACTTTTAATTAAGATAATTTTTTATTTGAGTAAAATGTTTAAATTAAATGGTATTTGAGAATTTTTCATAATATTTTAAATATTATAGGTTCAAGAAGTTTTTGAATTTATTAGAAATACTTCTGGATGTGCTAAATATGCAGACACATTTCAGTCTCAAGAAATTGATGGACAGTCTCTTTTGTTGCTCAAACATAACCATTTGATGACCTCAATGAACATGAAGCTGGGCCCTGCTCTAAAATTAATGGAACAAATTGACATTATCAAAGAAAAATTTGGGCTTACTCAGATTTAAAAACTGGAGTTCTGAGAGGTCTTAAAAATTAATGCAGTTGAAATTTTGAGCAGTTTGAAGCCTGCTGAAGAGTCATAAGTTGGTTGAGTTATACTTAGTTAATTACTGATAACTGTTCCAGAAATTATTAAAATGCTTCAATTTAAGTGAATCTCTTAAAGTATAAACATTTATAATTATGTAAATGATTAAAAAAGTATTAATTTTATAATTTTAAGATTATAATAGTTTTGTTATTTTTTAGTGTGTGAAAATTAAAAGTTTTATGTATCTGAATGCAGCATACATGTAAAAAAAAAGTTGCAATATTTTTATTGTTTAATAGTGGAATTCATTAGTACAATTTAGTTTTTCTGCAGTAAAATTATTACTCATTTTAATTTTCTTCAATAAATGTTAAATGTCAAAAATTTCTATATTTTAATATTTGTTACAGGTTATAAAAACTGAAGTGTTGGTAGAAAATGACTATATTTTTATCAATTAAAATGAATTTGTTCATTGTGATTTCGTTCAAAACTTTTTTAAATTTCAATCCATGATTATGAAAAGGATATTAACTAGTTTGCCTCAAAATTGCAAAAGGCCATTTGAAAATTTCAGTTGTACAGTGTTTTTTCTTGTGTGGTTACTTGTACATATATCATTTTAGTTGAGTTGTATCACATTTGTACAGTACATCACTACCATATGTAGAAAGTATTCATAGATTAATAATAATGTGTCTTGTGATATTTTAAGTCAACATAGATTAACAATTATATTAAAATACATTTAAAAATATTTTTAAAGTATGCATTCACAGCCACATTGCATTTCTCATTTGTAATCCAAATCTTGTTATACAGAAATGCTCAAAGTAAATTTTATTTTGTAAAGCTAGACTTCATGTCATTATTAGAATATTAAACAAGTGTTTCATTTAATTAAAATCCCACTCTCTTGTGTAGGGAGAAATGTATGCATAACTTTTGTGAAAAAAAATTTTTCTATTTGTTTTATTTAGCACATTTTTAATCAACACATTAAATTCATAATATAAATTTGTATTTAGTTCTGTTAGCTAGGATTTTTTTTAAATTCTTTTTAGATGTTTTTACCAACTATACACTAATTTTGGTAAATTAGCTTTAATTTAATGAGAAATTGTATTTTTAATATTTTGTAACTTACTTATTTAGTAGAACTGAGAGAATTTATTACTGATCTTAAAGATGATTAAAAGTTTTAACAACATCAATCTAATGTGGCCTTTATAATTATTTAAGTTATTTTGATATTTTCAAAAATTACCTATATTTATAAAGGAAAATATTTATTGATTATAGGATTTTTTGGTTTTCAATTTGTAAATGTTTTGCAAAAATATTTAAAAATTGGATAATTCTTTGATTTAGTAAGCTTATTCTGTGAGCATATAAATTGTATTACATGTGTCTCATAACATGTTTAATTGAAGCAATGTAGTAAGCAATTTGCATATAATGTCTTATATAACATTCTGTTATTTAAAAAATTGTATATGGTGCTATCTCCTGTGAATTTTATAATGAAGATTGTTGCAAACATATCAGTTGTAAATATTAAATATGTAGATTTATTTTATGTGTTTAAAACAAAAACTTATATTTGGTTTTGAATTTTAAAAAAAAAAAACAAAAAAAACTTGTAATATTCTGAATAATAGAGTGATTATTGCATCAATTTTAAAAATTATTTATTTTTGGTTAGAATTAAATGGAACACTTTACGTATTTTGAATTAGTACAATATTATATATATATATATATCATATATATATATATATATATATATATATATATATATATAATTGACATCAGTTATCTTACTGTAAAAGTTTCCTCTATTTCATTCTTTAAAATTATGAAATGTATTTTTAGTTCCTTATGAATGTCAATTTTCTGTTATACTTATTATAGAAAGACTATTTTGAAGTAAAATATGGTAAAAATATGTTCAATATTTGTACATTGTAACATTCCAACCTATTATTTTTATCCATAAAATTATAAAGGAGGAAAACTATTTATAATATTATCAACATGTTTCTAAAATTTATAAGATTTATTTATGTGGGGAAAATATGAAACTATTTTTTTCATGTATAATTTTCAGTTTGATTTGTGAAATGCTCACTAAAAAGAGTTTATAGTATATCTGTTAAAAAAAATTTCTGTGTTTATATAACTTAATATCAGTTTATTCTTATAATTTTTGTGGAGCAATTGGTCTATATATATTCGTTTCACTGCCAGCTGTGTTGCCATGTTTTCTAAATATGATAATTAGTCCAATTTCTAGGAAATGTTTTGTCACTGCCAATTTGTCATCTGTATATACATATATATTTTTAGAATCTTTACAATAATTGTTAATTTTTACCAAATGGTTCAGAAAAGCTAATTATATTCAATGACTTTTAGAGTGTTCAAAAAAATAATAAATTGTTATTTTATTATAAATTAACCAAAGTTTGTAAAATAATTTTCAAGACTAGAAAAATTAGTAATATGTTTCTAGTTTAAATATTGTTTCATTTATCACATTTAAGTACGTGTGTCATTTTAATGTTTACCTCAAATATTTTGTTTAAATTGTTGTAAAATATTGTTAATATGTAGCTAATAGATGTGTTTATTAAAATGTTCTCTTTTAGTTTTTATTATCGAAATGAAATCTTTATTATTTGTTTATTCCCTTAAAAGGCATTTGATGTGTGAATTCCATGTTTCCTTTTTTAAATAAACCTGAAAATATATCGAGATACACTTTAAAGGTGCGAAAAATGATTATGTACCATTAGGAAATTTTATTTTTTATTTAAAATCACAACTTTTTTTTTTAATTTGTAGATTTGAATACGTTTTTCTATTTGTAAGTTCTTAAAATAGAAACAGGAAATCTTATAAAAGAACTTAAAAAATGCTGTAGTTTTGTTATTTATTTTACCATCTGTCAAATAAAATCAAGTTTTCTGAAATGCAGAAAAAAATTTTTCATTTTCAAAAGAATATTATTATATATCTACACTTATATTTCGAAATATAATTAATTTTGAAATTTAATTTTCAAATTATTGAAAATTTCTCAAAAATTCGTGAATTAAAAAAAATTTGCATTATAATATGCTTCTCAATTGGTTTGTTTAAAATAAATTTTTGAATGGAAGTTTTGCTTCTGATTTTGCATATATTTGTTGCAATTTACTTTGCATCTCTTTTGTTATCTTTCATTAAAACATCTTTTGTTATATTCCACCATATGCAGCATTTCAAATAAGTAAAACAGTTTATCATTATTGAATTAAAACAAATTGCTTCACAAGTCTTTAGTCAGAATTTCAAGTCAAAAATGGAGATAGTATTAATGATGAAGTTAAGTAACATTGTAATGGAAATTGAAATAATGTATCAAATAGACACATTCATTATTCATTTTTTTATTTTATTTTTTAGTATCATTTATGCATATTTTTACTACTTTGGCTGCAGTCAGAAATATATTAAGAATTATATAAATATATATAATTCTGATGTGTATAGTTTCACAAGATATTTTCAGTAAGGTAGAGGATAAATGTATTTGTTGTAAAAGTTACAGCATCTGGGGATATAAACTTCGTTGTTATATAATCATAATTTTTGTAATTGCTAAAATATGGATCTTTAACAATTTAAACATATTATTTCATTCCTAATTACAGTCTAATATTTTTTTGTTTAAAGATTAGACTGTAATTAGTAATGAAATAATACAATATACCAATTGTTAAAGATCGAAAATTTAGCAATTACAAAAATTATGATTATATAGCAATGAAGTTTATTTCCCATTTTTTGTTAAAGTAAATATCAGATTTTTCGTTCCTATTTCTTAAAATTGTTTATAATTAATCCTTTTATGTTGCATTAAATTTCAGTTCAGTGTGACTTCCATGTATCGTAATGCATATATCATTAATGGACCTCAAATATGTTTTGTGTGGAATATGCTATCCATTTTTTTGTTTGCTATCAAAAAAGGGGATGTCAAGGAAGTTTTTTGCAATATGAATTATTAAACATTACTTTTAAATTTCTTAATCAATTTTAAGGAATATTTGAGGCAGTGTTTTCTCATTTTAATTGATTTTTTTTCTTTTAAACTGGAAATTTTCACAATGACAGATTTTCTTAATATGCAAGTGTCTAGTTTGTCTGATGGAGCTGTAAACTCTTTTAGGCCAACGATATCTTCTGAATCGATTGGTTAATTGTATTTTGAAAATTCATTTAAATTAAAAAAAAAACTTTTTAGCATTTTTATTTATTTAAATGAAATTAGGATTATGTTATCAAGAATATTTATATTACAACTAACACAAGAATATTAATAAACACTAGTAGAGCCATTTTGTTCACTGAGTTATGAAAAAGTGCTATTTTTTCAAAGTGTAGTGCAATAGTTTTTTTTTTTTTTTCCCTGAAGTTATTTTCTTGTTTAAAATAGTCTTGAAGTCTGAAAGCACTTCATATTTTCACAAACTGATGATTTTATAACTAACCACTAATGTGTCCAGTTTACATTAACAGCACTTAAAGTTTAACGTATGCGTGCTATTGTCACGAGCCAGAATCAACATCTTGATCAATATTATGATATTAGACGAAAAAGGCATAAAATTGAAACTAGTAATATAAGTTAGTCAAAATGTTGAATATATATTTACGTTTATGAGTGTTCGTGTTTTTAGTTAATAAAAGAAATAAATGATAATATTCACACATATTTTGTTATAAAGAATGTTATAAGATATTAAAGAGATACATGCTACACAAACATGAAGCCAAAAAGTCTTCACGATCCAAATCAAAAAGTTTTTATCGAATTCTGATCTGCATTAGAATCTAAATAGTACAATGTCTGTCAGTTTGTTACATGTATCTGTTATATCTGTATTGGAGATACAATTTTGAGATTACTAACGAAGTTTTCAGATTTTTCTAATTACAATAGAATATTTTAAATATTTCTAAACGCTGCATTGATAAACATTTTATTTTTTAACAAGTTCTGTAGATTGCCATAATAATTTTAAAATCCTTAAATCTCGATATTTTAATGTACATATTTACAATGAACTATACTTTCTCAAGTTGAAGTTGTTGTTGTTGTTACTAATGACACTTGGACAAACCAAGCTCGCTGTACCTTGGCTATGCGAATTTAAGTCAATTGGGGGAGCGTCTTTCGTTTTAATTGGAGCACCATGAAGGTGAAAGTACGACTTTGCTTTACACACATGCCATAGGTACCCGTTTATAGGGTAGGCAACCATTCACACCTCGTTCATACAAGGAAAGGACAAAGACAGGATAGATGAGAGAAAGTACATCCATGCCCGAACCGGGATTCGAACCCAGGACCTCCTTATCCGCAGTCAGGCACGCTGACCACTAGACAAATTGGGTGACCGAAGTTGTTAAATACTGCTGCAACTATATGGTAGCAGTTGCATTTTACAATTTCAACTTGTGGAGGTTATTTAGTAACCATAAAGTAGTTTCTTTCGTTCCAGTTGAAATCATGGCTACATCACTTTATTATAGTTCTCATTGGCTTTTAAAGTATCCATGACGTCAGATAATGTTTCATCTACGTCACACATAATTACGACATTGGTATTGAAACTGCGTGGTAAATCCGACTAGTCGACGAGAATTTGCTGCCTGCTTTCAAATCGCATGCTTCGAGCGGCAGCAAACAAGGCGAAGTTCACCATCAAATATCCGAGTGTCGTCGGCGATGAGACAAATCCATTCATGATTTTTACCAGTAATAACGATGTATTATTTTAATTATAATTTTTTTTCGCTAGTAAAAGTTTTTAAATCTTTAGCGATTTTGCTTCCAAAAATGAACACGTTGAAAATAGATGTAATAGCAAAATGAGAGAGAAAAAGGCAAGACCAAACATACATTTTATAATTTAAATCGGCAAGGACTATTTATTATTATTTTTTTTTATGATTTCCCACACACAATTACAGGTTTCTTTAAAGTGAATGGAGTTGAGGTTTAGGTTTTTGTTGTCACTTGTGGCTTTCGAGAAAAAATCTTGTGACCTAAAATGCCGCTTTCAAAGTGCAAATTGATCCACGAAATACTCTCAATATTTTTCTGTATAGGAAATGTGTCAAAATCTTAAATTATTGGTAAAAGGAGATTATGCGTAGAACCGTTAATTCTTGTTAGTTATTGCCGATTTTGGTAACAGGTCGGTGCTGTTTGGTAACAGTTATTTCCTGGGATGTGGATATCTGTATTGATTTCTGAGTTCACATTAAGTACTGGATCCTGGTCTAAATATCAGGTGTGAGAAATGATCGCTCAGCGAATGACTACCTGCATTGCCTTTTCTTTATTCATTTGGGAAACTTTTCCATGCAAATAAAAATGAGAAGTCTTATAAAAATAAATGTAAATTGGTTATTTGAATGCAAAGTTGATGTTCCTCATATTGTAAATTTAAAAAAAATTTTTTTTATCTTAGGAAACATGTACATTTAAAAAAAAATCTTCCGAAATCCACGAAGCATTACTAGTAACAAAACGTTTAATTTCAATGAACTTTATTTTCAAGATTTTTTTTTTTTTTGTTATAAGAGAATTTTTTTTAACCCTTCGACCGCATTTGACGTATCAGAACGTCATGCATTAATTTGACCAAAGTCGCACATAACTTTCTGATACGTCGTTGAAAATGAGACAATATTTAATGTGTTCATTCTTGTTTATTTGGAAGTAACAATGATAGTGAGATAAAACCAAGATGCAAAAGACGTAAGAGATACTTATCAAGCAGTGATAGTGAATCTTCTCCTGAGAAATCAGATCAATGGATTTAAGAAGAAAAAGACAATGTACCTGATGTAAAACGGTTTCGTGAAGTGCCTGGAATAAATCCTTTGTGTCTGCGAAGGCTAGGTGCTAATCCTAAACCTTTGGATGTTTTGAATGAAGTCCTAAATGAAGATTTTTGGAATAGCATAGTGGAAGGGACAAACAGATATACCAGACAAGTGATAGAAAAAGGTTTTGGAAAAAAAAAGTCACAAAAGGTGGGAGCCAATAAATTCTAATAATTGCATAAAATATGCTGCTCTTACAAATTACTCTACCCCAAAAAATTAAATGTGCTCCAAATGCAAAAAGTTATTCGAATAAATGTGCATCCAAAGGGTTAATGTTGAAGCTAAATTTTTGCCTATTGGAATTATTCAAAAAGCTTTTTATTATTATTTTTGGATAAAAATTAAAAAGTCAATACAATGTAAAATAATCGCGCCCAACAAATGATATTTCTTCTATCATTTAACTTCCCTTGTGTATTATAACTGAAAATTTATCAGTAACAACTCTATTTTACTTACGCGTTTAGATTTAAAATTTACTCTATCCTAATTAGCACTAATTAAAAATTAATTTATTAAAATCCAGAAATTTCCTATCCTAAATTTATTTTTGCATTTCAATAAAAATCATCAAATTGTAAATAAATGGTTACTATGTAAGCTTTGAAATACTGATCAATCGTGCATATTTTCATATGCTGTGTATTGAAATTGATGTAAAGCTATGCTGGATGATATAAAACTTAAAGAAAAATTATTCAAAACTAAGTGGTTAGCGCACATTCACTGTTATTATTATTATTGTAATTAACTTGCAGTTTACTTCAATACAATTTTTGCACTGATTATGCGTTTTATAATCTTTTCAATCTTACATAACATGAAAGAAGTTTTAGAATCCTGATATTTATTTGCTGTCGAAATTGTTATTAAATCCAAATTAAATTTTTGTTTTAAATCTTATGAGGTATAAGTTTTCTCCATTAGTCTTCTTTTTATGTGTGAAAATCACTTTTTTTTGCTATGTTTGTAGATTTTAACTGATATATATAATATATATACATATATATATATATATATATATATATATATATATATATATATATATATCCTCTCGATTTCTTCTTGTTTGAGATGTTAATATAATCCACTATCCATGAAGTTTTCCCGTAAGTCTATATTTGGTTTAGCGGTATATAAGTACATGATTTTGAAATTTATAAACTTTTGTTATTATAAAATAATATTTTACATTGTGTTGTGCTAAGTGTATGATTATGTATGATGCAAGAATTAATTCCATAAGCAAGTCGCAAAGGATATAATATACATTATTCATATATTTTGTTGTTTCATACTATTCGTGAAATATAAAATACTTTTATGAATCATTATAAAAATTATTATGCAAATAATTATTTTTATCAAAGTTTTATGAATAAATAATTGTATCTCATTTGTAAAGCTTAAAATTTTTTTTATATTATTGCAGTTAACATCTACATTGGACGAATATTTTCAGGATATATCATATTAAGTAAAAGAAAAAACGAAATATAGTAGTGTTTATCAGAAAAATAAATGACAATTAACGTCTAATTCGTTATTTCATTATTTTAACTTTTTTATGCTTACCTATTTGTGAGCAGTAATTTTTGAATTTTTAAGATTAAAACACAAGCCATGTAATTTATCAACAGCTTTATAAGTATTTATTTAATTAATTATAAGTAATTAATTATTTTGCTTCTCTAGTTTTTAGTGTAAACATTAATTTACTTTTAAATGTGTGTTCTAGATATCTTTTTTCAAGACATTAGAAATTTAGTTTTATTTTTTTGTTAAGTGAAATAGATTATTTTAAAATAATTCTTGTTCTAGTTAAACCATCTTTAATCAGATATTTAATTATCTTTAAAATAACTTATTTTAAAATATTTTCTAGCTTTTAAACGCTAAAAGTTATGATAAATTTGCAATTTTAAATAATTATTATGTTTGGAGTGTGATCATAATTATCACACACACACGAAATAGCATATTAAAGATAGTATGATAAAACAATAAGTATATTTTATATGTTTATGTATTTAGTCTCTAAAAACTAAACTCCATGGCACGACAGCTCATGTGTGCTAAGGCCTACAGTGCCCATAACTGTTTTCATGACCGAGGGCCCTGGGGTGCGAAGCATATGTCCCAGTTAGGTGGTCAGCCTAACGTAAGACCCCCAGTGTTTAGTTCCCAAGCATGCTTGGTACTCAGTTAATCGACCCACTGAAGGTATGAAAAGTCTGAGTCGACCTTGCCCATCCCGAGGATCGAACCTCGGACCTGTGTCATGGGAGCGTGAAATGCTGCCACCGGGCTTCTATTTGGTCTCTGAATTTATCAAATCATTTATTAAAAGGAAATAAAAAATTTATATTTTCATAAATGTTAAGATAAAATGTAATGAAAATAACAATGAATAGAATTTAAACTCTAATAAAATAATTTAATTAATTAATATACATTATTTAATATATTAATAAATATTATATATTATAAACATTTATATAAAAATTTTAAATTAATTATAATAAAAATATATAATTATATTTTGGAATTTTTATTTTTAAACAATTCCTATTAGTCATGAATTTTAGACAAACAATTTTTAATATTTAAAGAATGAATAGAATCTTTACTTTTAAAATTTTTATAATAATTGTAAGGGAATTTCTTTCATTAGACCTTATTTCCAACTTATCGATCATTTTTTTAAATGTTGCAATTTATGTCAATGGAGAATATTTTATTCAAAAGAAATTTTATATTAAAAAAAAAGCACACCATTCTCTTTTTTAAAACAAATACATTTTTATCCCATTCCGAATCAATTGTGGGCCGCGAGCTTCGCGTGAACAGAACAGATACGAAGGATCTCAAAAATAAAGAGAGACCTTTCTTAATAAATCAACATGTGAAATACGGATTTTAAAGCAACAAAATGTTGTCCAGGCAACATAGTGAAAACCGACATTCTTGAAAGAACGAAAGCAAGCTGTTATCAAATAACATTTCGTTATTCCGTAACAGGCGTTCTTAAAAAAAATGTTCTCAAATAATTCTTCGTTACTGAAGAACAAACTGTTGTCAAACAACATTTCGTTCTTGTATTAAGCCCCTATTACATTAGAGTTGCCCAGATTTCAGTTTGAGCAACTCCCGTAGACTTAACATTACGTGACGTCACAGCTTAAAATTTGAGCAACTCGTTCTTTTCGTCCAATGAATGCTTGAGATTTCTTTCAGGTTTGCTGTAAGAAAATAACAGCTTTACTAGATTTAATAATAGATCCCTTTTTTGGCTAACATTTTTAAGGTTGCCATATTTTACTCACAGGGTGTCCACATTTCATAATGAATTTTTATTTGGGAATTTAATTTGTAGCCAAATATTATTTACTATACGCCATCGTGCTTCGTGTGAACCTTTACTTTTAAGATGGGGAAAGAATCTCTGCCGACGTGAAAATCAATGCTAATACATCAGTAACACATTTTTGTGTGTATAATTTATTCTTAAATAAAAAGACTAAGAATTTGAAACAAAAAATAATTTCAGATTGAAACTTCAATTTAAACATGAAATTCTACAAACACCACACAAAATTGTATGTATTGTATTGTAAGATTTTCCTATACAAAAATAATTTCTTAACAACAATGTTTATAAAAAATTAATGATTAACTATTGATATATTAAAAAAAGAAACTCAAATTACTATTTTAAAAGTTGTGGAAATGCACAAAAATTATATTTTTTTAAAATATATATTAGTTATGATTTTGAATTTATAATTTATTTTTAAAATTAAGAAATCAATTATTTCTCTTTTTTATTAAAGTAAATATTGTGGCATATTAAAATAAGATTCATTTTTAAACTAATTATTTTTTACTTTTAAACAAACACACAACATAAAAGCAGAGATTCTTTGCACTATCTTTATTTACATGCAGTTTCTTAAACTATAATCTGTAATAAAATGACAAGTATATTTTGAATAAATATATATATATTTATGTTTTGTGGGAAAAAAATGAAGAAAAGAAATAATTGATAGCATTTTGTGATGACATTATATAAATAGTTTGTTTCATATTACATTTTCAAATTTAAAAAAATGTTATGAAATTTTATGAAACTAAAAGAATGAAGTGCTATTTAGCATCATAGCTGATAATCTTGCAATTGAAGGCAGAATCTTGCAATTCTTGCAGTAGTGACTGCAATTAGTCTTATATTGTTCATTTCAATGATTAGTTAATTGCTTTACATTGGAAGTCAAAATACTCTCTATATTGACCATGATGTGAATTAAATTATTTTGCAAATATAGCAATCATCTATATTTTTTATACTTACTTTCACATTATTTGTATTTACATCGCAAATAGGAACAAATACAAGATTTCTATTTTAATCAAATATTGTATTTAATTTCATTATTAAAATTGTAACTTTTTAACACACAAAATTGTAACACAGCCCTTTTTAAATTTGATTTTTAACTAGTTTTACTATAATCTATAATATGTTAAAAATGCTTCATCATAAAAACAATTGAAAAAGGCTTGAAATTATTAAAATAGAAATTTTCGCTTATATTAAAATCATTTCACTATTTTATTTGTACACTCCAGTATTTTCATCATTATAGGAATTTATTTTTAAGTCTAATTTACATACTGTGAAAAGTAAATGGAGTTAGTTGTAAGATTGCAATATATTTTGGATGAGTAAATGAACATTATGTAAGTGTGTTCCAGGGAAAAAATGTATAAAAGAATTTAATTATATGAAGAATAATAATGAAATCTTATAAATATGTATTTGTAAATAATAAAACAAAATGCTTGTGCCTTCAACATTTAATTATAATGCATTAACTTGCTAAAAAGAAAAACAGGAAATTAATGTAATGAAAAAATAAAAGTAAAATTAACACTAAATATTTTTATATGGTATACTTATTTCGACTGAAGTTTCAGTTTAAATATGCAAATGTAAGTTCAACACAAACTGTAAACATTGTAAAATGACAAAATTGTCTCATGTATTGAATAATTAACAAAACTTTAAATGAAATTAATGTTTGAAAACTCAGTAAATTTAATAAATATTGAAATTGGAACACTTCTCATCTACTTTGCTGAAAAAATTAAAAACAATTTTAATTATCTGAGTTTTTAACTATCTATTAAATTTATCATGTGTTTCATCTATAATATTGAAAAAGTACACAAAAAAGACAAAAAAATTTTTAATCTTCATCAAATGAGTTTATTAAATTGATTATTTCTAACTGAAGAGCATTTCCTTTTTGTTTGTTTTTAATACCGGCAATTCTGCTAGATTGAAATGGAATACAATAATTAAAACCAATCACTTATTTCCATGTTATTACTTCCACTTGGCGAAAAAAAGACAAAACATGATCCGTGTTTAAAATCATTGGCGATATGAATTGCTCGAGTTGCTGCTGCATGCACAAAAAAGTTGCTCATTCTCGGCAACTTATAACGCCAATAACTTTCATTTGGCAGGAAACTTGGCGAAAACAAAATTATCTACAAATTTCAACTGCGCAGCTGTGAAAAAAATCTGTAATATTATTGGACGGATAGAACGAGTTGCTCAAAATTTTAGCTGTGACGTCACGTAATGTTAAGTCTACGGGAGTTGCTCAAACTGAAATCTGGGCAACTCTAATGTAATAGGGGGCTTAATAGTCAGTTCTTTGAATAACGAACTTTCTTTTGATTACACTTCGTTCCCGCATAACTGTTCCAGTCAAAGTGTTATTACCATGGAGAAAAGAATATACGAGGAGTTGTTCTGACCGCGAAAAACCATGCGCGCCAGTGAAGCAGCTAGCAGACGTGACCCCGCCCACTCTGTCTTCCAAAATAAGCAGTACTTCCATATTAAGGACATTTATTGGCAAGCATTGCTTTCATTTAAAGTGCACCCACCGAAATAAAAGTGATCTAAATTACTATTTATTACAGATTTATAATGTGATAGTTAAATGCTTTCTTATTTTTAATATTATGTATTTCAATAAACTTTTAGACGAGTTATTCGCCTCATTGACTTTGAGATAAGCATTTGAATATAATGGACTAAATTAAATGCTATCATATTACTATATTTAGAATCATGTCAATTTTTCTTTTCCTTGTTGATATTCAGTGGAACAGTTTCTTACCCTCGTTATTCCTTGTGATTTTATCCATGCATGCAATATTCTGCTATTTGGTTATAATTTTTCCCTTTATAAGAAAGAATTATGCTTCTGTGTATAAATACATTTGTATCTATATAGTAAAAGCATTATTTTGGTGTATTTTTAGTCCAATTAGGAAAAAGTTTCTAATATCAAAAGTTTGTAATTGAATTTCGCTGAATAATGTGAAGTAAAATAAAATTTCCATTAAAGTCAACTGTGTAAAAAAAAAAAAAACCTAGAAACTAGATGAAATATTAACATTTTTTTAATCTCGAAATTGAATTTCAATATATTTTTATTTATTATACTTAAGATTTATACAAGATAAAAATATATCTTCTCAAAAAGCACGAGATTTTAATTTTGTTTATGTTGAAAATTCAGTACTTTTGTTTCTAAAAATTGGAATTTATTCACTTTTGCAAAATTAAATGTATTCTGAAACTTTTAAAAATCTCTTAAATTTTTTACTGATGAGTTTAATATATGAATTTTTTTCTTTTATAATGATTATTTATAAACATTCATTAAAATAATTTCTTTTCTAACAAAATTAAGTTTAAATATGTTTTCCTTCAAATATTTTTTATATTACTGGAAGTTTAGGAAGACCAGTCCGTAAAAACATTTTTTAATAACAACTATTAAAAATTTGTGATAGCCTTCAGATTACAAAGGCTTTAAAACATTAGTTTAATATTTAAATTGGCCTACTTATTTGTTTTAATTTTTTTAGTATGCACCCACATGAAAGCATTTGTAGAGTTAAGAACATGGTAATATTTAACACAACACACGATTTGAATAAATGGTAATTAAGTAAACTTGTAGACTAGAAATTTTCTTCAAACATTTCTACAACATAGTTATTTGTCAATAGTATAAGAATAATTACACAGGTACATTTTTTATAATATTGTAGATTGGTATAGTTTCAGTATTTAGCAATAAAGTTTTTTATTTTATTTGAATTAATAAACAACCTATATATGGAAAAAGAATGCTTCAGAAACTATCAAACCAACCAATATTAATTTTGCCTAAATTACCATCGTTAAATTAATCAGCCATTATGTTGTCTTAAGCTATGATATGACTTATGTGTTTTAAAATTTATAAACATTATATTCCTTTCATGTTAAGCATACATTGAATTTTAAAGACGAGATTTAAAATCTGAATTGACTAACCAAGAAAAAATGTACCATGAAAACTCATTTCAATTTTTTAATAAACAAATACATTAAGAAAATCAATCTATACAATTATCAATACATCACAGATTCAGTTAAAATGTTTACATTAACACATTTACATAAATTAAGAGAACTTATAAAGTATATAAATCTAAATATGAGGATACGTTTAACATGTACAGCAAATTACAAATTTATAAACATTTTTATTAAAATTTAAAAAGAATTGATTTGTGATAAAAATATTAATATTGAAACATCAATAGTATTTACAAAAAAAAATGCGCATATATTAAATACAAATTATTATTTACATATAACAGTGAAACCCTAATTTTTACATTTCTCAAGAGTGGTAAAAATGTAAAAACCGGAAAATACATAGAAGGTAAAAATCAAATAGAAAAATTCTAAAAGGTAGTAAAGATGACATTTTCAAAAGGTATACCTGTATTTTACGAAGAGAACATTACACATATCATTTCTAAAGATCATTTTAACCAACTTAATTGGAATCCTGGCGTTCAAATTAAAGTCCGTAATCGTGGATTGCTTTTTATTCGTGGAGTTCAAAGTTAATGCAGCGCGCGTTTTCTAGAATTTAAATACTTTGCAAATATTTTTTTTTGTTGTTGTTGCTTATCCTCCATGTCTGACGGAGTCAGACTAGATCCACGAGTTCGTTGACTGTAAGGAAGTCGAAGACTAAAAGAGGATTGCTAAAGAGATCCTCCCTAGAGAGACCCATGCAATCCAAAAGATGCTCAGGAGAAGCCTGATGATTTTGGCACTTGGTGCAGGTGACGAAAGTTTTCCTGCCCTCGTTGAAAGTGAGGCACTTAATATGACCGCTAGCAAGTCTTGAGAGAACAGTCCGGGTACGTCTGTCACACGGGAGGTCAAGGGACAAACCCGGTTTTGATCCCTTGTACCAATTATGGGTGGGGGAGTTTTCCACTCCTCCGAGATTTTGATTTTTCCCGGGAGTATAACTCCAGAAAGTAAGTGTGGAAGAGGGAGTATTTGAAATCCTGCAACCCTCCTTAGCAAGATTATCGGCCATTTCATTCCCGTGGAGATTCACATGTGAAGGTATCCATTGCAAGTGAACATCATGATTAAGTGAAATGAGTTTTAATTTAAGCAGGAAATATTTTTTTACTAGTCTTCATAAGAAAGTAGTATTTGTAAGCTCTTCATTGCAATTTTGAAAGGGACTGACTTTGCTCCCGGTTCTTCCTGTCGATCTTCATCGGCTGACGAAGAGTCCATAATGTCTACGGATGGAGCATCAGCTTTTTTAGCAACATAACTGAAAAAGCAACATGAAACTAAGTTTTCCGGGATTGTAATCGTTGAAGTCATGAATATTAGCTGTTTCGCTGTTCTCCTCCGAGTCTACAACAGCTGATTTTCCATCTGTTCTCGATTCATTAGACACTACGATTCCGCTTTTTTCAAAACAATGGGAAATGCACTGTTAAGTAACGTTTCCCCTCGACGCAGAAATAAAATGCATAGCCCCTCTGGAACACTTAATTTTGGTTTGCAGGCGTCGTTTAGGTTTTCCAGTTCAGCTACAGCTTTCCGGACGATTTGTTTTCTATAATAGAGCTTGAAAGATCGAATAATGCCGAAATCACAAGGCTACAGTTTGTACAATTTGCAGGCAAAAAAGCGACACGCACATTAGACAGCTGCAAATCCGGATGTGCAGTACATTGATCAATGAAAAAATTTTACGATTCTACAACTTCATTAGTTTGTTTAATTTGCGCAAAAATTCTTCGAAAAGAGTTTTGGTTAACCACGCTTTTTTGTTTGCTTTGTACTTTGTCGGAAAACTTCTCACGTTTTTGAAGCATCGTGGGTTGCGTGACTTTCCAAAAACAAGAGGCGTCAGCTTCTCACTTCCATCAGCATTACAGCACAGTAAAACCGTAAGACGCAATTTGGACAGCTTCCCTCTATGGCAGGAATCTCCTTCAGCAACGTAACTTTTATCCGATAGGAGGTTAAAGAAAAGTCCGGTCACGACCACATTGAATATGTCCTTTAGTTTGTATCCTTTGGTCAAATTTAGTAGATTTTTCTTCCATTCTTCTATTGTAGCTTCATCTACACTTGATTTTCCCGAAAGCGATCTATACACAAGATGGTCTTTTTCCATTCTGTCTATCCAGCCATTCGAAGCTGTGAAGTCTTTCAAACCACTGATCCTATGGGTAAAAGCACATGTGAGCATCCGTTTCAATGAGGAAGCTGATAAAGCCGCAACCACAAATGAGGATATTGGAATCACAGTCCAACTCTGCAGGCAACAGCTTATCACCTTTACCAATGAAGACGAACTGCACAAATGGCAACATCTCTGGGAGTGCTCTCCGAAGACCAGGAGACTATTCATTCTTTCCTAAAGTATCTAGAAAAAGAATCTCTGCAGACTTCTACTTCAACCAGTTCCTCACCGGTCATGGTTCCTTTGGAACCTATAGAAGACGATTCCATGGACAAGAGGACACCTGCCCACATGATGGACAGACTCAAGACATCACCTCATATTCGACTAGTGAGCACTACGCTGATGTCAGGACACTCCATTTCACAAGTTCTGCCAGAGCTGATAGACTCTTCTCCAACAAAGACTTCCGCAAGGGGATCCAGGAGATTTGTGGTGAACGAATGTGCAGTATTCGATTCGCACTACAGAACTGCATGTGCGTAACTCTCCTTCTAGAACGAACTTTTCTTTCCGCACATGATTCCTGTGCTTATAATTTTATGTAAATATTTATTCCAATCAGAAGATATTTTTACCTGTATATATAGCCTGTTGGTTTTCACTCGCCAGACAGGCAGAGTGAGATGGCAAGTGTGTTGCTTGTCTGATATTAGTTCGCAATAAAAGCCTATTGATTTTAATTATCCTGTATTTACTTGAGCACGCTAGTTATTCACTTCAATGGTGACCCGGACGTGGAAAAATGACGCACAGGTGAAAATCTTATTTCAAGATACCTTTTTGTACGAATTTTTTCGTTAAAATTTCTTTTCGGTTGATTACCACTATTTTCTTATACGTAACTTGTATAAGTATTTTTCATATTACTTAGTTTTTCTACTTTTTACATTTTGTTCATTGCTATTACTTGTTTTGTTACATTATGACTGCTCAGGAAAAGTCAGCAATTTCTGTTACGGATGGAAATTCTCCGCAGCCGGAACTTCCCCGTATCGCTTTTCGTCCACCGTCATTTTGGAAACAAAATCCCGAGTTGTGGTTTTGTAAACTGGAATCTTCGTTTACCATATCTGGTATTACAGCTAATGTCACTAAATTTCTAAGTGTTGTTTCTGCTTTAGACTCAGACGTTCTCCAAAGTGTGGCGGACATAATTAAAACCCCACCTTCAGAGCAATCTTATGCTATTCTTAAAAAACGTATTATTGACCACCTGAGCCTTGAACCTGAAACGTATCTTTCGGTCATTTGACCTTTGCGACCACCTGAGCCTTGGCTTCGGCATTGTGGTGCTTCTCTTGACTGCAATAACGTTCACTCACCGCATAACAAAGGGTGGGTCGGTGTTCCATTCAGAATAAACCACTAATACTACCGGTGAGTTTGTCGCTCAACGGTCATTTTTTGCACACGAGGGCTAATTAGACCGGGACCTACTGTTTAAAGTGGATTCCGAACCACTACAAACATCCATGCCCAAGGTGGGATTCAAACCCACGATCTGTTGAACCGAAGTCGAGAGCGCTAAACATTCGGCTGCCAGCTCGTCCTAATCCTACCGGTGATTTCTAGAGCTTTTTCTATAAATCGCACCATTTATAGGTACATTTGCAGCATGAGCTTCTTTAAACCACTTTAATAAGATGCCTTCTAGTAATTTTATCAGTGTTTTCCGTTTCTGGGAACTTTTTTCCCACATAATTCCTCGATGTTTTTTCAATGTATTCTTTTTTCTGTAGTATGGATTCCAGGGTTGTCACGGGAATTCCTTGCGATTGAGCGAACGCTACTTTGGTTCCGTGAAATTCAAATTGTACAATAATTTCGGCTTTCTCGGCAACAGATTTATTTTTGCGTTTTTTACTAGTCATTTCGGCTTGAAAAGATTAGAAATGCTACAACTGAATGTTGTCCAGCGTTGTATAATCACGTGATCACAAGGATCTGAATATTCTTGATTTTCATTCGTGCTTTGAAAAAGAAAAGAAAATTAACGAAACAACTCAAAACAGGATTTTTTGAACAATTTACATTTAAAACTTATTTTGGTTTGTTTGTCGTTTAACGGTCATTTTTTGCATACAAGGGCTAATCAGACCGGGACTTACGGTTTAAAGTGGATTCCGAACCATTACAAACATCCATGCCCATGGTGGGATTCGAACCCAGCAACTGTTGAACCGAAGGCAAGAGCGCTAACCATTCGGCTGCGAGCACAGCTTGCAGCGGCTGCATAACTCCAGGTTGCGATGTAAGGGAGTTAATTTGTTTCCCAGCCTCTGATTAAGAACATTTGTTTTTCTTTTTATAGGTTGTAACTTCTTCGAGTACCCATCTGGGACAACTTTCAGAATAGGAGGGATGGTTTCTATGGCAGTTAACATATGCCACTTTTGCTGTGCAGTTCAAACTATCGTGGCCAACTGCTGAGCAGCAAGTGCAAGTCAGTTAGCCTCTGCAAGCATTTCTCGAGTGTCCAAGTTGTTGGCACTGAAACAACGCAAGAGATTTGGTATGTAATGCCAGATGGGTCGATTCATATAAGCAGCTTTAATACGGTCGGGAAGATTTGGAGTTGTAAATGTCAGAATGAGATGTTTAGTATGTAAGATCTTATATATTCTATTCTGACAGTAGAGGGTATAACTACACAGGCATTCGGAATCTGCAAATTCTCGAGAATCGATTTCGCCGGTGTATTCAATAAATCTCACGCGGAAATTACACCCTGTTAAAAGTTTAAATTACCATGACTCGAAACAGTAACCTCAATGTTGGCTAAAAGCTTCATGTTAAGCACAGCTGCTTGCGTTAAGTTTGCTACCGCTACCAATAAGACACCAGACCTTAACTTATGGACAATTGTCAGTTCCCTGATAAATCCAGATATTTTTTGTATAAGGGGGGCACTTGTTCAAAAGAATCCTTTCTTTTCATTACAATATATTTATTTTCTTTGTTTTCAAAATAATGCATCCGTGGGAGAGAAAAGTTTTCGTTCTCCATTAATTTTTTTATTAAAAAATTTCGGGACTTGACCGCACCACCCAGGGGGTGGGTGGTGCGGACCACCGAGGGGAGCACCAAAAGGGGATGCAGACCAGCTGTACCAGTGCTTACCAGGTCCTTACGATCACAGCACAGCCCCGAGATGGCCTCCACCCTTAACGAGTCATTCAGTAGATGTACCCCCAAGAGGAGCTAACAGCAACAGAGGTGAAAGCTACTCAAGGCGAGTCCTCAACCTCTTGAGAAGCAACCATAATGAAGGAGAAAAGGAAGAAAAGCAAAAGAGTAGGGAGGAAACGAAATAAGAGGACAGATTACTAAGGTAACTCGAGATTGTGACACCCGTGTTTACCTAAAAGAAAGGAAAGTAAACCCACTGAGGGGGCAAATTTCCAACGAGAAGCATTTCGCTTTATTGGTTACAGGAGAACGCCAATCAAAAGAAGTTATCCTTTGAAAATGGCGCAAAATCATCGCTTTAAGTATTACCTGGATATCATCCGAAAGTTTACGTGAATGCTTTGGTGGTGCACATGCTTGAAAAATTAGCTGATATGGACCTCGTACGGTAAAGCAAAAGGGAATGCACGTGAAGCATGAAGACTGTACGAACAGTGGTTTCCAATTCGTCGTATTCCAAATAATTTTACCTTTTCCAGTGTTGATCACCGACTGCAGTTCGTTTGCCATCTGAAACAGCAATATACAGTGCGTTCGTGAAATACAAGAAACGGCAGAAATGGAAGACCTAGTTTTAACTAGATTTGAAGTAGCTTCTTCCACAAGTACGCGAGTGGTGGCTTACGATATGGGTATATCTCAACCAGCGATGAGACGTATTTTACACTAGGAACGTATGCATCCCTATCACGTGCAAGAATTGCACTCTTTGCAGACAGATGATTATCCCTGCCGGGCAGAGTCTATACTTAATATTAAGGGAGGAAATCGTAGATTAAGTGATAGGTAACATTAAGCAGAGAAGGTGTTTTCAACACTAGCAATCAACACGTTTGACCTGACAATTCCCACTGTAAAGCCCATCGTAGACGCCAGCAGAAATTTTTCGTAAACATCTGGGCAGATATCATTGGTAATTACTTTATAGGCTCTATCGTGCTAGACTGACCGGCTCAACATACAGCATCTTCATGGAACAAGTGCTTCCCAATTTATTGCACGCTGTTGCATTCCCCATCCAGAGAGACGTGTACTAGGACTCCGTCGTGCACAAACCACATTTTTCTATCACAATCCGTAATTTTTTGAATGTTATAATTCCCGCACAATGGATTGGACGTTGCAGACCCGTTTCTTGGCCTGCTAGTTCACTGGACCTCAACCCACTGCACTTTCTTGTGGGGGCACATAAAAGCTTTAGTACGTACGAGACTCCTGAAGACTCAGCTGAAGATCTCCCGGCTAGAATCGTTGTTGCAGTGGACATTATTAACACGACCACTGGAATCTTCGAGAGGGTGCACTAGGCGTTCCTTTGTAGGTGTCAGGGCAGTGTGGTCGTGAAGAAAAGACGAGAGGAGGATGTGTGGGGGTTGGCTACCCTCTCACACTAAGACCTCTTTGGGGATGCATTTACACTGATATTGTCTGTTGTTGGACTTGTAATTTTACAAAAATTGAATTTAGCATCCTCTTCCGACTGTAAACCAAATATACTCGAAAATTGCTATTCCCGACTATACCGCAAAATGGCGGATTTTTATTATATATTTATATATTACGGAGAGGGACACGGACCTCTACGGCCAGCTTTGAGAGATAGTCTTGGAAGGTGTTTTGAGTATTAGGATGGGGAAAGAAGCTGTCCTACGATAGGGATCGGTAGATTTCTACCTTTTCCGGCCTGTTGACTCGTGTTATCCAGGTTTAATGGTAGTCAATAAGGGCTGTGCCAACAAATGTGTGAAATTTTAATATTTCACTTAAAGTATGTATGTGGCAGTGAATGTGTAGTCCTATTTTATTATTCCTAACTTAACTAATTAAAGCGTTGAATGTGAGTTTTAATGCGGAAGTCCCCCGCGTTAGAAATGGAATGTGTGCTTATTCTGGCAATATATAATACACTTAAAAGTGTGTGAGTGAGAGAGAATGGTGCGTATTGTGTAATATGGCAAGGGTCAGATACACCGCACAAAAATTAGCAAATAAAAGATTGAGGGAGGCGTCTAGCCGTCAATGCAAAAGTGAAAACAGAGTGTGTGGTCTGGCTTGAATGCTAAGGCGGACGAGTACCAGCCTTGGGAGCCCAGGGTTAGTTCCCTGCCCTTGGTCAGCGGAAACCTCGTCGACCGCCGCAACGGGGAAGCGAGTAGTTGCGCAGCGAAGACGCGACTGTTTCGGGTCGTACTTGTGAGAAACGACCCCGCAATGTCGTGCGGTTAGGTTTGGTTTGTTTGTCGCTCAACGGTCATTTTTTGCACACGAAGGCTAATTAGACCGGGACTTACGGTTTTAAGTGGATTCCGAACCACTACAAACATCCATCCCCAAGGTGGGATTCGAACCCACGAACTGTTGAACCGAAGCCAAGAGCGCTAACCAGTCGTGCGGTTAGGAGAGCATATGAAAGGGAGGTGAGAGGCCTTCGAGAAATCCTCCCCTTACTGAAATTGACTGTCTTGGCAGTCCAATGGTTATAGGGACCGCAGGATTGAGCCCCTACGTGGGTCAGACTTTCTGGAAGTACGCAATTCACGGCATGTTGGAGTAGGGCGGACTACATACTGGAAGCCTTCCGAGTTACCCTGGACTGCAGCTTGGAAAGGGTGGTGATCCGTGTCGGGGACGGCTCAGGCGGTACACTGGAAGAAACCAATTAAGTTTGGGACCCGAGCTGAACACCCGCTCAAATTTAACTCTATCATGGCGACACTAGAAAGTAAAATGAATAAAAGCGTTTATCATAAAACTCCTAGTAAAACTAAGGCAAAAAGTCCTTCGAAGAAGGCAAAAAAACGCACTTTTCAGTGCGAACTGATTAGACTATGTGAAAGGTATGAGATAGATAGTAGCGTGCTCGATGCGCTGGTCGAGCACTTAACAGCTGCTACAGGAGTTTCTCCAGCCAAAACCCAGGCTGCGAAGAAACCTACTATGGTGTCAAGCAGTTGCCAGACTGACGAAATATCAGTAGGCGACTCAATCGAAAAACCAGTAGACTCGGTGCAGGAGAAAGGTACTGCCCCAAAGGAAGACTGGAGAAGAGTTGATAGAAGAAGAGGAAAAAAGTCCGGGCAAGATGGTGCGACGCCCGTGGTAAAAAGCTCGGAAGGGAGTTCGAAAACAGACTCTCCAGAAGCAAGGCAACCCAGGAAAGGGCCCGATCAGGTCCTACGCTGAGGTGGCCAAGAATAAGGGGAAAAAGAGAGTGCAGAACAGCGCTTTTTTAGTGTACCCAAAGGACAGTTGTAACTTGACATCGGAAGATGTCAAAAGCGAACTCAAAAGGGCAATTGACCCGAGGAACCTCGGGGTATCGGTCCAAGGCCACAATAATGGCGTAGTTATTGAACAGAAGGATACGAGAACCATGCGGGAACAGATCCAAAAAGTCCTCAGAGAAAAAGTAGATGCTAGGGAGCCGGCATGGCGGCTACCCAGAGTTCTAATATATGACCTCACGGGCACGGACGGAGAGGCAGAGGTCCTTGAGGGCCTGAGAACTCAAAACGAGATCCCTGAAGGCGACATGAAAGTGGTCTTCAAGTTAAATGGAAAGGGGTCGGATAAACACTGGGTGCTGGAAACGGCACCTGAAGTGTATCGAGCACTTGTTAGGAAAGGAAAGGTCAGCTGTGTCTGGCAGAAGCATAGGGTTAAGGAGTTCCTTGAACCCACGAGATGCTTCAAATGCTGCAGATTTGGACACCTGCAGTCTAAATGTCCTGAGAAAGGGTAGACTTGTACCGTTTGTAACGGGGAGCACTCCTTCAAGGATTGCGAAAAGGAAACGAAGTGTACCAACTGCAACAGGGCGAACGAAAAGTTCAAACTGAAGCTGAATACTGGCCACAAGGCAGTAGACCTTCGATGCCCGCAGTATAAACGTGAGTGCGAACGATTACGTTCTCGCACCAATTATGGTTGACACAACCAACGGACTAGAATACGGCATTTTGCAGATTAATCTCGCAAAATCTAGGGCGGCAACCTTGGAGATTTTAAAGGAGTTGGAACTGGGTTTGCCCGACATTTTTCTCCTGCAGGAGCCCTATTTGGTGGACGGCGAGATTGCGGTCTTTCCTAACTCATGGTCGGTTTCTCACACAGCCGACGGATTGGCCGCAGTTGTCATCACTAACACCAAACTCAGCGTCTGGACTAAATATGCCGATGCTCACATCGTAGTGGTTGAGATAAAGGATCTGTACCAATCGCTGCTGATAGTGTCGGTTTATGTTCCTCCAAAAGCAGACCTTGGCGGTTTCTTAGAGACTCTCGAAGAGATCATTCGGTTCCACAAGAGATTACTCATAGGAAAAGACTTTAATACCAGGCATCAAATGTGGGACCCCGAGTGTCCGTCTAGAGTGGGAACTAAACGAGGGGAAACCCTTGTGGAATCTCATTCGAAACGACCTCGTTATTTTAAATGATGCAACCTCCGGGCCGACCTTTAAAACTGTGAATGGGAGGAGCTGGATCGATCTGTTGGTAACGACGGGCGATCTGCAGTCGTCCTTCTCATCGTGGAAAGTGGTTGAGAATTGCTTCAGCGATCACAACTACATCTCCTTCAAGTTAGTACCAAAACTCATAAAGAGCCAAAATGAGAGCAAATTGAGACTAGACAAGTACCGCCTTCAGAGATTGGGAGCATACTTTAATAAAAAAGCACCCGATCTCAATGACAAGATCATAAAAGCTAGAGACCTAGATGAAGTGGTGGATGATATCACTCAGGTACTGCAGGAGACCTGCAATAGAAGGCTTCTGCTTCGTACTAGTACGACCGCTAAGAAGCAGGTTCCATGGTGGGATGATGAATTGACGACGCTACGGAGCAAAACGCGAGCGTGGAGGAGAAGGTATCAGAAATGTGCCGACTCCGATGAGCGCAAAGAACTCCGAAAGTCAGAAAAACACTGTATAACAGATCTGCGTCCCAGTATAAATGACTCATACTTGAGATAAAGGAGTCAAACTGGGATAAATTCTGCCAAAACGTAATGCGATCCAATGTGTGGTCGTTGCCATATAAAATAGCAGTTGGAAACTGCTATTAAAAGCATTCCACTAAGTAGCGTCAAATTGCCTGACGGAACTCCGAGCAGTAGCGAGGATGAAACCGTCAAAACTATTGTAGCTGGATTGATCCCGGTGGATAAGGACCAAGAAAATAGCGAGCAAGAAGGCATGAGGAGGTTAGTGGACTCCTATGGCAGTGGAGATAACGATCGGCCCTTCACAAAAGTGGAGATAAAGTCAGTAGTTAAATCTATGGCAAAGAAAAAGGCTCCGGGACTCGACGAAATCCCGGCAGAGGGGGTGCAGGCATTTCGAGAGAAATCCCGGAATGTTTGTACTCCTCTTCAAAAAATCATTCAATCTTAATCATTTCCCAAGGTTATGGAAACATGCCAAAGTGGTCTTATTCAAGAAACCGGGGAAGAACGCGTCAGAGGCTCGTTAATATAGGCCGATTTGTCTACTTTCTAGTATAAGCAAAGTGCTGGACAAGATCCTCACTCAAAGGATATATCACAATTTGGTGAAGACTCAGGCGCTTCACTCTGCCCAACACGGCTTCAGGCCGGGTAATTCGTGCAACACGCGCACGTGTCTCAACGACACAATACGGTATTTCCAGGAGCAAGGAGAGAAAGTGAGCCTAATTTCACTCTATGTTCAGGTTGCTTTTGACAGCGTGTGGAGACCAGGTGTAATGTTCCTCCTCGGTCAGGCACGATGTACACAAAATATGTATGTTGGTGAAGTCCTATTTGGAAGACAGGAAAATTTATAGAGGCTCGGGAGAAAACTTAGTTTTCGAATCCAGCAGAGGTGTACCGCAAGGGTCATGTAGTGGACCACTATTCTGGAACATAGTTGTAGACAGCGCATTGCGACTGGACATGCCGAATGATACGAGGCTCATAGCCTTCGCTGACGACATGCTGCTGGTCGCAGCTGGTGACTCAAGAGCAAAGCTCGAGAAAAATGCGGAAGTCGCCCTCAATACAATCAGCAAATGGGAGAAGTAGTACAAGCTGGTATACAATACCAGCAAAATGGTGGCCCTCACGGTCACCAGAAGGCGCAAATTGAAGCGACAGCTTGTTTTCAGATGGGACGGAACCTCCATTAAGTCTGTGCAGGAGCTAAAATTTCTGGGCGTAAAATATGATAGCGCACTCACCTTCAATTCCCATCTCAAGGAGGTGAGGCAAAATATTGTGAATGTCATAATGGCACTCCAACGGACGGCGAGAGTTTTGTTCGGGCGCGAGCCTGGATTACAGAAATGTCTTTATAGGAGTGGAACCGAAAGGATGGCTCTCTTCTGTGTAGGGGCATGGGGACAGATTGGAATGTAAAACCTTCTGTGGCCACCTACAAAGTGTGCAAATACCGGCGCTCGTGGCAATTAGATGATACAGGACTGTTTCTACTGCTGCTGTAGATGTACTGGCGGGTGTCCTACCGCTAGATATCAAATCAGGCATAGAATATGCGAAGCTAATAGTATTGGTAGAACGCAGGTCAAATTTCTACGAGATTAACCTGCGGCCAGAAGATGTTGAGCAGAGGGTTGACATCATGAAGTGTCATCCAGTGGACAGGAGCAGTGTACCTTTCGAAAGAGAAAGGCCGACTGGTGAAGGTCTAGAGATCTTTACTGACGGATCAGGCATCGATGGAAGAATAGGTTTAAGGTTCTCCATCTTCTACTTTGGGCAAACGATGGTCACATACGGTGCTAGACTCGGTGACGAAATTTCCGTCTTTCAGGCGGAAATATCGGCTCTGGGACTGGCACTAGATTGTCTCAAAGATAGACCGGGCAACAGCACTTGCCATATATACAGTGACTCGTTGTCCTCCCTTTACTCACTGGCCAATCCAAATAAGCAAGACATCTTGGTTAACAATATAAAGGACTCTTACGGGGAAGCTACTAGCGGTAGAGAGGTATTCCTGCACTACGTACGTGCTCATGCTGGTACTTTTGGTAACGAAAGGGAAGATGAACTAGCCAAAGAGGCTGAGAACTTACCAGAGCCAACGCTGGACGTGTCACGTCCAAGGTTGCACCTTCTTAAGGTGCTGCATAAAGAAGCACTGCGTGTATGGCTGCTGAGGTGGGAAAGCGAAGATGTTGGTCGCCAGACCTTCAGATTCTTTGAAACAGTGACCGAAAAATAGAGTTTTCGGTTTGGTTTGGTTGTTTGTCGCTCAACGGTCATTTTTTGCACACGAGGGCTAATTAGACCGGGACTTACGGCTTAAAGTGGATTCCGAACCACTACAAACATCCATGCCCAAGGTGGGATTCGAACCCACGAACTGTTGAACTGAAGGCAAGAGCGCTAACCATTCGGCTGCCAGCTCGGCTAGAGTTTTCGGAAATGCTATCATAGCCCAAATAGCGACTGGACACAGGCGTGTACCGGAATATCTTCATAAACGAGGGTATCCAATTAGTGAGCTATGTCGCTCGTGCAATGTGGTGGGGGATTGCCTCCACTTCGTGCTGTCTTGTACCAGGACCGCGGAAGAAAGGAGCAAACTGGTGTACGATAGCGAAAGCTTGAGTACCATCTTGGACCGGCGCAATTGGTCGATCTTGAAAAGGATCATGTCCATTGTATCGGACGACATTTCATTGAAGGAATACCAGCGTGCCACCGACGATGGTCCGGTCGAGAACTGGGAGATTGAGGAATAGTATAGGAATTGACGGTAAATAAAGTAACGAATAGGAATTGACGGTAAGGTAACGTACAAATCTTTAACGAGGTGTACTGTTTGCCATTATAAGAGAGTGGGTGCCGGCGATACTTCTCACCTCAAGGTATGATTCTATAGCTCGTCTACCAAAGCAGGTGACGGCTGTTGGGTGGTAGATTCGAGTTGAACATTTTCGGGTTGCAAGGTACTTTAATTCGAGGCCTCGGCTTCTGGCACTAAGCCTCGCAAACTCGATCCCCTTCTGTGCAGCGACACACGTTATCGTCATTTCGAGCATTTCATGTGATATTTTTGCTATTATTCATTCACTTACCCAACACTGTTGACAGTGCTTGCCCAGCATTTGTAGGTGGAAATTCCACTTTTCTGCCTCTCAGAGTGGAATGAGAGGCTATGTTCTTAGGAAATTACTCGTCTGGATGTGTGTGGGTACTATTATCCCTCTTAATTTGTAAAGCCAGTTTAGAATCACTCTGTACATATATATATGAATCCAACAAAAGCGAGGTTCAAATTTAAATTATAAATTATGATTCCAGAGAACAGAACTAGTAAAAGTATTTTTATTATCAAATGAAATAAAGATAATTTGAGCCTGACTAAAATTTTGAACTTTAGCAACTACAAAAATGTAGCTTTTTATCATCCCGTAAATGAAACTTTGGAAACAAAATGGTGGATGCCGAATCAAAATCGGCTTTTATTTGCGATTCCAATAACTACCAAATGACTGGGAATCCAGAAAAATATAACACCTGTTCGAAGATTAAGATAACGAAGATTAAGGTTACTCGACTGCTTCAAAACACCCGTACTATCATTATATATGTAAAAGTTATGGTATGATTAAGATGTCAAGAGTTTAAGGACATGTATAACAGTTTCAGCCGTATAAATATAAGTGTGGGGGCCATAGCTATAATTGATATTTAAAACAGCACCACAACCAACTTTAACCGTCTGATCCATCTGTGAATAGTGATAACTCACGAATATTGAAGGCGTTGGTGAGCAGGTAGTTGCTGGTAAATAAGTCTTGCGTTTAATTAGTTGGCCTATAGGTCAATTATAAGTAACAAATTGACCACTCTATAGCTGCGCTGAGATATTTAAAGGTCTTATGAAATAACTTTCGTGTAACCGTTAAATAATTATAATAACTAGATAACACTTTTACAGATTTACAGTTACTTTAAATAAAGACCATCTCTACTTGTGACTACATGTAACAATGAAAAAGATTTTATCGCGTACCCATAGGAATTACTATGATAGTGTAAGACAACTCAATCTTCCACACTCACCTTTATGGAGTTATACTCCCGGGAAAATCTAAAATCTTGGAAGAGTGGAAAACACCCACTATCCATGATTGGTACAAGGGATCAAATCCGGGTTTGTCCCTTGACCTCCCTTGTGACAGACGTACCCGGACTACTCTCTCAAGATTTGCTAGTGATCACATCAAGTGCCTCACTTACGATGGCAGGAAAATCTTCGTCACCTGCACCAAGTGCCAAAGTCATCAGGCCTCTGCTGAGCACCTTTTGGATTGCATGGGTTTTTCTAAGGAGGATCTCTTTAGCAATCCTCTCCTAGTCTTCGACTTCCTTACAGTCAACGGGCTCGTGGATCTTGTCCGACTCCGTCAGACAGTGAGGATAAGAAACAGATTTCATACGTTTAAATAAATCAACAAGATTGGTATCATGAAGCCAATCATGTGAAATTCAGAAATTGGGGGAGAAGTTTGTTTTGTAGAATCAGAACAAAAGTGTTGGGAATGTAGTGAAGTGGATTTGTAGAAGAGAAGACAGTTATTTTTGAAATAAAAAACACTATGCACACAAATAAAATTTTTAAACTTGTTGAATATAAAATAGTAAAATAAAGACAACCATACAATAGAATTGGGGAGATATCACAATTCGTAAATAGGTTAAAAATGTATCTTGTGTAATTCATGAACATAGGTTAGACGAATGGCAGTGAATTATGCCTAAACTTGTTACCAGTTGAGTAAATTATATGAGGTAACTTAATGGAACACCGACCCACCCGAAGGTATGCGGTGAGTGAACGTCGTTGCGTAATCCAGTCAAGAGGTGCACCACAAGGCCGAAGCCAAGGTTCAGGTGGTCGCAAAGGTCAAATGACTGAAAGAACTCCCAGCAAGTGGTGGGGTGACCCAAACCACTATAAATAAAGGCTCAAAGTGATGGGGCGAGAGAGACGTTCATTGGAACTTGCTCTGACTGGAAGATGGGGGCCAATTTGGCCTATAAAACTTAAAAAAACAGACAAGGTTACAAAACAGTATGATACAAGATAAAATACAAACAAGGTTACAATACAGTATGATACCAGATTAAATACAGATAAGAAATTTTACATATGTACAGAGAACAGAAGAGGTGGAGTCAGCCAGTGAATTGGTAGTGCATCTCTTGCAGTAGAATCTCCTGGATCCCCTTCCGGAATCCTTTGTTGGAGAGGTATTGTGGGGCTTTATACGAGTTAAGTATAACCGAAACTGTAGAAATTTTTTTTAATGTAGTTATTATACAACATCTTTTTTCTTCAAATAATGTGACGCACTTATGTTTCAGTGCTTGTACCATACGTCATTATATCGAACGAAAGGGAGTATAAAGAATAATCTTCCATTTTGTCGGTGCAAATTTTGCCATGTTTTATGGTGACATCAAGTTGAACATAGATTTCTAAAAAATGCTATTTAGCTTATTTATCTAAAGCTTAAACATATTGAAATCTTTTAAAGTTTTTATAAATAAGGTGTAGAAACCATCCTACTGACTGAAGAAATTTAAATCGATTGTAATTTAACGCACGAAAACATTTAAACACAAAACATTTAGAAGAATAAAGGCAGACCGACGACAGTCCCATCTGTTTCTTTCCAACGTTACTGCTCTTACAAAATTAAGTAAACAGCTCCCGCACTTGGAAGAGTGGGAGCGCCATCTATATTATAACGGAGGCCTTATCAAGTGTTTAAATATATTCATATTTTTATGTCGATTACACATGGCGACTTTATCTCTTGCGCCGGAGAAATGAAATACCAGAAAAAATGATGCTAATTCCTGGAGTCTTCTAGTGATAAAAAGTGAACGATAATCCTTCGAAAGTACTGCTTTGTAAAAATTTTGAATCTCTAGTAATCTTAGGCACTTAGCCTATCAGTGGAACAATGTGAACTTTCGTCGTTTATTTTCATTCTTGTACCACAAAAGAAAGCCCTGATATCTTTCAAGTAGCTATCCAAAAATGCATGTTGAATCTGCCTTATTTTGTGGTCAAATAGAGAATTTAACCATTCGAAGACTATCTTACAACTAAAGTACAGTGGGCGCTTATGATAGTACAAATAATTTGAACACCCCTATAGTTTTAATTGGACCTAGGCTCGTTGTTTCAAAAGCGTAAACTACACCTGTGTTTTGTAAACGTTTGTTGATTTAAATATATTTTAATGTATGTTCCAATTTTATGATTTAGTTTTATAACTAATTCTTCAACCATTACTAAAAATACTCTTTTATTATAGGCTTGCAGAAAAGTGCCATCCCTAATGCACCTGTGTACAAGACACTGTCTCAGTTCCAGGTCTTAGGGATGAGCAGCAAACAGCTATACGAACAGCTGCTCCAGTACACTCTGACGCCACATAAACTTATCCTGAATAAGTATCCCCTGCCTTTTAACCTCAGGGAGGACTCACGTTGGCCCAAGACATACGTGGGCCTAATACGCCGGGTGTGCAATCGGTGCTTCCAGGTATTCTACGTTAATGATATTAATTTAGAATACCTGGAAGTTACCGAGTGCTTCTATCACCCGGTGAAGTTGTCTGGAGGTTTGTACAGTTGCTGCTATGGCTGCGTCACGTCTCGTGGTTGCAGATCGTGCCACGTCACGTCCGATCCAATCCTGGATAATGCCCTGTTCAGACAGATCAGGGACAAAAAACAGGTGCGGGCGGACTGTGAAAGTGCAGTGTATGGTCTGGACTGCGAGATGTGTATAACTACTGCAGGCCTTCAGATAACCAAAGTAGGCCTCGTCAATGTCGAGGGCCTAACCATTTATGAGACATTTGTGCAGCCCGACAACACCATCGTGGACTACGTGACGCAGTACAGTGGCGTTACTGCGCACGACCTGAAGGGCGTTACAACCACCCTTCAGGATGTCCAGGAGGTGGTGTTGAGGCTGCTCAACAAAAATACCATTCTTATCGGCCACGGACTGGAAAACGACTTGAAGTTGCTGAGGATTGTTCATGAGAGAATCGCGGACACTTCGGTGGTCTTTCCGAGGCCGGATGGCCGCAAGAGGAAATTGAAGGACTTGTGTCGGGATTTTTTAAGAAGAAATTCAAACGAACAGCAACGGACACGATTGCATCGAGGACGCCCGGGCCTGTGTGGCGCTGATGTTGTGGAAAATCAGTACCGACCTGAAGACAAGAACTCCCATCTACAAGGATGAGAACTGCAACAGTTACCTACAAAATCAAATCGATAGCCATAGATTTTCAGATCCTAAATTTTTAAGAGATTATGACCCATCATTACCCATTTATATTCTGAGTCAGTAGGTAATTGACTCAGAATATGTATGGGTAATGTGAATTATGTATTTAATTTTATATATATATATGGCCATCTCTTTAAAGAATTTAAACAAATTAATATACAGGTCTTGATAATATTCAGCAACTTTCAAGGAAAAAATTTTTGAACAGGTGATTTAATTAATTTTATTATTTGAACAAATTCAGTTTTATTTTAATACTTGTTAATATGTGTAAAAATAGTACCTTGCAAATTCTCATTTGTGTTAGTTCTTTCAAGTTAAACTTTAAAAGAATTTGTGTCATTGACTGCATAAAAGTTGATAATCATTTTTGTTTTCGCATCTATTAAGTTATTTGTTCATCACTTGCTGTTATAAGCAGGTTCTGTATATTCATGTCTCATTTGTAAATATTCATATTTTTAATTAAAGTTTTTACATTTCTGTATAAGTCTGTTTTTAATCAGTATGTTCAAACTATGCAATTCAATCAACCTGTATTTTAAACACAACACAAAGCAATGTCGTTCTTTGAAATGAATATAAGGTTTTTGTGTCGCATACTTTATAGAAATAGGAGTTTATTTGTGTAGTAATTTATAGCTGAATTGTGTGTTATCACAAATATAGAGATTTAAAATTGAATGATTGCTTTATAAATTGAATAGATGAACAGATTATAAGCAATCTTAAATATTCATAATTACTCATGAATTTCATACTTATTTTGAGAATTAAGTATATAGTTATGGAGAAATAACTTCAGATTTCTTATTTATATTTGAGTTTACTCTTGGTAATCCATAAAAACTTTAATTTTAATAAAGAAGCAAATTTTAATACAAACATAAGAGAATTAATTTGACATTACGTTGATGAACTGTGTAAAATAAGAAATTACAAGAGCTAAACTTTGACTACTTTAATAAACCAAGCATATACCAAACACTTTATCTCTACATTGCAAACTTCTGTTACATGCCCCATTTTACTTAACAAATTATTCTTGGAAAGTCGCCGGTTATATTTTATTTATACTTTGTAAGATAAAAATTCTTGAAAACCATTTTTACTATGCCTATTAATGCTAAGAAAGCGGTTAGAATTTTTATAGTAAAATTTAAGATTTTAGTACTATGTATATGATTTCCCTAACATATGCTTTTCCTTAAGGAAAGAGCTTTCAGTGTTAAAAGAGTTACTATTTGTCACTTACCAATCGAGAACTAGTTTGATTGGAACGTTTAGATCCAGAGAAATGCAAGTTTGTTATAATTGAGGGCTGTTTTATAGTTCTCCCATTCACCATTTTTCTTGGCTTTATGAAAAAGTTTCCCAACATTTGCCCTTTCGGTTGTGATAGTCATTCCACCAAGGATATTGGAGTTTAGCTCTCCTAGTGCGAATAGGGCAATTGTTATAAAAATCTAGAATACTACTTTGCAGAAGGTGTGCTGTAACTTCTAGATCGTAGTTGTCTCTAATAGGTCTGTTCCCGAGCTAAGCCAACTCAGTCAAATCCTCCTGGAATTTCTTCCAGTCCGTCCTAACTGGGTCTCTGAACATGCGATCCAGACCCATTCGAGTGAATTTCAAAATGGATGTTTTGATGGTCTGAGAAAGGTCTGCCATCTACTTTCCAATTTGATATTTTTACTAATTAGCGTTGTCTTTATAATAATGTAAATTACTTCAGATTGATTAGAAATAATGAAAGTTTGTTCGTTGCCCTCATTTAGAATATCTAACCCGTAGTTTAGAATGAATTCTAGAAGGCACTCACCTCTTATTTGTGTCCGTGCTTCCCCAGACGACATGGTGAGCATTACAGTCTAGTCCTAGGACTATCTGTAAATTGTTGTCTCTGCAGAAGTTTGAGCTTCTGCAGAGACTGGTCAGGTGGAGTCTTCTCTTCATACGGCAGCTACACAGATCCAACAACAATTTCTCTGTCCCCTCCCTCTATGTTGCGACTGACTTTCACAGCTGTCAGGTCCCTAAGGATAAATTCAGAGAGAAGTAAAACAATGTTTATATGTAAAAGTATGCAAGTTCTAGCATTACTATTGGTACAATTAAGCTTACCTTTAGTTCCTTTGAGGCCACTGATTCTCCCACTAGTCAGCCAGTGTTCTTGAATCAGGGCCAGGTATATATTCCTAGCAAGAAACTTCTTACTGAGGTTAGTGGTACCACTTCTACTGTGGTGAAGGTTGGCTTGAACTACATTCACCCCCATCGCCAGGAGCGGGTTCGTCAAGCACTTGCCTGCATTTGGTGATGTCCGATATGAAACTTAATCCCCTTACACCGAGTGTGGCAGCATCTAGTTTGGGTACACTAAGAACGATGGTCTGTTCAGCTGGGTCGTTCTTAATGTTAAGAACGTTCCACTCCGTTGTAGTGACACCACCGTTCTGTGCCTCGATTTTCCTCAGGAGCTCTTTAAGCTCCAGTTTAATGCAAATTTTCGGCAATTTTGCAATTATCTTGGTGGTTCTGACAAGTTTCCTTGCCTCACCCACCAAAAGTGTTTGCTCCTGCCAGGTGCTTATGTCACTGACAGTCTGTTCCAGCCACTTTGAGCTCTCCAGATCTGCACAATTGACAATGAGTGCCCCATTCTCAAGTTTACAGGATAGGAAGGTTGGGGCAAAACCCTCCTCACTCCTTCCTATTCTCTCGGTTAACAATTCCAGATCGGTGGCCTGTTCCTCTGTTAGCCGTTTTTCCGGATGGCCCTCTATGAGCACAGCCATCTTGACCGCCGTTTGAGCCACCCTGTAGGTAAATCCTCCTGGTCCTTCTCTCCTGTCAGTCTTTCCGGCCTTGCCCTGGTCCGTCCGGTTGGCGGGATGCTTCTCGTCTTTGGTTGCCTTGGGTTTTTTAACCCTAGTCCTCTCGGTGATTTTGAGTTCCTTTACCAGCTTCTTTTTTAGTGCACCAGAAAGTCTTTTTAAGCTTGATTCTGGTCAGAGAGTCTGTCATAATAACGATAGCTTCCTGACTTTCACCAAAAGATGGTTTGGAGGTCATTTCTATCTCTTGTGAAGGATTCATTCCTGCCCCTTCACTAGGTTGCTGAAAAAGACAAGGGAACCCAGAGGCAATGTCTACTTCAGAGGCTTCACCTGCAAATGCAGAAAGGTTTGTTATTTCTTTTGTTTTTCAGCCATAGAATAACAGTTAATAGGCTCAGGTAATACAACAGTCCACCCAGCATTGCCCGAGTTACTGGGCAAGGCAAAAAGCTCTAAAAGTTTGCCAGGCAACTAGAGACTCCGTTAAGACACCATTACAGTGGTGCCAAATAGCCCAAGTCACGGGTCGTCTAACACCAGGGTTTACGGGATCTGGTTCGCGGCCTCTGGTTCTATCTTGTCATTTCTAAAGGACGTTCGGCGATCCACCACCTGCCGACGCGCTTGGTAGCTGCTCAGGCCCCAGGATTGGGACGTTTAGATCCAGAAAAATGCCACCAAGGGCATACAAGACTATCTAGTTGCATCTGAGTATTTTAAAAAACTAAGATCTTAATACTTTGATATTCTAGAGTTTTAAATTATCTTTTACCCGAAATAAATTCTTTTAAAAGCAAACTTATGATTTAAGTGTAGCTTACATAAGATTTAGGATTTAAAAACATGAAGTTGTTAGGGATTTCTGTGGGAACGCCATTGAAATTTAAAGTACTTTGTATAATCGCATAAACTAGATATGCATGAAGTTGTATTGAGGAACCAAAACATTAAAAAAATTATAACTTTAGACACATTGCCGAGTATAATGGTTCAGAATCCACTCTAAACAAGGTCCTCAACTAGTCTTTGTAACGTGGAAAAGACTGGTTCTTCCCAAGATCTGTTTACCCCACATTTAGGCTAATTGGATCTGTAACTAGAAATAAAAGTGAACTCATTCCATTACAAACATCAAAGCTTGGAATCCAACTCACGTTGCTTTGTTATCTTTTGGTATTTTAGGATAGACATTCCAAAGTTACAACTAAACTTAAGGGAATTTCATAAGTTGATATTTCTTGAGCATAACAGTAATAAAGCAAATTTACACACTCTTTTAAAGTTTTTCAAAAAACATTAAGTCAAGACGTTTTAGATTAGAGGAACTTGGAGTTTACAATTAAATTTCAGACTAAGTTCTTATTCCTTTAAATACTTAGGACTACGCAAAATTCTGCTGGAAGGGAATTGAGATTTAAACTAAGCCGCCTGCTGTTAGACAATTCATTGCGTTTTAAAAGGACTTTCCCGTGAACTCCTCATATAAAATTCATTTAGCTCTTCATTCAAATGTTACTAATCTAAAATAGCTCAGTACCTTGAAAGTTTAGAGTTATTAACTCTAGAAATTTTTTAGCAATACTTATCTACAGAAAGTTATACACTACTCTCCTTTACCAATATTCGATAAATATAATTATACTGTCTTTTGGAGTTAAACATATTTAAAAATATATAAAGTTGCTGTCAGGCTATAAGTTCTGAAATAGTTCATTAATTATTCAAAGAGATCGCTTTGCCACACTAAGCATTTCAAGCCAGCAAAGTCTTAAGAAAAATCATGAAGAAAGTTAACTGATCACATTGTGATCAGTCATTAAGAAACTGCTACTATACTTCCACATTTATGGACTATAAGCACTTCCTGTGATTTATGTAACAATTTATGCACAAGTAAAAGTTCCTTTAATTACCAAACGTAAGACTAGACATAATTTTCATTTAAGGCATATAAACAGTGGATGCAAAGCTCACAATATTTGAATGAGCTATGGGTGCTTAATATCAGTCATTAATCTTTACAGATACTAGATAAAATTTTTAACATCCGACGCAGAGCATGAAACTTGAACAAAATTGTTTTTAAGATGTCTCGCGCCACTACAGACAATCCCCGAGATTAATCAGATCCAGTTTGCAACTAGAATTTATTAAAATACAAGTTCAATGCAGCATTTGCAGCTCTAAAGATTTTAACGACAAAATTTCCTTTAAGCAGCAGTAGCAAATATTTTATTCCTGGCAACTATTTCATTAATATTAGTTTCGTTAACTAAGTCCATATTTATGTTCAATGCATCGACAGAACACTTATAAAAGCTCATATTAATCTTGTTTGAAAATTTGAGTATTTTCTTAAAGTCTTAACGAACTTATTGTCACTGTAGACACTTTTGCCTAAAAAGGATTGGACCTGCTACACCTTATTGGATTCTAAACTACTAACAGCAACCATGTCTTTGTGGGAAATCCAAGGCATTATTTGGGTAAACTATTAGTGCTAGTGTTCTCGTTTTTTGATCTTGCCTATTTAATTGAAGCTCATTGATTAACGTGTGTATTGAGACTACATAAAATATCCGTTTACTATTCTTACGGATATATAAAGTTGCAAAATGAAACTTCTCACAAGTCACGTGTATGTTTAAACATGTTGACGTTATAACGATGACAATTTTGAAAACTTATGTAGCTTTCCCCTTATTTCATAAAGGGTATCGAGCTCTAGGGTGAAAAACAAAAGCGTAGAAGCCTATAGTTCCTATAAAGTGGATACTATATTTAGTTTATACCAATGACGCAATTGCATAAACTACCTTTCATTGGCATCTGAAATAAGCTAACTGCATATGAACACTTTTCCATGGGTAAGATTTAGGTTTGCTTACCGCTCAGTCGGTTTTGCACACAATTGCTTATTAGAATAGGCCTTCAGCTTAAGGTGAATACCGAACTAATACAAAATCTGCGATGTGATGCGAAGTTTACCAGTTGAACCGGGAATCGGAGCACTAGGTCTTAATAAGTTAGTGGAAGCTGCACAAACTTTAATTTGTAGATGCGATTAATATTTGTAAGCCTGAATTCGAAAGGGAACCCGATCAGCACAACCCGTTTAAATCTGGTTTTCAGAGAGACTTCCACAAGAATTTAAATTCTTTATAAGATTAGATCTCTAATTTTATAGGATCTTGTTGTAAAGTTGTAGACGTTCAAAAGACGTTTCAAGTTATCCTTTGAAGACCATGTTATTAATGAGGAGAAAATAAAGTAGCTGAAATAAATTCTAGAAAGAAAATTACGTTTGATTCATTAAGGAAAATGAACATTGAAGTTTTAAAAAATTTCCAACCATACGTTGGGATATACAAATAGAATTGGAAACTCAGGATTATGCTCAATCACATGGTTCCTATACAAATACTAAAAGAACTCGAGACACGACATTAAGATTCCTTAAAAAAATTAACATTTAAGAGCTGCACAAAAACTTACTAAAAATTTATCAAGCTATTGGTATGATAATTATGTGTACTAATTTTAAAAATTCACTAGGGTATGTATTTATATTTTTATTTCTAGACTATATTAAATTACTACAAAATAAATGCGCTATACAATTGCAATAATAAACTCATGTTTCTAGTCACAAATCTTAAAGTTTTCAGTTTAAAAATTAAAATTACAAGATTAATTTTTAAAAGCTTGGAATTAACAATTAAGATTTGTTTTTAATGGATTTATTTTTAAAGAGAAATTAAAATAAGCAAATTGTAGGTAGTTAAAGTTAATACTGAAACAGATTAAAAGGGAATTTAAAAAATATATTTAAAGCATCAAGACAATTTTTTTAAATGTGTAGTTTTAATTATTTACAGCTTCTCAATTTTAATAATCTTGAGGTTTCTCATATTGTGCTTACATTGATAGCTGAACTCAAATCTAAAGTTCTAAAACGTTCCATTCGAAAAAAATGAAGGAAAAAATTCTTATGTGTTTCGTGTGCTGCAAGCCAAAGTACAGTTATACCGAAACACAAGTATTTTTAACAGTAAAATTTTATTCTGTACTGATAGATTAAGCCGACGACCATTTGAAAACTTGTAAGCTGAATTTTTAGATTTAATCTGAACTTTGAAGTTTAGAATCTTAATATTTTTCCTTAGTCTTGTTTTACAGTAAGCAAGATTAATTTATTGGAAGTAGTACAAATAAAAAATTTAGTTTTATCCATTCGATTGTGCGATTTTATATTTCAATTTTACAATATTAAGCATGTTTATTCGACAATCTTTAAAGTGTTCTGTACTTACGTCGTGGACCATTTCTTTAAAACAGTTACTCGAGTTTTAGATTTATATCAGATTTGGATTAGTTTAATGAAATCTAAGACGTGGTTATGATTGTGTTCGTCGATATTCGATCTTGTGAGATCGACTGTTCGTTATTACAATTTAGGATCACATTTTAGTACTCGCAAGTTCAGTTTATTAAGCTTGTATATGAAAATTTAAATTCATCCATTTGTTTTCTGATTTACTGCTCTCATTTTTAGATGCGAAGAAACTTGCAACATTATATTTTCACTTAAGATTGCCGAGCTGATAAATGTTCTTTAAGACTCGAATGCTAAGCATTTTTAAATACATCTTTATACTTCCTGTCAGGTAATTGTGCAGCTGTAAGATAACTGAATTCACAAGGTTAGGGAGTAAACTAAAGGTATATTCAATTATTACTTAAATACGCATACATCTTCTTAGAATTGGGTTTGTATGTCATTGGGCACCTCTGCTTTTATCAGCATTTTGTACCATTAACTCCAAACCCAATGTTTCCTAGTTCCAGTTGCTCGGGTCTCCCACTTTATTAATAAAGTCCGATAACCCTTTAATGGAGTCTAGGTGTAACTCTCTAGTATGGATGATGCCTAAAGAGGTTAATCTAGGGAGGGCAAGAGCCTCGCATTCATAAATGATATGCTCTGCCGTTTCCTCTTGCGTATGACATTTCCAGCAGATAGGGTCTTGCTGAAATAGTCCCATCTGGTCAGAGAGTCAGTCATGCTAGGGATAGCTTCCTGACTTTCACCAGAAGATGGTTTGGAGGTCATTTCTACCTCAAGTGAAGAGATTCATTACTGCCCCTTTACAAGACAGCCTCTGAGTTCACTTGTCTTTTTCAGCAAGGTCAACTTCAGAGGCATCACCTGTAGATGCAGAAAGGCTTGTTATTTCTTGTGTCTTTTCAGCCACAAGATAACAATTTATAAGCTCAGGTAATATAAGTCCACCCAGCATTGCCTGAGATACTGGGCAAGGCAAATTACTCTAGAAGTTTGCCAGGCAACTAGAAACTCCGTTAAGACACCAATACCGCGGTGCCAATTAGCCCTAGGCACGGGACGCATAACACCAGGGTTTACGGGAGCTGGTTCGCGGCCTCTGATTCTATATTCAAGGCTATCCTGTCATTCCTACAGGACGTTCGGTGATCCACCGCCTACCGACGCGCCTGGTAGCTGCTCAGGCCCCAGGACGCATACATTAAAGTTCAGAGTATTTTGATAAACTCTAAATATGAAAAACACAAGACCAGTATTTGGAAAATTTCTTCTTTAAGAGTTGAATAAGATTGTAGGACGCAAGCTTAAGAGAGTTATCATTCAGGCTCTGCTGACTGATACTGTAGCGCACCATGTCGACCGGAACTCTACTTTCTCTCCTAAGCACTTACAACTTAATCTAGAAGTAGTTTCCGAAAAGTTCTCCACTTTTAAGGGAACTTAAAATCTTAAAAACTAATCATTCAAATAATCTTAAAAAAAAGAGTTTTTCCTGAGCCATTTTTCTAATTTTATGCATTGGAAAATGCATAAATTAATCGGCATTCTGGATTTAATGTTAAAACTTAAAGCTTTCATAAAATCCAACTAAGGTATCTGTAGCGATTTAACTCTAGAAATTTTATTGAATAAAGTATGAATATCCACACGGATTTTTAATAAAATTTAGTTCACATATTTACGTGCCGTGGAAATTTTATTGAAATATTAGATTTTTGATTTTTCTTAATTATCGGTATTAATTAGGGTACTTGGGAATTTTTATTTCGTAGCTTCATATGGAAACTAAAAGACATTCAGCTATGGAGAGGTAACTTAAAATAACAATAGAATTTAACTTCATTTATTGATCGATTGATTTTAAATCATTCCTTTCTCGAAAAGTAAAAGCTAAATGTTCAGCGATACTTTTAGAGTAGGTCAAGTTACTAGAAAAAATTAATACAATCTAATCAATAAATTTAAATACATTTAAACTAAAACTAAACGTACAGTCGAAAACTGAGGTGCAGAAATTTTCTAGATTTGAGAAAAACATCGAAAAAGAGGGATCGCGTAATATAAGCGAGGTGTTTCCGCTACAATTGCATCACATACAGACAAGATTTTTAACATTTTAATGAGGCTTGTCATGGTATGTTTTTAATCAAACAGAGTGAAAGGTAATAATCATACAGGTTGTCATACATTACTCAGCGTGCATTCATTCTTCCCCCAAAATAAACTCATTAGACATTCCTAATGTAATAGAGAACTGCTAATGCTTTGCAGCTCCTATTCTAGCCAATGATAGCTTACCAAGTTCTCGTTATTAAACGTTTAATGACATGGTTACATCTAAGCAGACTAAAAACTGGTTTTCCATTCTGAATTTGAATAAATTTTTTTCAATGCTCGCCGAAGTTACATTCCAATAGGGTCCTTCAATACATTAAAATTAAATATTAAAATATGACATTACATTAATACTGAATATCTAACCAAATGAATTACATCTAGTTAATTTCTTCAGTCTAATAGATTTTCTATTGTGAAAGTATAACATCCAACTATCAATTTGAGTTTCAAAGAGAACTTGAAAGGAAAGCACGGTAAAAGTTACCAGATGGGTACGAGATTGGCGCGATTTCAAATTTTAGCACAAAGCGCTCTACAGCTCTGTCGCCAACCTAAATTACGTCACTACGCGCGATAAATGTCAACCAATAACGATCGCGTTCGAACTTCAGCTTTGAAATCACGCTTTTTTCGAATTCCAAATATTAAAAAGTTGAATATTTCATTACAATTAAATACTGTAGAAGCTTTAAAATTCGAATAAATAGAAAGGAAATTTTTATCACTTGATTTTAAATATACCGAGCAATGGCGCCCACCTTAAAAAAACATCAGTATAGCGCTACCTACTGCAGTGCCAACCGGCAATAAAACTAAATTTCGAACGTTAACAAATTTCACATTTTGTTTAAACTGTGAATTTTAATATACCGAGCAATGGCACCCACATAAAAATATCAGTACGCGGCACATTCTAATACTAACATGCAATACACACAACTTAAAAATTCATATACTTACTTTCTTGCTACCATCACGCTCTAAATAAAAAAAAACGTAAGTTCAAAACATTCTCATCCATAGTTAATTATCGTTAGCAACACACAAACTCCAAAATTCGAATATTGAAACTCAATTATTAAATATTATTCTAAAATAGTTTCAAGGGTTACATACAAAACGCGCATGTCACGTGATCACGTTACCCAATAAACAAAAAGTAGGTCATACATACGTAATCTGAACCGTTAAACCAGTTTCACGAACTTATCGCACCACTTTATCGCCTGCTTGGCGCATTTTACCCTTCGTACCCATCTCTTCACTTTAGCGGAAAGCACTTCATTATTTTTTATGTCAGTTAAATTCAAACTATTGTAAGTTCATATAAAAGAGAAACATGAAAGCATACATATTTCTAGCATTCTTGCGTTCCGATTTGACCTAAGGTTCGGAAAATTTCAGGTTAGGGATACTTCTTGTAGAACTATTATAAATATATGAAGAATCATAGAAAGCATCTAAACTTCATTTTATTGCATAAAAAAGGGGATTCCAGTCTTAAACTTCTAATCCTCCTACAAAGAGGGTACTTTTTGTTTTCAGTTTTGTTTCCAGATTCTTATTGAAAATTAGAACACTGAAAAATTCAAACTTTTAGTTCATTTTTATCTGACAACTTTAGTAAAATTAGATCCTATTAGTACTAATTGGAAATTCTCTCATCATTGTTTGAATGAAAGTCAATTTGAATGTGACAGATTCTAAAGAATTAAAACGCCAATGACCTGAAATCATATAGCAAACGAAGCTACAGTTGGTTGGGTTGAGTATTATGGTGCAAGGTCCAAAAACGGACATGCTGCTCCAAGAATAGTTTTAAAGCAGATATTAAAACGGAGCTACAGATTTGAATGCCTAGTCTTCAAGAATGCCGAACCATCCATTGGATACAAACGTGGATGCAGTCAGGAAATGTTATAGACCGTTCATAAGTCATCGAGATTTGGGGGATTTTATTGAGAGAATATTTAATCCGTGAAAAAAAATGGACAAGGTGGCGTTGTAAATGTGATTTACGTAATTTTTTTAAAGTGTCTCAGTCTTGCTTCTTTAACGTGGATTTAGTGTATAATTAATTTGGTGGTGGGACTAATCCCCATCTGGTCTAGTGGAACTAGACCAGATCCATGAGATCAAAGACAGCCAAAAATTCCAAAAGCAGATGTGGACTTTTCACAGCCTCCTCACGAGAAAACCCCAAGCACTTCAAGATGTGTTGCGGGCAAAACGGAGCATTGTCGCACTTGGGCATGTTGGGTATTTTCTTTCACCGTCCTCAAATATCATACACTTCAAGTGGCCAGTAGAAAGTCAAGACAGTATCTTCTGATGTACTCTGGAGCCCTTAAATGTTGTGGCGGCTCCAGGATGTCTTTGGAAGTACGAAAGATGAGCAGGAGGGTCAGCCCAGGTTTTACAAGATAGTTAAATTAGTAATTTGGATTGACCTTTTAATTGCTTTCCAAATTAAAGGCTACGGTTTCTCCTACCCTATATCATAGGATTGTTAAATACAATTAGAACTGAAGTTATGCTATCTAACTAAAACGCGTTGTAAACTTCGCTAATTTATGTCAACATCCCTCTGAAAAAAAAAAAAAACTAATTTCTAACGCTAAGCTCTTTTGCATCAAAGTAATAAATGAGATGACTTTAGTGTCTAACATTAAATTTAAAATCACTTAAAGTAAAACATAAATAAACGTTAACGGTTCCATATATCACAAGTTTACAAAATAAAATTTTAAAAGCGATGTAGATTAGAACTTTTTTTTTTGAAAAATAAAAAAAATGGAATGAAAGCTTATCCTCAATATCCGTGAATTGCTTCAAAAGAAGCAAATTTAATAATCGGTTACCAGTTCCTAATGGAAACTTCAAGAATTTTTAAAAACCATTCAGTTCTGGTATCTTGCAATCTGATAAAGATTCGAAATATTCAATAATTGTTAAGTACAGAGGTAACACTGTAAGTGTTTTAAAAGAAATTTTATTCTTAATTACATAGTTAAAGTGAAACCGTTTTAAAATCAATTTAAATATCAATAGTTTTACTTTAAATTCGAACAAGGATATTAGTTCGAATTTTTCAATTTCAAATGCACAAAATCGTTCTATTAAGAGAATTCTAACTATATAGTATTCTACAGCATTTTTACAATAAAAATTGAACAATATTTCGAAACAATTCAATTAAAAATATTCGCTAACAAAGAAAAGTGGCATTTGTAAATACTTCAACATGTAGTTAAAATGTTAAAACTGAATAACAAAAATACATTGCTGAACATAAATTCGAAAAAAAATTTACCTTCAAAAATCAGATAGAAGAATGAATCGTCGCCAGAAATTGAAGTCCATACATTTGTGTCACTAAAAGCTCTTCAGAGATTTTAAAGTGAACAGTTCTGTAAGATTCACACTCTAACGTAATAGGGGCTTAACTATGAGAACTTCACTTTTATGTATGCAGAATTTGCACGCATAGTGTTGCCACAGGATAGAAATACTGAATTAAAATTTAAGTTAAATTATTGCGATTCGTTTCCGGCTGCATGTTTTTGCCGATAAAATTTTCTAACCAAATTCAAAAAATAAAATTCTAAATATTGTGATTATAATTAGAGCCTTTTTTTCTTTCAAGATATATGCAGTTTATTTAAGACCATGAAATTATTAAACGTGTGATTGTAGTAAACGATTTAGTTGATGAAAAATTAAAATGTATAAATATTGTACAATATTTTTTATATGATTTTTATTTAAAATGTTCTGTGTCTGTTGAGCTAACAACTCAACTATTTAAACTAATTATATATATTTTTTATATTAATATCATTTTTATTTTAACTCATGTTTTAATATTAATTAAATTTATTTAAAAAACCGCTAGTTAAACATTAATGGTGCAAATTTATGGAACACTAAAAATTATTTTTAGTGATATCATAAAAAATATCCGGAAGAAATTTTTAACATGATCGGATATAGTACATTGCTAACCAAGATCCATACTGTCCCTATTTAAAGTACCTGAACGTAGATCTATCCGAAGAGATTGTTGCAACTCCATTGCTGCGGAGCTCAGAGGACAGTAGGTTCGATACTTGCCCTTACTGAAGATCATCTTATGTATAAGTGCCAATGCCCGTTAAATATTCATATGGTCTAATGATTCTCCATTGGTGTAACGTGAAAGTTTGGAAGACAAATTAGAACTTAATTATCCTGTCTCTGGTTCAAAATTATGATGTGTTTAAAGCTTCATTTGGCAGACTCGGTTTTATTTTTCGCTCATTTATTTCTTATGTACGAAAGCTTGTTAGACTGGGGCATACAATTTAAACATAAATTCCGAACCACGAATATTCAAGCACATTGAGCAATTGAAGCCATTAACTTTTGAACCAAAGATCAAATCATTAACCATCTACTAGGCATTAATAATTGTTATTGTTGTTGCTTATCCTATCTGGTCAGTCAATAGATTAAGCCAGATCCACGAGACGGTCAACAAACAAACTGGCCAAAACAAGACTTCGAAACGCGTCTTCTGGACATTAATAGACAGTTAGGTCCAAATATATTTGTTACACAAATTGTTTACAAAAATAAGTATATATTTGTTAATTTATAAAATTTGTTTATAATATAAGGCGGTAGAAATTATAAAGTACAGTTTAAAGCTTGCTTTTCTTTAGAATATATAATATTACTTGCCACTCAACTTGTCTAGTGGTCAGCATGCCTGACTGCGGATAGGGGCATGCTGACCACTAGACAAATCCTGGTCCTGGGTTCGAATCCCGGCTCGGGTATGGATGTACTTTCTCTCTCTATCCTTTCCTTGTATGAATGGGTTGTGAATGGTTTCCTACCCTATAAACCTATCCCTATGGCATGTGTGTACTGAGGAAGTCGGACTCCACACCAAAATATGGTTCAGTTGGAAAAGTGGTGCAGCGCACCCAATACTGTCAGTCTAGCTGGCACACAACAACAACAACATATAATATTACTTTATTATTGTAAATGTTTGCGTTTTTGTTTGAAAATTTTTAATGTAGAAGATATTTTAAATTTTTCCTAATGTTGAATCTTTTATAAAATCTGAAAGTTTTAGTTTGTTTTGAAGTTTCTAACAAAAATAAATCTAATTTCTTTTCATCAAAATCAAAGTAATATATATTTTTTGTAACATATTCTTTTAGCCAATAAATCTATTTTTAATACTTTTACTTAAAATATAACCATACAAATATTATACATAAATATATCGATAAAAATAGTTTATCTGTACTTTAAAAAAAAAAACCTTGGAAAATACGGTTTTATCTTTTTACAGTATTTAGTGAATCTGCCATAAATCTAAGATTTTGTTTGTTATCGTTCTGAAATTTTTTTCAATAAACAATCTCTCTTAAAAGTGCTTCATTTCATACCTTGACCTGTGATAAAGACAGACTGCAACAAGTCATAAAAGACTGAAAAAGAAATGATAAAACAAGATAGAAAAAGATTTCGGCATTGTTGCCACCCGCCTCATCTAACCTTCGAAGAAGATATTGCACTCTCCTGAAAATATGTGGGCAAGAATATCCAGTTATATTTTAATAACGCAATAACAAAGAAAAAGATGACGTTATTTTTAATAACTACTGATTGCTGAAATTAAATAGGTCGAAAACAGATTATATTTAACTATGATTAAATATGTACGAGGAGAATTTTTTTTTTAAAATAAAAGTTATCAGATTTACTTTCTATATATAAATGGTTTTTATTTAAAAAAAAGATCAGCATTTGAACTAAATTTCATATTGTAATTTTCCTTTATTTCAGAGAATATTTTTACATGATAATGAAAAACTTCCTGATTAACATTTGATGAGTAAAAGTTATGCTTTTTTAACTTTTGGAAAAATTGTATCAACAAAAAATTATAATTTCCCGGAGTATTTTATAAATCATATTCATTATATAAAAATATTCTTTTTCATTAAAAAAATTTCTTAGTGTTTTCAGTGAAAAAGTTATAATATAAATGTTTTTTAAAGAGAAAAAAAAACAATTTCAATAATAATTTTATCATAACTTCTGAGTTTGCTTTCATTATTGCATATCTTTAATAAAGTTAATATTTTATTTCTCAAAACAAGCACGCTTTAAACATTAGCATTTACAATAGCAGTAGTTAATATTGGCAATCTGAAACAATTAAATTTTAACCCTTTTCATATTGCAAGCATAATTATGAATTGAAAACTAATAACTTCGAGCGTATCAGACACCTTGTCTAGTAGTCAGAGTGCCTGACTGCAGATAAGGAGGTCTTGGGTTTCGAATCCCAGTTCGGGCATGGATGTACTTTCTCTCTCTGTCTATCTTGTCTTGTCCTTTTTTGTATCAATGATTGTGAATAGTTGCTTACCCAATAAATGGGTACCTATAGCATGTGCGTAATGGGGAAGTTAAACTCCACACCAAAATATGGTTCAGTTGGAAAAGTGGGGCAGCGCATCCCATATTGCCAGCCTAGCTAGCACAAGACAACAACAGCATAAGAACAGAAATTGAAAAATTTCTGAAAGAGAAAGTGGTTAGTAGAAAGCAGTTGTTGTTGTTGCTTATCCTCCATGTCTGACGGAGTCAGACTAGATCCACGAGTTCGTTGACTGCAAGGAAGTCGAAGACTAAAAGAGGATTGCTAAATAGATCCTCCCTAGAGAGACCCATGCAATCCAAAAGATGCTCAGGAGAAGCCTGATGATTTTGGCACTTGGTGCAGGTGACGAAAGTTTTCCTGCCCTCGTTGAAAGTGAGGCACTTAATATGACCGCTAGCAAGTCTTGAGAGAACAGTCCGGGTACGTCTGTCACACGGGAGGTCAAGGGACAAACCCGGTTTTGATCCCTTGTACCAATTATGGGTGGGGGGTGTTTTCCACTCCTCCGAGATTTAATTTAACATTAAATTAAAGAAAGCAGTAGTATACGCAAATTGATTGCTTTTGAATTTTTGTTGCATTGCATAACTTTTCCGAAGGAATTTTTCCAATGATTTAAAGCTGCTATATACAAACCATTTGCTTTGTAATTCTGAAGCAGAGACAAGTGCTGAGATAAGTACCCAATTTATTAATGTCACAATAATTACTCTCGCAAAGTTGTTTCGTCACAGGTGGTTGCCATAGCAACAAGAATTATCCATCTCAAATGAGGGTTAAAAGTGTATGAATTTGCAGTATTTAAGTTATTACCTTATGATATTTTCAAGATTTTCAGGTAAACCAAAGTTGGTGTCATTCTTCTGACATCACCTGTCGGAAATGAAACGTGTCTTGTTTCCGTGGCAACAAACATGTTCAGATAAACAGTTATCGTAGTAGACAAACAATAACTTCAAACTTCTTCGCACACCAACAAGGGGGACTGGAAACTTAGTGTATCACCTAAGTTACGGACACCTTCTCCCCAAGACACGTTGTCTTGTTTCTTGTATGGATCTTAATTTTAAAATACATAATTTATATTTATCCCTCCTTGAAATATTCTTTATGATCTGGCAGCTGAACGGTTGGCATTCTGGCCAATTGATAGGTTTGCGTTCTATCTCAACATTTTTAGAACGTGGCTTATAGAATTCAATTAAAACTATCGGTTCTAGCCAGATTATATCTAATAGGCAAAAAGTGAAGTAGAATTACGATCAAATGTGTCACGCTTTTTTAGTTTTTATTTTAATAGTTTAAATTGTGCGTAAGCAATTCTTTTTTAAGAATTTTTTGAAAAATCTGCCACTTGTTATTTAAAGATATAAAAATTAAAATGAGTAAAATTACATTCTTTATTCTTCAATACATTTCGAAGCATCTGAAAATAATCCTTATATCCATATAATATTTAATTATTCAGAAAATGAATAAAATCGAATAACTTTATTTATTTTTAATAAAATTCCAAAAAAACTCAAGTTAAAAAATTATCAGAAACTTTTTGAAAAAGCTTTCAGAAGATTAAACGAAAAGTCAAATAAAACCTCATGTAAAAAAAAAAAAAGAGATTGCAGACCTAGTAGCAAACCTAGAACATGGTCATTTAAACTTCAGAGAATGTAAACATTGTTTCAGAGAATTTTTCATATGCTGAGTTTAGTTTGAAATGACAAATATATTTCACTCCTCGTTAATAATTTATGCCTGCATTTAGTCATTTATAAGAAATTCAATATTGCAAAACAAGAAAGACGAGTTTTCAAATACTTTTTTACATTACCATCTATGAAGCCATTTTTAAATAAAATTATGTATCAATTTGTAAAAAAAATTATATTCTAATCCTATATGAATAAAAATGGTCAAATGTTCAGCTGAAATCTGAGCTCTCTATACCCTAACAGTTTGTGAAGTTGTTGTTGCACCAGCACGCTTCCCTGTACCTGGCCCTGAGTTGGGCTCTACCAGAAGCAACCGTATGGAGTCTTCGTGATTATGAAGCAGAGATTCCCAATACTTGGACTCTCACCTCCAGAGTATCATTTCACTTGGAGGACATTGCGACCATCCCCACTTTTAACGTGCTCCAGTCGCCATTCTTCTTCTTCTTATAGTTGGGTTTGTATGTCATAGGGCACCTCTGCTTTTATCAGCATTTTGTACTATGAACTCCAAACCTAATGTTTCCTAGTTCCAGTTGCTCGGGTCACCCACTTTATTAATAAAGTCCGATAACCCTTTAATGGAGTCTTGGTGTAACTCTCTAGTATGGATAATGCCTAAAGAAGTTAATCTAGGGAGGGCAAGAGCCTCGCATTCGTAAATGATATGCTCTGCCGTTTCCTCTTGCGTATGACATTTCCAGCAGATAGGGTCTTGCGGAAACAGTCTCATCTGGTCAGAGAGTCCGTCATACAAGGGATAGCTTCCTGACTTTCACCAGAAGATGGTTTGGAGGTCATTTCTACCTCAAGTGAAGGATTCATTACTGCCCCTTTACAAGACTGCCTCTGAGTTCCCTTGTCTTTTTCAGCAAGGTCTACTTCAGAGGCATCACCTGCAGATGCAGAAAGGTTTGTTATTTCTTGTGTCTTTTCAGCCACAAGATAACAATTTATAAGCTCAGGTAATATAAGTCCACCAAGCATTGCCTGAGATACTGGGCAAGGCAAATTACTCTAGAAGTTTGCCAGGCAACTAGAGGCTCCGTTAAGACACCAATACCGCGGTGCCAATTAGCCCTAGGCACGGATCGCATAACACCAGGGTTTACGGGAGCTGGTTCGCGGCCTCTGATTCTATATTCAAGGCTATCCTGTCATTCCTACAGGACGTTCGGTGATCCACCACCTACCGACGCGCCTGCTAGCTGCTCAGGCCTCAGGTTGGCACCCATACAAGGATCACCTTGTTTCTAGTTGCCAGTTCTGTAAGAAGGTTTCTACATTCCAAAATCATTTTCAGCCGCCATTAGCGAACACGACGGATCTTCGGTCGGCCGGGATTCGAACACATTACCTTCTAATAATGAGAACGACTTCCTAGCCAATCAGCCTTCACTGTTTGTGGAGATGAATTTCAAATCAGATATCGATATTTCCTGAGGCACACCATTGATTTAGTCAGATAAGTGCAAGCCATTGTATGTGGTTGTTTTAAGCATTCTCTTTGAATTTTCCTTCCCATAAAAACTTTTTGTATAACAGTAAATAGTTAGATTATATTTAGCTTTGTTTACATCCTATTTATACTGCAAACACAACATGGACAGTTAAATTTAAAATTCACGTACCCTATCATACTCATACTTTTTTCTTAAAGTCTTAATGTTTTATTAATCCTTCATTGGGATGCAATTAAATGGGATTGACTTTAGAGGATAATAAATTTGTTACATAAACTTTTGAAATAAAATTAAACTTTTATACAAACTAATATGAGGTTTCATATAAATAATTGCAAAAATAAAATAAAAACATTTTGAGTTCTGTATATTCGGTTATTAAATATTTAATAGGAATAAATTATAGAAAAAATAAATTATATACGTTTTAAAATCCATATTGATAAAATCACATTGTGCATGTTTTTAAAATCTATAATTTTCTTACAAGATTTTTTTTCATTATCATAACTTCTTGTTAAAAAAAATCATATTGATAATTATAATTGTTTTGTGTTTTTTCTCTGGAAATCAGTACTAAGCACAAAAAATATTTTGTTTATATATTCGAATTCTGTATTCAATAAAGTTATAGTACTTATACAAACAGGAACATAGTTAAATAAATATTTTATATGATAAAATGAAATACCAATTCACTCAAAAATAATTCCTTGTTTGGAAAAATCGCTTTAAAAATCGGAGAATTCATAATTTAAGAAGTTTATAAACAAACAATTTTTCCACGTGATATTCACATTAGAGAGTTGTAGTTGTCTTACTGTAAAAAGCTTTTGGTGAATCTTAAAGTTTTTAATTAACCTAAAAGATGATTGTTATGAGCGCCCATGGGCGAAAAAGACTTAAATCTCGTTTTTGCAGACGAGGGATAATCCACCAAAGATTTAGCAGATTTTTAAGCTATTGAAAGCATCTAAGCCCACAATCAGTTAAAATAAATGCCAGAACAATTTCAATACATCAAAATATTGTTTAAAAAAACATTTAAAAAAACTAATTTCTTTTATTTTCTTTTAAATTATATGAAGAATCAATTATATATTATACTATACAGTCTAGACACATTAATGTGACCCCCACGTACTTCTAACAACAACATTAAATAACCAATCACAGAAGACAGGTTGTTGTTGCACCAGCATGCTTCCCTGTATCTAGCCCTGAGTTGGGCTCTACCAGTTAGATAAAGCAGCCGGGTGGAGTCCTTGTGATTTTTTAAGCAGGAACCAAGCAGAAGGCCCTCAATACTTGGCCTGCCACACCTAGAGGCATCACTTCTCTTGGAGGACATTGTGACTATGCCCAGTTTTAATGTTCCCCCAGCCGTCTGTAGTGAACACGACGGATCTTCGGTCGATTGGGATTCGAACTCCTACTCCTCCCTCCGATAATGAGAATGACGCCCTCACCAATCAGGCCCCCGCGGCCCCTAATGAAAAACTGTGACTGTCACCTCCATAGGACAGTGTAGTTGAGCATATATAAAATGTGTGAGAGTGCTTCGGAAAACATTGCAATCATTGACGTAATGTAGAAACGAAGTGATTTATCTGATGTCCAAAAAGGGCATGGTCATTGGGGCAGGGTAGAAGCATTTCCGAAAAGGCTAAGTTTGTGAACTGTTCATATGCAACCGTGATAAGAGTATACCGTGCAAGGAAAAAAGGGACTGTCCAAAACCAGTGACGTGGCAAATGTGGTTCACCACATATCTAGATAACAGAGGTCAACGATGACTGTGGAGATACGTTTGGACATATAGAAATGCTACCGTTGAGCAACTGATCGCCCAGATGGACCAAGGGGCTACCAACAGTGTAATCCAAACTATTGTTCAGCAAACATAACTGCGTCTGGCTCAACGAAAGTGACGCCTGGATTAAGCATTCATGCTGACTGCCGTTCGTCTGTGACAAAGGCTGCAATTTGCACATGAGTACAGCAATTGGACATTGCACATAAGCATAGCATAGCATAGCGAAGTGGCAGGACCCGGACTGGTTATCGGGTTATGCCCCACCATCTCCGAGAGCCTTCCGTAACATTTACGGGGGCCCACTTACGACCCAGCCTTTGGTTTATTTAAAATTATAGTCGTATTGGTAGGACTTGAAAGCCTACAGACATCCTAGCACAGTAGGTGTCTGCATCACAGTTCAGTTACATGATTGAAACTAGTTATAAAAATTAGTGAAAATATTATATTAAGAAAAAGTAGGAGTAATTACAGAAAAAGTAATTAAGGAGTTATAAAATCTTAAATTAATAATAATTTACATGAATTGACAAAACATTAATGTATCATAATTCTTGAAGTATTAAATTTTACTCTAACAAAGTAACTATACTATTATGAACAATATCTTATATATACAAAATTAAATGAAAGTTTAATTATATAGAATTATTATGCAAGCTTACATGGCACTAATTACAAGATTTTAAAAAAAAATTTCCATACATTTGACTCAATTAAAATATGAAGTCATGATGTTATGGAGCACTAATAATTGGTATAAAGTACTCGTGTTCATTATTTCCTTTAAAATTATGCATGAATTGACAAGACATTAATGTTACATATTACTTAAAGCATTAATTTTTAACAGTTAAAATAATAACACTATTATGACCATAATTAGATATAAACAAATATTAAGATAAGGAAATGAAAGCATTATTGTTCATCTGATGAATTTGATGATGAATAAAGTTCATCCTCTGCCATTGTTGATAAGTGTACAGGGTCACGGCATAGTGTGAGTCCTGTACTATTAAGAATTTGATTATTTGAATTTTTTTTTCGTCTAAAACCGTCCTTTAGACAAAATTTAACAAATTGAAGATCTGTTTTACTATGGTGCCTTTTTATGTGGAGGGACTTTGTAGATGGACATTTCACTATGTAGTGAAGGGCAGTTCCAAAATGCACATAAGCACAGCAACCACTGAATGGTGAGAGATAGCATTTTCCGATGAATTACGTTTTCTGCTTTATCGGACAGAAGGGAATCCTGTTTACTATGTCCTGAAGACAAGGCTTCTCTACCTAAGCACTCGACAGATGATAAATGCTAATCTCCCACCCACCTTGGTAGGGGGTGGGAGTTCAACAAAATCATTACAGTCTCTACTCAATGAGGTGAGAAGTATCGCTGGGTTCTATTAAACAGTGCCTTGGCTGTATGGCGTAAGCGACGTGACGAAAGCAAACACCTTCCATCCATTGCTAGAACTGTCCAGGCTGGCAGTGGGAACATTATGTGGTCTGGGGAATGCTTTCCTGGCACTCTCCAGGTCCACTCATCATTGTGGAAGGCAAGGTATGGATAGATACAAGTTAGCATCTGTCCTTGCAGACCATGTCTGCAGACCCTCATATGTGCATTGTTTTTCCTTAGGATGATGTCATCTACCTGCAGAACAATGAGAGGTGTTACACAGCTGGCAGTGAACTTGCGTGGTTCGAGGAGGACCAGGATGAGTTTACCATTCTCTCTTGGCCAAAAAACTCAACTGACTTAAGCCCAAAGGACCTGTGGGACCATTGCTATCGGAGTGCTCGCGGCACGACTCCAGTACAACTGGCAACGGTACTAGAGTCGGCAGAACGCATCATCCTAGTCAATTCCTTCAGAAACCTAACTGACTCTCTTCTTGTACGTCAACTCTGAGAAAGATGGTTTTTTTGGCTTTTGACATGTGGTCACATTAATGTGACTGTTATATGTATATAACTTTACATATTAGAAAAGTACTTTCGACTCAGATTCATAACTCAAAGAAACATTTTAACTAATTTAAATACATGGATGGAGGTTGGATAAATAAATAACAAACACGGAGGTTATAAAAAGTAATATATCATGGTAATGGGCTCTACATAATCATTCACAGAGTCCTCTACAGATCAGTTTGCAGATGATCGTCTGATTTTTACTTACAATCTTTTATATTAATTGAAAATATCATTTAAAAAGATGTCACTACCCCTATTTAAATCTCATCTAATCAATTAAATATTTACCTTAAAATCACGTTAAACGTAACAGAAAATTTATTTCGTTTGAAAGTTCCAGCATAAATAAAAAACCATGTCGTTTTATCGATTCATACTGATTATACGCTTGTTTATTTTAATTCAAATATCATTTGATGAATTTTTGTTATTTTCAAGGTTGTTATATTCCGATATGAAATATAACTCTCCCTCCCACCCTGTCTAGTTGTCAGCGTGCCTGACTGCGGATAGGGAGGTCTTGGGTTCGAATCCCAGTTCGGGTATGGATGTACATTCTCTCTTGCTCTACCCTGTCTTTCTCCTTTCCTTGTATAAATATGTTGTGAATGGTTGCCTACCCTATAAACGGGTACCAATAGGATGTGTGTACTTAGGAAGTCGGACTCCACACCAAATTACGATTCATTTTGAAAAGGGGAACAGCGCACCCCTTAATGCCAGCTTAGTTGGCACTAAACAACAACAAGTATGATTCTAATAAACTTAAATTTCAATAATTTTTTAATGCATATGCAAGTGATTTAAAGTCTCATGTTGACGATTCACAAATTTTCGATTCCCAGAAAATTTACATCTGAGACAATTATTTTTGAATCATAAACAGAATATATTGAATTATACAGCGGAAAAAACAAAGTAAAATCATAATAACGTAAAATCTGAAATCTTCTGTGTGCATTTATAGACATATTTATCAAGATGTTATCCTATGTTTTTTTGCGATTAATAATTTAAGTGCTCCTTATTAACTGAAGTTTTCTATTTATCAATTGTTTAATCTTTGTTTACAAAGATTAAAGATTATCTCAAAAATTCAAGATACTTAAATAAGTGAGGGATATACAGATTTATTCTGAGAATCGTAATGATTCATGCCTTAACTTTTCAGTACTTGCGTCCAAATTTTCAATCATAATTGTCATCATGCCCCACCTAACATACAATAAAATGTATACAATGGAAAGTTTCTTGTTAGAAATGAAAACGCATTCATGTAATATTATTTATTTATTTTATTAGATTATTATATTAGAAATCGATAAATGAATTTTAATCAATTAAATAATAGTTTAAGAAAATAAATAATTTTTTAAAACAATTTATTAAGATGCATTAATATAATATTACTTATATTTATTTTATTTTATCATTACATTAGAAATCAATGAATGAATTTTAATGAAATAAATAATAATTTAAAAAATAAATAAGAGTTTGAAATATTAAGAAAAGCAAATGAATAATTCCTCCAGAATTTAGAAATGAAACAACACGTGGCGAATACCATGGCGATCCCCAGTAGAGATAAAGACATACATATAATCGCCGGGATAAAGAATTTCACATGACGTCATAAAATCGCATTCCCCGAGTGACGTCGCTAAAATCATATTTGAATCATTATCGCTGCTTGGCAATCAAGCTTGGCGACAGATCCTCGATATAACAATAATAACGTATTTTGAGTATTTAGCACTAAACCTACACTACGACCATAATTTTGAATCTTACAAATTACCAAGAATACGGAAATTCATTGACATTTGTCAACATCGATTCTCAGCATTGACAAAACAAATATCCGGTGCTTAATTGTTGCTCTTCCGTCCACCATATCGGACATTTTGCGGTTTAGCTAGAAGTTACCGATTTTTGTCTCGAACATTCTAGAATTCAAGTTGCCGCCTCGAGTATGCGCTGATGTGAACAAATGTTTTCTTGTAGGGGGAAGGAGAATGTTCAATAACGCCAGTTTCAATTCCAACCAGTCTCATTCGAGTCGATCCTTCTATCGTTATTGTATCAATCTTGAATGTGTATATTATATGTTTTCATGTTAATTTCAACTCATTATATTAAATGTCCACGCAGCTGTATTAAATGTTCACGCAGTATGAATAAATTTTTGAGTGGGCTTAAGCGAGCATTGGAAATTAGTCAAGCATCAGCATGTGCACAGACAACATGCTTCTGAATATAAAATTAAGAAAATATTCTTAAGAATACTTAAATTTTGTGTCTACCAGTACTTAAGTAAATGAAGAAGAGAGTTAATTGTGTGTATCTTTTACTGAAAAGTGTTCGTGGCAGACAATTTGATACTTAATAAACTTAAACGACATTTAGAAATGCTTTTTTAATGAGTAAATCAACAAACCCAAGTAATTTTGCAAATTATGATTAATATCCTATACAAAACAAAAAATATTTGTCTGTAAAGGAAGAGGCTTTAACTGTCCCTAACAAAGTTTCATATAAAATAGATATAAAAAGCCTCGAATCATTGGTGAAGTTTACTTTTCAATAGCAATTGAGAGTGTAGAAACGATGCTTGGAGCTAACTTTTACAGTCCATACTTCTTTTGAATGATACTGTTGCCCGTTGAATCTGTGACATAACTGAAGATGTGCAGCGTAAGCTTTTCTAGAAGTTGCATTGCAAATTATTTTCAGTATGGCTTGATGAGACTACAGATATTAATGAAGAAGGTCATTTCATTGATTATAATCGATTTTGTCAGTAGTAGAAGAACTACATTTCTGTAAACCAATAGAACTCAAAGCAACAGCACTCGCATGACTTGCTATCTTAAAGGATTTTATGAATAAGACGAACACAGAATGGAAAAATTGCTTCAGAATATGCATCAATGGTGCTTGTTTCATTTCTGAAAGTTTCTACAGTATACAAGCACTTGTGAAATAAAAATTGCCAGAAAAGGTCAAAAACAAAAAATCGACAGGGAAACAGACTGAAAGAAGTAAATTTTCGCAATGGTTTGTTTGTAATGAAATTGAGTAAATCAGCCACATATTCGAAAAATTAAATAGCATCGAAAATTCAACTCCAAGGACCAAATACACATATATTAAATAAGAATGATAAAGTTAATGTTTTTTGTGTAGAAAACTGGAATTGTAGAGCAGAAATTTAAAGCAAAGAAACCTAACATTGCCTGGAAATGTAGATGATTATGTTAAAACTTAAAAGTTTGAAAAAAACAAAAGTTGTTTTTGTAATCATTAACAATCATTTTGCCAGGCCGGAAAAGAATTTTGAAAAGTATTTTCTCGCTGACGACAAATTATTGCAAGCTAGAATTGTGTCACAGGAATCCATTTCATAAAACTTCTGAAGGAGTCTAAATTGCAGAGCAAAAGAAATCACTCTTTGAATTTTAAGCAAGAGTAGATCACAAGTTTTTTTTTTTTCACTAAAAAAAATTAATGCTTTTTCTTAGTTTTTGAAAGTTTCTACAGTAAAGAAGTGGTAAAAGAATAAGATATTCTTTTGCCATTTGCAACATCTTATCTTTGTGACAAGTTGGGCGGCAAGTAATATTATATATCCTGGAACCAGGGGGTATGTGTACCTTCCTGGGGCTTGAGCAGCCACCAGGCGCGTCGACAGGTGGTGGATTGCCGAATGTCCTGTAGCAATGACAGGATAGCCTTGAATATAGAATCAGAGGCCGCGAACCAGCTCCCGTAAACACTGGTGTTATGCGATCCGTGCCTAGGGCTAATTGGCACCGCGGTATTGGTGTCTTAACGGAGCCTCTAGTTGCCTGGCGAACTTCTAGAGTAATTTGCCTTGCCCAGTAACTCAGGCAATGCTGGGTGGACTTATATTACCTGAGCTTTTTAATTGTTATCTTGTGGCTGAAAAGACACAAGAAGTAACAATCCTTTCTGCATTTGCAGGTGAAGCCTCTGAAGTAAACCTTGCTGAAAAAGACAAGGGAACTCAGAGGCAATCTTGTAAAGAAACAGCAATGAATCCTTCACTTGAGGTAGAAATGACCTCCAAACCAACTTCTTCTGGTGAAAGTCAGGAAGCTGTCCCTAGCATGACTGACTTTCTGACCAGATGGGACTGTTTCAGCAAGACCCTATCTGCTGGAAATGTCATACGCAAGAGGAAACGGCAGAGCATATCACTTACGAATGTGAGGCTATTGCCCTCCCTAGATGAACTTCTTTAGGCATCATCCATACTAGAGAGTTACACCTAGACTCCATTAAAAGGTTATCGGACTTTATTAATAAAGTGGGTGACCCGAGTAACTGGAACTAGGAAACATTGGGTTTGGAGTTAATGGTACAAAATGCTGATAAAAGCAGAGGTGCCCAATGACATACAAACCCAACTCTAAGAAGAAGAAGAAGATTATATATTCTAAAGAAAAGCAAGCTTTAAACTGTACATTATAATTTCTACCGCTTTATATTATAAACAAATTTTATAAATTAACAAATATATACTTATTTTTGTAAAAAATAATATTTTAAAATGATTTATTTTCTAAAATAAAACAGAAGTTCTTAATTTTTTGTTTCGTATTGTTACCTAACTGTCTATTCATGCCCAGAAGACGCGTTTCGAAGTCTTGTTGTTTTGGACATTTTGTTTGTTGACCGTCTTGTGGATCTGGCTTAATCTACTGGCTGACCAGATAGGATAAGCAACAACAATAACAATCATTAATGCCTAGTAAATGGTTAATGATTTGATCTTTGGTTCAAAAGTTAATGGCTTCAATTGCTCATTGTGCTTGAATATTTGTGGTTCGCAATTAATGTTTAAATTGTATGTCCCAGTCTAACTAGCTTTCGTACATAAGAAATAAATGAGCGAAAAATAAACCGAGTCTGCCAAATGAAGCTTTAAGCAAATCATAATTTTGAACCAGAGACAGGATAATTAAGTTCTAATTTGTCTTCCAAACTTTCACGTTACACCAATGGAGAATCATTAGACCATATGAATATTTAACGGGCATTGGCACTTATACATAAGATGATCTTCAGTTATGGTAAGTATCGAACCTACTGTCCTCTGAGCTCGGCAGCAATGCTTCCCTAAGGAGTTGCAACAATCTCTTCGGATAGTTCTACGTTCAGGTACTTTAAGTAGGGACAGTATGGATCTTGGTTAGCAATGTACTATATCCGATCATGTTAAAAATTTCTTCCGGATATTTTTTATGACATCACTAAAAACAATTATTTGTGCTCCATAAATTTGCACCATTAATGTTTAACTAGCGGTTTTTAAAATAAATTTAATTAATATTAAAACATGAGTAAAATTAAAATGATATTAATATAAAAAATATGTATATATTTAGTTTAATTAGTTGAACTGTTAGCTCAAGATTTTAAATAAAAATCATATATAAAAAATATTGTACAATATTTATACATTTTATTTTTTCATCATCTAAATCGTTTAATACAATCACACGTGTAACAATTTCATGGTCTTAAATAAACTGCATATCTTAAAAGAAAAAAACTAATTATAATCGCAATATTTAGAATATTATTTTTTTGAATTTGGTTAGAAACTTTTATCGTCAAAAACAAGCAGCCGGAAACGAATCGAAATAATTTAACTTAAATTTTAATTCAGTATTTCTATCCTGTGGCAACATTATGCGTGTAAATTCTACATACATAAAAGTGAAGTTCTCATAGTTAAGCTCCTATTACTTTAGAGTGTGAATCTTACAGAACTGTTAACTTGAAAATCTCTGACGTACTTTTAGTGACACAAATGTATGGACATTTCTGGCGACAATTCATTCTTCTGATTTTTGAAGGTAATTTTTTTTTCGAATTAATGTTCGGCAATGTATTTTTGTTATTCAGTTATAACATTTGAACTATATGTTGCAGTACTTACAAAAGCCACTTTTCTTTGTTAGCGAATATTTTTAATTGAATTGTTTCGAAATATTGTTCACTTTTTATTGTAAAAATTGTTTAGAATACTATATAGCTAAAATTCTCTTTATAGAACCATTTTGTGCCTGAAATTGAAAAATTCGAACTAGTATCCTTGTTCGAATTTGTAAAACTATTGATATTTAAATTGATTTTAAAACGGTTTCACTTTAACTATGTAATTAAGAATAAAATTTATTTTAAAACACTTACAGTGTTACCTCTGTACTTAACAATTATTGAATATTTCGAATCTTTATCAGATGGCAAGATACCAGAACTGAATGGTTTTCCAAATTCTTGAAGTTTCCATTAGGAACTGGTAACCGATTATTAAATTTGCTTCTTTTGAAGCAATTCACGGGTATTGTGGTTAAGCTTTCATGCCATTTTTGACTTATTTGTCAAAGTGCTAATCTACATCGCTTTTAAAATTTTCTTTTGTAATCTTGTGTTTTATAGAACCTTCAACTTTTATTTGCGTTTTACTTTAAGTGATTTTAAATTTACTGATGTTAGACACTAATGTCATCTCATTTGTTACTTTGATGCAAAATAGCTTAGCGTTAAGAAAAAAATCTATTTTTTTTTTTGTTTCAAATAGCTGTTGACATAAACTAGCGAAGCTTACAACGGGTTTTAGTTAGATAGCATAACTTCAGTTCTAATTGTATTTAACAATCCAATGATATAGGGTAGGAGAAACCGTAGCCTTTAATTTGGAAAGCAATTGAAAGGTAAATCCAAATTACTAATTTAACTATACACTTTCCTAAAAATCTACGCGAAAGAAGGAAAACTGAGACACTAAGAAAATTTACGTAAAGTATAGACTTTATTTACAATGCCAAATTTTTCATTTTTTTCACGGATTAAATATTCTCCCAATAAAATACCTAAAGTCTCGCTGTCTTATGAACGGTCCATAATTTCAATTTTCGTATCTATGCAGTGTGTGTGTGCTATTCTGTATTTTTATTGTTCCGATTCAAAATGTGTATTGACCTTGATCTCTTTTTCTGTGTCAATAATTATAGGTTGTAATCGTCAAAGTAGCGGAAGTTTAAAATTCAAAAAGACTGAAGTATCACAAGTGCACAAAAATTCCAAGACCAAAGAAAACCCTCTACTACCGGTTAATGACAAAAGTTTGTCAAAAAAATGTAAAGTAAACAAGATCAAAGAAATTAGTACTGAAAGCGACCCAAACGATCAAGGTACGTTCATTTATTTGTTACGAATCTTTTGATTTTATTGGTACTTTCTGTTATAGGGATCAGATTCATATATCAACCAAATCACAAATATATCGATCAAATTCATATATAGGTAAAATTTTACGCCATAGCCGTAAAATTCAAAATATGAAAATAATCGCCAAGACATTTTGTGTGATTTTTATATTTATGATTTAAATTAAATAAGAAATTATATTTGTAAAGTGTTAGTTGTGAAAAGTATAAGTAACTTCACATCAACTTTTTGGCGATTTTGGTAAATTATTTGGTGATGAATCTGCTCCTTCGACAATAGAAAATTTTGATATTTTTTTATTGGAATGTTTTGCACAAATTCAGGAATTTAGTATTATGCTTCATTTCCACTATCAGTTGTTATGTCAGTAAATTATAGTGTAGATTGGCTGGCATAAAAATTTCCATTGATTAGAGTTTATTTTATTATTTTGTAACTCTTTAATGAACTTCATAAAGTAGTTTTAAAATATATCAAGAAAATTAAAATTTTCATTGTATGAATTTTGATGTTAACTCTACACTCATTTGCTTTGGCTTTATAATCTAATTGTTTATATGAATCAATGAATTTTTAACTCAAGCGAATTTCTTTTTCATGCATTGTAATTCTGTTTGTGCCATTTTCATGCATTGTAATTCTGTGGCTATAGTTAAACTTTTTTCTCTAAAAGCTAATTCCATACCTTTTTTTTTTTTTGGTATATTTATGAAGATTAATTTTGTATGGAGTTGTGTGTGCTGTTTTTCTTGTGTATCTTATTATAATTTACTTATGATGTAGAAATTGTGTGTCTTATCAATAATACTGTCACATTTCACTGGATGTGCAGGAATTCTTATACTATCTTGTTCCTCTTGAAATGCAAGAAACCATTTGAGATAAATTAAATGTTCTATACTGTCATTCCCCACTTAAGGTACAAGAATCGCTCTATACTGTCATTTTACTTGAGGTACAATCATTTTACTTGAAGAATCGTTCTTTACTGTCATTTTACTTGAAGAATCGTTCTTTACAGCCATTCCACTTGAGGTACAAGAATCGTTCTAATACTGTCAAGTTCCACTTGAGGTACAAGAATCGTTCTTTACTGTCATTTCACTTGAGGTACTAGAATCGTTCTTTACTGCCATTCCACTTGAGGTACAAGAATCGTTCTACACTGCCATTCCACTTGAGGTACAAGAATCGTTCTTTACTGCCATTCCACTTGAGGTACAAGAATCGCTCTATACTGTCATTTTACTTGAGGTACAAGAATCGTTCTTTACTGCCATTCCACTTGAGGTACAAGAATCGTTCTATACTGTCATTTTACTTGAGGTACAATCATTTTACTTGAAGAATCGTCCTTTACTGCCATTCCACTTTAGGTACAAGAATCGCTTTATACTGTCATTTTACTTGTGGTACAAGAATCGTTCTTTACTGCCATTCCTCTTGAGGTACAGGAATTGTTCTGTCACTGATTTTATTTGCAGTGTTCTATAACTGATGACATTCTATTTATTTATTTTTAATACAGAAGTTATTCTGTATCTGAATGCCTGCTTCCTAGGTGTTATTCTGCTCTACGTATTATTAGAATTAATTTTCATTACGATTCATTTGTGCTTATAGATCTTGAATGAATTACTCAGAAATGCGTTTTTATGAAGATCATCATTTTGTGTGTATATATATATATATATATATATATATATATATATCCTGATTTTGTGCATTGCATTTAAATAAAAATATTTTTGATGCTTTACCATATCCAAATCATTTGGATTTGGTCGAGCAAGTCTTTACAATTTGTTTTAAATACATTCTTATTAATTTTGCTTTATATTTCAAGTAACCTTGTTTTCCCAGATAAATGTAAAGAGTCAAATAAATGTAAATAGTGAAGTAGATGATTTTCCGATAACGATAGTTACAAAATGGGGAAAGAATGATTGTCGAACTTATGACATTTTTTCTAGAAATTTTCGAATGAGGAAATTTAAAAAAAAAATTTTTTTAATGATTTTTTTATAAAGGTATTAATTTTTATAGCAACATTTAAAAGTTGTTTAAAAAGTCATCCTCTTAAAATTTAATGAAAAATCGTTAGAAGTAATTAAATATGCGATTGAAATTATTTTATATGACTATTTAAATTAAGATTTATTTCTTTTGAAATAATTTACTATAAGTTTCTTCTTAGGTTACAAGTTTGCTTTTTAATATCTTACCGAGTCAGATGTACTGATGATTTGTCTTTTCTTTAGATTTGCTGGTTCAGGATTCCAAGAAGAAAAGTTTACGCAAAGAGAAGAGAAAAAGAGAGGATAAAAGCATGGATGATGAAAATGAAAGTAAGTGAATAATCTCCATTTGATGGGATTTCTGATTTTCTTCTTCCCTTTTGTACTTATAAATCCTCCTCTCCAAGTATTTCCTAATATTTTCTCAAATGAACTGTATGTTTCTTGTCATTTTAAACCTATATGTAAGTAATTTTGACTTGGTCACATTACTTAATTCATAATTTTTAAAATAATTCTGTCTAGGGATACAAAATGTAAAGAAAATATTAAGATCTAAAAAATAAATTTATATTCTGTTAATTTTGTAGATCTTTTTCTGGTTTAAGGAATTGTGATCGATTCTCTGTTGAGTGAAATGAACTGCTACAAGTCCTCTGTAGCAATACCACCAACATTCGAATGAATTCCATTGCCAGTAAACATGTGAAGTTTATTTCTTCTTTGGCACAATTCTAATATCGCCAAAAGATCGACTTTTACTGTTTTTCTCTTTCTTGTTTCTCTCCATGTTGAGAATCCTTTTCTCATATTCTTCTTCAAAATTTCCGTTTTCGTATCTATGCAGTGTGTGTGTATTTTTATTGTTCCCATTCAGAAATGTGTATTGACTTTGATCTCTTTTTCTGTGTCAATAATTATAGGTTGTAATCGTCAAAGTCGCGACAGCTTAAAACCCACTAAGAGTCAAGAATCGCAAGTACCTTTAAGAAATCATATGTGTACATCTAAAGAAGTACACATCAATTCTCTGACAAATGTACATAGTCAAATAAATGTAAATAGTCCAGCAAATGTAAATAAAATCCAATTAAGATCTGTAGGATCTGCTCTCCCTCGGGGAGCTTCAAGGCAGGGGAATGGATCCATCGAGGAGTGTACTGGAGGTTTGTACTCTTAATTGCTTTTTATGGATTTGGGGAATATTTGTGACGTAATGGATTGTCACTTTTCTCCCTATAGAAATATCAGTTTCTATTATTTGAATTGTCACTCTCTGTCTTCACTCCCTGTCAATATTCTTATTTTCATAATCTATTTCAAAATAAGATCTTGATAATCTATTTTGTTATTTTTACCAGAATTTGAAATTTTCCAATCCAAAATTATCCCAAGGTTCTTTATTAATCTTGGATTTGTGTGAATTTCTATTCTGAATTTTTACTCTGATATGCCCTATAAATTGCTCATTATATATGCTAAAGGTTGTGAACATTTTCCTAATGCATTAAATTTAAGTAATTTCAGTTAATTAAGTGTAATATTTAAGTATTTAAGTGTAATATAATTTATCAGTTTTATTTGTCTCCTTAAAAATATCCAAAACTCCTTAAAAATATCACCCTAAATTAGGGGTGTTAAGAATAAAAAAAAGGATCACATTTTCTTGTGTCCTATTTATTAAAATAATACTTGTGGTTATACAAAATTATAAAAATTTATTATTACAAACAATCAACAATTGATAAAAAATCAATGAACTCTGCAATGTAAATCAACAATAAAAGATAGTCATACATTTAATGAGACGGCGTATGTGCGGCACTTCGCAAGTCTCGACATGTGGTGTACACTTGTACTATTATCTATTGTTCTATTTAATTCTGTGCTTGAACTGAGTCTCGAATATTTTTGAGTACCTACCTAGTGGACGATGCTACTTGCCTACGTTAATAAGTAAATCCAAGCCACAATTTTTGTTCTTTATTATGAAAACAGAAAATCTTTTGTGGACCCCCATTTACAACTTGTGAAATTCTGTCTTCACATCTACGTGGACCCTTGTGTAGTCTCTTATAAACCCCTGGAGGTCCACCTGGACAACTTTGGGAACCTGTGGGTTAGACGAATGACAGTTGCAGTGAATTATGCTTAAACCTGTTACGAGTTAAGTAAAACTGGAACAGTAAAAAATGTTTTTTAATTGTAATTGATTTATCATGTTAGATTTTTCTTTCTTCAAATTACGTGACGCATTTATTACGTTTCAGTGCTTGGACCTTCCGTCATTATAACAAACGAAAGGAAGTAGAAAGGATAATCTTCCGTTTCGTCGGGGCAAATTTTTATGGTTGAAACAAGTTGACCCTAGATTTCTAAAAAGTGCTACTTGTAGCTTATTTTTAAAGCTTAAACATATTGAGATCTTTTAAAATGTTGGGGATAAAACAAACGGTTAATAAATTGTTGTAGGTTATATATATTGAACTATTTTAGATGGATAGCACGTGGTGATCACTTGTGCTCTGAAAAATGGAATAATACATTATAAAAGCAATGGCTCTCATTTGTCAATTCATTGGACTCTTCTAGTGATAAAATGTGAACGATAATCTTAAGAATATTGTTTACTGATTTGTAAAATAGTTTGAATCTCCAGTAATCTTGTATTATACATATATCTTATACTTACCTAATAAGTATAACAATGTGTAAACTTTCATAGCTTATTTTCATTCGCGTATCGCAAAAGAGAAAGGAACTTAACCATTCGAAGACTATCTTACAGTTAAAGTTCAGTGGGCGCTTATGATAGTTCAAATAATTTGAAATCCCCTATAGTTTTAACTGGACCTAGGCTCGTTGTTTCAAAAGCGTAAACTACCCCTGTGTTTTGTAAACGTTTTTTGATTCAAATATATTTTAAAGTATGTTCCAATTTTATGATATAGTTTTTACAACTAATTCTTCAACCATTACTAAAAATATTCTTTTTTATTATAGGCTTGCAGAAAAGTGCCATCCCTAAGGCACCTGTGTACAAAACCCTGGCACAGTACCAGGTCTTGGGGATGAGCAGCAAGCAGCTACACCAACAGCTGCTCCAGTACACTCTTACGCCACGAAACCTGTTCGACAACAAATATCCCCTGCCTTGTCACCTGAGGGAGGATTCTCGATGGCCCAAGACACACGTGGGCCTAATACGCCGGGTGTGCAATCGGTGCTTCCAGGTGTTCTACATTAATGATATTAATTTAGAATACCTGGAAGTTACCGAGTGCTTCTATCACCCGGTGAAGTTGTCTGGAGGCATGTATAGTTGCTGCAACGGCGGCGTCACGTCTCGTGGTTGCAGATCATACCACTGCCACGTCACGTCCGATCCAATCCTGGATAATGCCCTGTTCCGTCAGATCAGGGACAAAAAACAGGTGCGGGCGGACTGTGACAGTGCAGTGTATGGTCTCGACTGCGAGATGTGTATAACTACTGCAGGCCTTCGGATAACGAAAGTAGGCCTCGTCAATATCGAGGGCCTAACCATTTATGAGACATTTGTGCAGCCCGACAACCCCATCGTGGACTACGTGACGCAGTACAGTGGCGTTACTGCGCACGACCTGAAGGGCGTTACGACCACCCTTCAGGATGTCCAGGAGGTGTTGTTGAGGCTGCTCAACAAAAATACAATTCTTATCGGCCATGGACTGGAAAATGACTTGAAGTTGCTAAGGATTGTTCATGAGAGAATTGTGGACACTTCGGTTGTCTTTCCGAGGCCGGATGGCCGCAAGAGGAAATTGAAGGACTTGTGTCGGGATTTTTTAAAAGAAGATATTCAAACGAACAGCAACGGACACGATTGCATCGAGGACGCCCGGGCCTGTGTGGCGCTGATGTTGTGGAAAATCAGTACTGACCTGAAGACAAGAACTCCCATCTACAATTATGAGAACTGCAACAGTTACCTACAAAATCAAATCGATAGCCATAGATTTTCAGATCCTAAATTTTTGAGAGATTATGACCCATCATTACCCATTTATATTCTGAGTCAGTAGGTAATTGACTCAGAATATATATGGGTAATGTGAATTATGTATTTAATTTTTATGTATATTGTCACGAAGATTTAAGTGAACACACCGTTGGTTTTAAACAAACAAGTTTATTGAAGGAAAGTAGCGACTTGTAACCTTACAAGGTCGAGAAGTTGTCCACGACAAGTAGGTATAAGCTTTTATACAGTAATAGAATATTCTAGGAACATAACAAAGAAACATAACAAAGAAAGAAATTAACATAACAAAGAAAGGTCTAGAATGTTGGAGAACATAAGGAAACAAACAAAAAATCCATACTTTGGATACAACAGCCGTGGCTAGTATCGAACCCGCAACCTCTGGGTTTGGATCGCGCGCTTTGACCACTCGGCCGCTGAGCTCGTTGGTAAGCTTTCTCTATGCGGCATTGCTCCTCTCTCAAAAAGACATCGTCTCGCTGCTATTTGGATCTTGAGCGTGTTAAAGGTCCTTTGTAAACTTCTGCCTTCTTTTCCAGTAGAATGACACTTTGATTTCGTCCGTCTTCAATGTCGGTCTGCTTCGCCGAATCATGGTACGGTTTCATGCGCAAAACATGGACAACATCTTTTAGTTTCCTTTTCCGGGAGGCAGGATCAAAATCTTGCACTTCATAAGTGATGTCGGATAAGCGGCGCAGCACTTGATAGGGCCCAAAATACCTCCTTAAGAGCTTCTAGGGAAGATCGACCTTTCGGACTGGGGTATAAACCCATACGAGGTCTCCAGGACTATAGGATACCATTCGGTGTTTGGAATCATAATGTCGACGGTCTTTATCTGGCGCTCTCAGAGTATGCGTTCTAGCCAATTGTCTCGACTCTTCTGCCCTGGAAATAGTCTTGGCTAGGTAATCGTCAGTTGCATCATCAGGCAAGAATGGGAACATTGTATCCAGCGTCGTTTCGGCTTCACGTTTCGGATTTACGCCGTTCTACCTGCTCCATGGAGCAGGTAGAACGGCGTAAATCCTGTTGTCTCCTGCTTAGCGGTGTTATAAGCAAACGTCGCAAATGGCAAAATTTCATCCCAGTTTTTCTGTTCGATATCAACGTACATGGACAACATACCAGCTAATGTTTTGTTAAAGCGCTCCGTCAATCCATTCGTTTGGGTATGATACGCCGTCGTCATTCGATGATCGATATGGCACAATTTGACTAGTGCGGATACAAGTCTGGACTGGAAAACGGCACCACGATCTGTAATAATGACTCGAGGAGCTCCATGTCTCAGAAGAATCTCTTCGAGCAGAAACTTGGCGACTTCTTTGGTATCAGCAGTTGGCAAGGCTCTGGTTACTGCATAGCGTGTACAGTAATCTGTGCAGACCACGATCCATTTATTTCCACGGGCAGACTTAGGGAATCTCCCAAGCAGATCTATCCCAATGCGGTGGAAAGGTGTGACAGAGGGATGGAAACCAGGCGTCCAGGTGGTTGCGGAACTGATTTCCTCCGTTGGCATTCTCGACAATGCATGACGTACCGCACAACATTCCGGTACATCCCCGGCCAATAAAATCTTTTCCTGATTCTGTCGTACGTTTTCGCAAAGCCAAGATTCCCTGCGGTAGGAGCGTCGTGGAAATGTTTAAGTATGTCGGCTCGTAGGTGCTTGGGAATGACAGGCAACCATGGCTTCCCGGCTGGATCAAAATTCTTTCTGCATAAGACTCCGTCTATTAACTCAAATTTCTTCTCCTCGATAGAGGGGCCGATCTTCGGAAGGATTATTTTTGCTATGTCTGGATCTTTCTTCTGTTCGATAGCGAGGTCTATACTCGTGGTTACAGCTAAAAGATGGTCTTGCGTCTCAGTCGCTTCATCCACTGGATTTCTCGAGAGCGTCGGCATCATTATGCTTCTTCCCAGATTTGTATTTTACCGAAAAGTGTTCCTGGAGCCGAAGAGCCCACCTCGCCAGCCTGCCTGAGGGATCTTTTAGATTCATAAGCCAGCAAAGTGAATGATGATCCGTAACAACGGTAAAATGTCTTCCGATGGCCGGAATTTATTAATAGCCTATACGACGGCAAGGCATTCTCGTTCTGAAGTAGAATAATTCCTTTCGGCCTTTGTCAGGGTTCTAGAGGCGTATGCTATGACTCTTTCGACTTCATTCTCAATTTGAAAAAGAACTGCTGCAATACCATATCCGCTGGCGTCGGTATGAACTTCTGTAAGGCATCTTTCGTCGAATATCCTCAATACTGGATCAGATGTAAGCACCTCCTTCAGGTTTTCGAAAGCATTTACCTCTTTAGGACCCCAATGAAATTTCGCATCGCCTTTCAACAGCAATTGCAAGGGCTCGGCGAGATAGCAAAAACCCTTAATAAACATTCGGAAGTACGAGCAAAGTCCAAGAAAGCTTCGTACGTCATGTACGTTCTGTGGAGTAGGAAAGTTGCTCACGGCTTTCACTTTGTCAGGATCTGGACGGAAACCGTTACTGGATACGAGATGGCCTAGTATTTTCACTTCTTGGGCAGCAAAAAGGCACTTCTTGGAGTTAAGTATGAGTCCAGCTTCTTGAATGCATTCCAGAACTGTTTTTAACCGGCTAAGGTGGTCTTCAAAAGTTTCTGAGAAAACTATGTCGTCCAGGTAACACAGGCACATAGTCCATTTGAGATGGCGTAGCAAATTATCCATCATTCTTTCGAAAATCGCCGGTGCATTGCAGAGTCCAAACGGCATGACTTTAAATTCGTATAAGCTTTCTGGGGTGATAAATGCCGTCTTTTCACGATCCACTTCTATCTGCCAGTAACCAGATCGGAGGTCCATGGAAGAAAAGAACTTGGCGCCTTTTAAACAGTCTAGAGTGTCATCAATGCGGGGTAGAGGATAAACATACTTCCTCGTGATGCTATTCAGTTTTCGACAGTCTACGCAAAAACGCCAGCTTTTATCTTTTTTCTCACGAGTACGACGGATGATGACCAGGGACTCTCAGATGGCTGGATAATACCTTGGTCAAGCATTTTTTTAACCTCTTCCCGAATTATGCGTCTTTCAGTCGGTGAAACTCGGTAAGCCCTTTGGTAGATTGGAGCATGATCACCAGTATTGATCCTATGTTTCACATTTGTCTTTGCGTCTGGCGACTTGTTAGATTTTGTAGATTCCAGAAAAGGCTTGTAAGAGTTCGGCTAATTTGTGTTTTCTTTCGCTGCTCAACTCAGGGGATATCATTATGGTATAATCTATACTGGAATTCGTTGGCTCCTGCAGTGTACTTTTACTTTTTGTTGTATCAGCAATCTCGCATACATGCCCGTCATTCAGGAGCTCAGCTTCGCCTATGTACATCCCTTTAGGAATGACTTGATCTTTGGCCTGCATGTTGGCAACCCAAATTTCACTTTGTCCATTATGGTATAAGGATACCATGGATGGTACAGCAAGGTTTCTTTCAAGCAGCAAATGTCTATTGCTGTCTACGATTACGCTTATGTTTCTTCCGACATCAAGTCCTGATACGGCTATTCTCGTCAATGAGCATGGCTGAAGCTTGTAGTCCTTCGTGGCATACAGCTTCCAAGCGTCTAGCGCAGTAGTTTCTAGGTCAGTATCTTCCAACAGCAGTTCACTCCGGCCACAGTCTATCACGGCTTGAGAAGCTTCCAAGAAGTCCCATCCGAGGATTACGTCGTGACTACAATGCCGTATAACGATGAATTCAAACAGCAGCTCTCGTCCGTTTATAACGACACGCAAAACGCATTTTCCCACTGGCCTAACAAAATTGCCATTAGCGACTTTCAGTATAGTGTTCTTGGCGTCAGTAAACATAACTTTCTTTAAGGATCGACGAAACTTATCGGAGATGACAGAAAATGAAGCTCCCGAATCCACTAGGGCACGGATCGGCTGATTATTTACCATGACGTCGAGGTGGTTACCTGTCATCTTTTCAGCTGATGGAGGATTTTCATTACATGCGGCCTCACCTCCTCGAAAGGTCGCTGTGCTCAGTTTTCCTCGTTTCTACGGCTTGAAGACCGACTTGATCGACGATATGGCGACGGTGATCAGAAACGACGGGTTAGTGATCGACCTCGAACAGGACTAGGTGAAGAACGGCGTACGAGGCTTGGTCGGCGCAACTCTTCTTCAGCGTCGTCGAAGTTCCGTCGGCGGGCTCTATAATTGTCAAAAACGGCTTTCCTCTCACGGCAGTAGCGTACGACGTGTCCAGGGCGTCCACAGTGAAAACAAACAGGTCTGTTGTCAGCCGTTCTCCAAAGGTCAGTTTTCCTTGGCTGCGGTGCTGATTTCTGGACAGGGCTCCTAGGTTCCCTCGTCACAGCGGCTGCATAAGTGGGACGTCGTTGGGTGCCTGCAGACTTTGCGACAACTGGTGCCAAAACTCTTTCGACTTCGTCTTGGATGACGGTCTGTAGCGGCTGGGAATAGGAGTCCGGAAACTCGTCGGGTCGATTAACTATTCGATGAACTTCTTGTACAATTCTGCGGATAAGGGACACCAAGTCTGGCTCATCCTCCATGGCTGCTACTGGTACAGAAATAACCAGACCGCCCCACCCGGAGGTATACGGTGAGAATGATAACTCGTCGTTGGAGAAATCCACCCAGGACGAGGAGACCATGTGCTGTCGAGTAGCCATAGGCACTTCACTTCCAAACTAGCACTACAACGAGAGGTGTGAGCCGGGTGCCAAAATCCATCAACAACCCGGGCACCGCCGAGTATTGGCCGCAGCCCGACAACCACCATCCAGGGTCTACCAAGACCCAGTCCCCAACTGAAAGACAAAATCATATGGCATCTTGCCTTTATTAATACAAAAGATAAATACATACAACTTGTACATAAAACATAACTAAACAAAACAGCACAAGTCTAATTTACAAACACAATTAATCAAAATTACATCTCGTAAAATACTTGTATCCTGTACAATGGCAGAACAAATTAAGATTATACATAGTTATTAACTAAAAACTATAAACAATAGTGTTAATTAACGCTACGAAATGTTGTTACATACTAAGGAATTTCAATGTTTATATTACATTAAAGCTGAGTGTGGTTATCATTGGATAGTTGCTGCTGTAGTCTTGTTGTAATAATTGCCTTTATTCCCTCTTTAAATCCTGGTTGATGCATAAGTTCTTTTATTGTGCGGTCTTTATAACCAATTGGAAAATGTTTCTTACGGATGTGTTCAAACTCTTTACAAACATAAATCAAGTGTTCTACTGTTTCTATTTCGTTGTCTTTTGGGCAATTAGGATCCTTATTGTGGAATCTGTTTTGGTATTCACCAAAGATACCATGACCTGTGATAATCTAATTTATATAGAAGTTTGAAATTAGTCGTTTTATGGATACCTTACTACATATTTCATATAATCTACGAGTTTTAATTGAAGTACTCCATCTATTTTGCCAAATGTCGATTGAACTGTTGTGTAGTAAGGTTGTGACCTGTTGTTTACTGAATGGAACGGAATGTGTGACTTCGGTTTTGTTTGTGGCTGTCTTAGCTTCCTTGTCTGCGATTTCATTGAAGTATATGCCGATGTGAGCTTTGACCCAGTGTAAAGCGAATCTATTGTTATATTTTTCATAAATTGATGTGATCTCCATTATAGTTTTATTATTTACTTTATTCGATGAGAGGGCTTCTAAGACAGATCTTGAATCGGAATGAATATGAATTTTTGAAATGTGAGAATCTATTGCATGTTTCATGACTTCTAAAATGGCTACGGCTTCTGCCTCAAAAACTGTAGCGTCATTATTTAATCTCATAGTTAAAATATTAATGTTACTATCTCTACAGATTATAGCTGCAGCTCCAACTCTGTCATCGATTTTCGAGCCGTCTGTATATGCGTAAAAATCACTATTTATTATTACTGTATCCCATTCTACTTTCCGTATCTTCCATGGTGGATGAACAATTTTACTTTTAGTCCAAGCGTTTTCTGCATTTACAATTTTCCCCTTTATATGAATCTCTCTTTTCTGGTTCCATAACAAATATTTAATTTTCATATTATTTGCAAATAGATCCAGCGGTATAATTCCTGATAAAACCTGTAATGCTTCTGTGGAGACAGTTCTATACGTTTTAGTAATCTTTAGGAGAGGTATCCTTTGTATTTGGGCTAACTTAGTGTTTATTTGGACTGTATTATTGTACCAGATAGGGCACGCATATAAGATAATCTTTTCAATTACCACTCTGTAAATTAATTTGAGAATTTTTGGTTTTAAGCCCCATGTCTTCCTAGTTAGCCTTGTCATTTTATTGGTTATTCCTAATATTTTTTCTTTAACATTATTTAAATGAGTGATCCAATTTAATTTAGTGTCAAATGTAACCCCGAGGTACATAAGTTCTGATTTGTAAGTAATGTTTTGATTCGTTAGTAATATTGTGGGTCTTCTTGTGATTTCTTTTCTTATGACGAATATAGTGTAATTACATTTCTTGATACTTAGGGTCAGTTCATGTTTACGCGTCCAATTTTCAACCATTTCCAGTGGTTTCTTTGACATCTGTCCAAATTTATAGTATACTTTTGATGTTAAGAGTAGTACAATATCATCGGCATAAGCTTGGATGTGGACTCCCGGCCCAAAGTCCTGCATCAGCAGTTCGTTGGCCACCAAGTTCCACATAACCGGTCCCAGCGATGAGCCCTGCGGGACTCCTATGTTGTATCTAATAAAATGTCCTTTTGAATTAATATACGTTCTATCTTCTAGAAATGATGCTAGTGATTTATATAAGTTTCTGCTTAGTTTGAATCTGTTTAATTGTTCTATAATATCCGGCCATTTAATAGAATTAAAAGCGTTTTTCATATCTAATGAAATCATGCATGTATATAATTTGTTAATTTTATTTTCTTTAATTAATGATACCACCCTAAAAATGCTGTCTTCAGTAGATTTTCCTCTTATGAATCCAAACTGATTTTGACTTAAATAGTTGTTTATATCCAAATGATAGGTTAGTCTATTCATTAGTATCTTATCCAAGACCTTACCAAAAGTTGGCAATAAACAAATCGGTCGGTAAGAATCTTTTAAAACAGGGTCTTTATTAGGTTTAAGTATTAAAACCACCTTAGCTCTTTTCCAACACTGTAGAAAAATTCCATTATTGAAACAAAGATTTAAAATTTCTGTAAACCATTGTTTATTACAATTAAACAGTTCCTCATAGACTTCCACTTCTACTTTGTTGTACCCTGGGGCTTTTCCCTTTTGAATATCTCTGAATACTTGTTCAGTTTCGTTAATAGTTATATCGGGTTCGTCCTCTCTTTCATGTCGTGATTCTATGTTGTAATTGTGTGCTTTCGGAAAATTATAGTCGAGGATGTAATCAGTGGCTTCATCGATATTATTCGTTGTTTGACCATTATCTAATTTAATCATGTATGAGATTGAACTGCTACTGTTTTTATCTCTAATGTCATTATAATACTTTCCAAAGGCATTCTGGTTCGTAATATTCTCTAAGTAGTTTTTAAAGGATTCTCTTTTAGCATTGATGATATTTTTTCTGTATATAGCCGCTTCTTTTTTTAATATGATCTTATATTGGTCTCTAAGGTTATTGTCCTGTTCTTTTTGGTATCTTCTGCGAAGGGCTCTTATCCTACTTCTTTGAGTATTCAATTCGTTTGTCCACCATTTGTTTGATTTCCTTCTATTTAATTTTGTTAGTTTGCAATTCTGACAGATCTTAGTTATTTGGTTTTCTAACTTTTCGATAATTTCATTTATATTCATTGCCCCTTTAATAACAAAATTCTTTGTTAATTGGTTTAGTTCCCCTGTTAATTTATTCCATTCTAACGTTTTCTTATTCCATCTAATAAGTTGTGATCTTGTATGAGTTCCGATGTGCAGTTCACATGTCATAATGTTATGATCACTGGCGGTGAATCTATCGTCAATTTTCCAGTTTTTAATATTTTCTGTTGAGAAATTTTTAGTTAACATAATGTCGATCCAACTTTTTCCAATCGTACTATCAAATGTCGGCAGGCTATTAGGATCGTTTTCAATATCTAAATTAAATTTACCTATCATATCTAAAAGCACCTGCCCTCTGATGTCGGTTGTTCTAGGACCCCAGGCCGATGACTTGTCGTTAAAATCGCCAAGTATTATCCATTTTTCTTCATCGAGTAGTATAAGATAGTTTTCCAAATCTTGTGTGGATGTTTCCAAGTCTTTGGCCGGTGGGCAATAAATAGAACAGACGATATATTCTGCTCTATTTATGATTACTCGAGCAATTACTATTTCAGTGTTAATCAGTATTGGAGTAAATTTATGTGTATTTTTAATAATTATTGCGGTTCTAGAATCAACATTACTTAAAGTCGTATAGTTAGTGGGCATATCTATGATTCTATTCTTGTAAACATATGGATCATTTAGAGACGCCAAATCTATATCGTTATTTATGATGTCATATGCTATTTGAATATTAGCTGCCTGGCAGTGGTTCAGATTTAAGTGTAGGAACTTTATTGCGTTGTATTTATTGTAGTCAGCCATAATCAATTCTTGATATTAATCTATTTATCTCTTTCTCGTAAATCTGACATTTTTTATCCCTTGCATCATGTTTAGTGTTGGCTGCTACTGGTACGACATTTGGTAGTCTTTGAAATCTTCTTGAACCAACTCTTTTCTGTTTCATGTCTTCAATGTAGTTGCACCACTTGAAGTCAGCCGCAGTCTTAACTTCTTTCATTAAAAGCACCTGGTAAATATCCTCAGCAACGCCTTTCATTAAGTGCGACACTTTTTCATCGTCGGACATCGAAGGGTTGACCTCGTGACAAAGCCCTAATACACTTTGAATGTAGGACTGCGTAGCCTCTCCTGCCTTTTGAGTCCTATATTTCAGTTGCTCTTCGTCCTTCTTTGTGTACTTCTGACGATCACCAAAAAGTTCATTTAAACCTTTCTTGAATGCGTCCCAGGAGTCCAAGGCATCTTCATTATTTATGTACCACTGCTTGGCCGTACCGTCTAGGAAAAAATAGACGTTCGCAAGGCACATCATTTCATCCCATTTGTTGAACTTGGCCACCCGATCGTATTCTGTAAGCCATTTCCGGGGGTCATCTCCAGGCTCTCCACGGAAGGTTGATGGGCTCCTTAATAGCTGGTGGGTAGGAGTTACCACGCCAGGCTTCGTATCTTCGGCCATAATCGGCTTCTTCCCTCGTTCTGGAACGTAGAGACCGAATTCCGGGGGCAATCCTCTTAAACGAAGACTTCTGCGAATACTTTCAGAATCATCCACAATGGTGAAATCGGTACCCGGCGCCTCCACCAAATTTGTCACGAAGATTTAAGTGAACACACCGTTGGTTTTAAACAAACAAGTTTATTGAAGGAAAGTAGCGACTTGTAACCTTACAAGGTCGAGAAGTTGCCCACGACTAGTGGGTATAAGCTTTTATACAGTAACAGAATATTCGAGGAACAACTAATTAACATAACAAAGAAAGGTCTAGAATGTTGGAGAACATAAGGAAACAAACAAAAAATCCATACTTTGGATACAACAGTCGTGGCTAGTATCGAACCCGCAACCTCTGGGTTTGGATCGCGCGCTTTGACCACTCGGCCGCTGAGCTCGTTGGTAAGCTTTCTCTATGCGGCATTATGGCCATCTTTAAAGAATTTAAACAAATTAATTTATAGCTCTTGATAATATTCAGCAGCTTTCAAGGAAAAAATTTTGAATAGGTCATTTAATTAATTTTATTATTTGAACAAATTCAGTTTTATTTTAATAATTGTTAATATGTAAAAATAGTACCTTGCAAATTCTCATCTGTGCTAGTTCTTTCCAGTTAAACTTTAAAAGAATTTGTCATTGACTGCACAAAAGTTGTTGATAGTCATTTTTGTTTTCGCATCTATTAAGTTATTTGTTCATCACTTGCTGTTATAAGCAGGTTCTGTATATTCATGTCTCATTTGTAAATATTCATATTTTTAATTAAAGTTTTTACATTTCTGTATAAGTCTGTTTTTAATCAGTGTGTTCAAACTATGCAATTCAATCAACCTGTATTTTAAACACAACACAAAGCAATGTCGTTCTTTGAAATGAATATAAAGGTTTTTGTTGCACACTTAATTGATACTTGTCGCATACTTTATAGAAATGGGAGTTTATTTGTGTAGTAATTTATAGCTGAAGAGTGCGTGTTATCACAAATATAAAGATTTAAAATTGAATGATTGCTTTATAAATTGAATAGATGAACAGATTATAAGCAATCTTAAATATTCATAATTGCTCATGAATTTCATACTTATTTTGAAAATTAAATGTATAGTTTTGGAGAAATTTTAGATGACTTTTTATTTATGTTTGAGTTTACTTTTGGTAATTCATAAAAACTTTATTTAATTTAATAAAGAAGTAAATTTTAATAGACATAAGAGAATTAATTTTAATTGATTGAAAGAGATTAAAAGTGTGAAATTATGTATGTTTAAAGGTTAAAAATTATTACCTAACGATGAAAAAAAGTCGCAGCAAAATGGCTAATCATCTAACAATATTAAAATAATTTCGAAAAGAAATTTTTTATAACTTTAAGAAAGGACCTTTTTTCTTTTTTTAATGATTATTCCATATTGTATGATGTTTGCATACAATTGTCGGAAGGATTATGGGCTGTATGACGGAGATTAAATTAGGAGTATGTGCCTAAGTTGGCCTTGTTAGGAACTTGCTAATGTAGCTCGTAAGCATCGTGATTCGTATAAACAAGCATCAACCGAAGTAAAATATTTAATAATTTTTTTAGGTATAATGAAATGAAAATTTGAACAATTCAATGAATTTATAATTGACGTCAGAATCTTATCACATATGCGTACTCAATTTAAATTTTATAGGGAAAAATATATTTTGGGATCTCACCTATATATGATTAGGAAGTGAAAACACAAACGTTTACTTAACAAAACATTAATTTATTGCAGCAAATATATATGCAGCAAAATAAACATTTTATATGCAGCAAAATAAACAAACTCAACGACTTGAGTTTCAGATTAAACGGGAAATTTTACATTTGTACTTATCCTTCAGTTGGGCTCTACCACGTTGCTGAGTGAGGAACTCTTCAAAATTTAGAAGCAGAAAGACCCCCGAATGCATAACGTAGTTAAAACGTCTCTCATACGTTCTTAGTGAACACGAAGGATCTCCTGTTAAGCCAGGATTCGAACTCACTACCTTCCAATACTGAGAACGACTCTCTAACCAACCAGATAGCCGTGGACTCTGAGTCGAACTGTATAAAGAAAGACATTTTCTGTATTCTAGTAATAAAACAGCAAAAAAATTATATTTTTTCTGTTCTATCATTCATGAATTAAGATGGCCGTCATTGCCTGCTCCTCTTCGCCATTCCATCTTTTGTGCTGTTTTAAAAATTTTGCCTTTAAATCTTTCTCATTTAATAATAGCATTGTTGGATAGAAAGAGGTATTGAAACGAATGAGTGTATTTATAAAATAAAATCTTTATAATCAGTGTCTGAAAAATGTTTCTTTTCCATTTGTAGATTCAAAAAAAAAAAAAATATTCTATAGAATAGTTTTTTAAAGGAATATAAAGAGAAAAACAATTGATATTAAAAGGTTTCTTTATAAAAAGGAACTTTGGAGATAGAGATTCCTTTTATATTGAATATGAATGAAAAAGTACTTATACATTTTTTAAGCCAGGGGATCGATAACATAGCTGCTGTGTGCCAAATCATGTATCAGGTTGTCACACAGTAGGAAAAGTTCGAAATAATTTGATTTCCGCAGCAGTGTAGTTGGAATTGAGAGAACTCAGGTGAAGAATATAGACTTTTTGAGTATTACTGTATATTAATTTCGCTTAATTTTTAAGATAGTAATGAAGATAAAAATAAACAACATGAAATATAATTCCTTTAGCACAAGTTAAAAACTTAAATCGTACTTGCATTATGTTATATTTTTTGAAAGTGTGTGTATTAAAAGAAAACAGTATAAAATATAAATATTCCCTCTGTATATTTAAACAAGAAATTAAAATTTTAAAGTCAACCTGTTGCGCTCTGCTTAGTACTGCATTACTAAGAACGATGCATGGAATGATGTAAAGCATTGATTCCTACAATGGCCTTTACGGTGCCTCACGGGTTCCGATATTATTCGGGGGTCCGTGGAAAATTTAAATTTACCTTGGGACTCCTTAAACAATATTATGGGGTACGTATAATGTTTAATATATCACAAAATTGTGATCCGCGCTTTTAGTGTTTTGTAAATTTAAAACAATATATCATTAAATATAAAGTAGCGATTTCTACGTCCTAAGTAAACCATAAATCTCTCTCTTATATATATATATATATATATATATATATATATATATATATATATATATATATATATATATATATATATATATATAATATTAAAATACAGCACATTACGTTCTGTTATAGCTGTGATGGAAGAACATTGACAAAACTTGTTTCCACTGATTTGTCACTGGTAATTAAAGTGGTGTGTATAATTTATTTTAATATTATATATACTACACTACATGTTAAAACTACTTCAATAAATTTAAGCTTTCAATTTAAATTAATACGTAAACAACAAAATAAAAAAGGAAGCATTTTAAGAAATTCAACGAACTTTTTGAGCACGTGTTTTACAAATCTGCTTTTTATTATTTCAGCAAAATTAATCAACAGAAAAATTTTTCATGTTGGCTTAAGCAAGGCAGTAATCTTAAGGTTCGATAGAGATTATTTACAAATATTGCAATTAATAATTTAAAATTGACTTGTCATTTCTCAAAAGAATTTTTAAGAATATCTGATAAGCAGTAAAATAGGGTTGTTAATTTTTCCTTGCTACGACGGGCATTTTGTTGTGTGGAGAAAAAGTTGCAGACTCTTACCGGCACGCACATACTTCTTCGAACTTTATTAGCATTAAGAAGAACTCAAGCAATTTATTTTAAATTATTTAAGTTTAGAGGAATTCGGGAATTCCAATAAGATTATTTAGTTTATTAGTTTCAAGTTCAAGTAGTTCTATAGTTTATTTCCTCAAGCACGTACAAGATGTTATATTCAAAATGACAGACTTACAAGACGAAATACCACTCTTTGAATGTGAATATCGCATACCAAACATGCATCGAACTAGATATTAGACTATGATGATAATACACCTCTAGCTATACAATTAGCTTCAGAAGCTGGAATTTCAACCTTCACAGTGTTTTTGTGTCCTACAGCAGGATATGCCTCAGTTTCTAAGAAGCCTTCACAGTTAAAATCTGATTTATTAAACGCTATTTCCAACAAAAATGGGATTGAAGAAGTCAGACATACTAGAAACGGAAAACTAATTATCGCTACTAATGATTATAAAACAGAAACAGAAATTTGTAAAATCGAAACAGTAGTAAATGTTCCTGTGACTCCCCAAATACAAATTGAACAATACACTACGAAATTTATTATCCCGTTCATATCAGTGGACGAAAGTCTAGAAAATCTAGCATTAGAAATTGAAAATAATGGCCTTATTGTATCTCAAATACGACGTTTCAATAAAAAGAGAACTTCAGAACTTTCAGAAACTATCTTGGTAAGAGTCTACGGACATAATATCCCGTCTCAAATTAAAGTATTTTTATCTATTGTAAACGTAAAGATTTTTGTGGATAAAGTTCGTAAATGTGGAATTTGTTTTAAATTTACACATGAAACAAAAACATGTAAAGTACAAACAGCTTTATGCAGACTTTGTGGCTCACATCACAATAATGATCCTTGTTCAACTAAAGTCCCATATTGTGTAAACTGCAAAGGATCTCACGCGTCAGATGATCCTTCATGTTCAGCTCGTGAAGAAGAAACTCGGTTTTTAAAATTTAAGGCAATAAACCATCTATCTTTTATTGAAGCAAGAAGACAATTTAAAAGCTCTAAAACCAGTTTCGCTACAATTATAAAGTCTAATTAACCATCAGAAATTACTCATGCAAAAATAAATGATATTGTCACCTCAATACTTACAAAATTTGAAGAGTCAGTAGACAAATTTTTTAGCTATTCAAACCCAACAAGAAGCAATTCTTAATACTATTTTCCAAAAATTTGAAGAAACTGTAAGCAAAATATTTGAAACTAGAAGTCTCTCGTCATCCCCTGCTAGAAGGAAAACTCGGAAAAGTAGTCGAATCCAAAAGCAACCATCAAACCCTAGTAATAGTGAAAGTTCAATCCAATTGTACCTGTGAACAGTGTATTTAATTTTGGTAACTCTTCTGAAGAGCAGTCAGAAATAACTGAAAATGCAAAATTCAGAAAGGGAAGTAATAAAATTTCCAAACAGATGTGGGACGCAACAACTATCCTGGGTGCATCAGTCGGTAGCAGTCAAATTGTAATCATAATAATTGCAACTTTTTTCATGTTCTCATTAATTTCGTGGAATGCTCGTAGTGTTCTCAATAAGCGCCCATACATGAAACTTCATTATTTTAACTCTGCAGACATTATTGCAATACAAGAAACTTGTTTAAAAAGAGTTGACAAGATATCTTTATTTAACAAAATAATCTTTCGTCAAGATAAAGAAGATAGCCGAGGTGGCAGCCTTCTAGCAGTAAATAAAAACATTCCAACAAGGCAATTTTCTCCTATCCGTCTCTCAGATGATGACAGAGAACTCTTAGCAGTCAAGATCACAGGAAAACTTCAGCAGAAACTAACATCTGCACTTGGAATATTACAAAATTGGTGTCAAGAATGGAAGTTATCGATAGACCCACAAAAATGTTCTATGATTAACTTTTCTTCAAAACGACAACAACCTAATTTCAACTTGTTCATCAACAATCATCCTATTTCCTGGAGTAAAAATATTCGAATTTTGGGATTACATTTTTCACACAATTTATCTTTCCGTCATCATTTTCAGGAAAAGAGAAAAGCTATATCAAAAAAGTTGAATGCTTTAAAAGGTATCGCAGGCAATAGATGGGGTGCTCGTACTGCTCATCTTCTACAAATCGTAAAATCCTTTATTGTCTCCAGTCTGGATTATGGCTGTCATATATTTAGTTCAGCATGCACAACAGATCGCAAAATCCTTGAAACTATATATCACACTGCCCTAAGAATTGCCACAGGTCTTCCCAAGTGGACCCCCATACCTATCGTTCTACAAGAAGCAGGAGAAACTTCTCTTCACTCTAGACATGAAATGCTCTCCTTAAACTTTTACATTCGGAATTTAAGCAAGTCATCATTATCCCCCTGTGCTTTAGCTTGGGAAAAGTTAACTTACAGTAGAGTTAATCGTAATCATCCTCTAGCCATTAAAGCCAAATTGTGGCTCGAGTAACAAGGAATAAATACCTCGTGCATATTAAAAGTCCCAATAGACTGGCCAGAAATGTCAAAAAAAATCTCCATTTATTCTTCGAGTCTCCCTTTTCAGACTAAATCATTGCCAAAAGAGATAATTTGTAAGCTATTTCACCAAGTTTGTGAGTCATCATGGCAGACAAATAAATTGATTTTTACAGATGCTTCCAAGTAGGGATCAAATGTGGGTATTGCAATAGTCAATTTTACAACTAGTCTATCAATAACAGGGAAAATTAGTTCCATAAACTCCATCTTCTCGGCAGAGGCTATAGCACTACTTATTGCAGTCTCTAAAATTTGCACTGAACCCAAAAAATGTGTCATTTTCACAGATTCACTTTCTTGCATCTCCGCTCTTTCAGATTGTTCCAGGACATCACCAACTATTATTCAACTACTTCGATCCCAAATGATTCAATCTACTCAAAAGTGCTTGTCAATACAGTTAGTTTGGGTTCCAGGACACTCAGGGATTGCAGGTAATGAAATTGCCGACTCATTGGCGAAAGCAGCAACAGGGAGTCAATATGCTATTCGATCTATTTCTCCTGAAGATCTGAAACAACACATCAAGAATTATTACTTTAAAGAAAGTCTCAATCAATGGAAAAATAGCAAATATGCTGAAGCATTCACTCATCTCACATCTATTCGCAAAAATCATAGACTGTTAACGAAATCGAGACTAGAAGACGTATGGCTGGCCAGAATAAGAACAAGATCCTTTCCTACCAATTCTATTCTATTTAGGTTTAATCTCTGGCATACAGACCGCTGTCAGTGCGGTGAACCTGAAACCATAGATCATATTCTACTAGATTGTCCTTTGTACGAACATCAGAGGAATCAACTACGGAAAAAATTAGGAATAGGAGTGTTATCATTCTCTTGGATATTTGAACTATCTACAAATCCGGAAATTAAAATTCTTGCATGCTGTGAATTTCTACACCAGTCTAACAGATTCTAATCTTAACGAAAAAAGAAAGTTACAACTCAAAATCCTTGAACTATTTTCTAACACGAATTTATAAATCCGAATTTTTTCTTCTCATATCAAGACATTTTCTGTTAGTGATCACCGACTTCAATAAACTTTACTTAAATAAGGTTAGTCGTTTGACTACATAAATCTTCTCCAAATACCTTCTTCAATGAGAGCTACAAGCATCCTATCATAAAGCTCCAAAAGTGTCCGCCATAACCTACCTACCTAATTTAAAATTCTATTGCCGAGCTGGGAGCCGAACGGTTAGCGCTCTTGCCTTCAATTCAACAGTTCGTGGGTTCGAATACCACCTTGGGCATGCATGTTTGTAGTGAATCGGAATCCACTTTAATCCGTAGGTCCTGGTCTAATTAGCCCTCGTGTGCAAAAAATGACTGAGTGACAAACAAACCAAAATAAGTTTTAAATGTAAATTGTTCAATAAATCCAGTTTTGAGTCGTTTCGTTAATTACATCATTTTCTTTCTCAAAGCACAACTGAAAATCAAGAATATTCAGATCCTTGTGATCATGTTTATATAACGCTGGACAACATTCAGTTGCTGTTTAGCACGCGGTGGTAGCATTTCTAACCTTTTCAAACCGAAATGACGAATAAAAAACGCCAAAAAAATTCTGTTGCTGAGAGTAAGCCGAAATTATTAAACAATTTGAGTTTCATGGAACCAAAGTAGCGTTCGCTCAATCCCGTTACAATCCTACAATCTATACTATATATATTTAAACCGTAGGTCCCGGTCTAATTAGCCCTCGTGTGCAAGAAATGACCGTTGAGCGACAAAAAAACCAAAATTCTATTAATTAATAAAAAATTTTAAAATTTTAAACCGTCCTTACCGGTTTAAACTAGTTTGTTTTTTATTTTGCATTTTCTGCTATTTTATTGTCCATGTATTAATTACTTGAATCAATGGAAAACGGCTTCTCAAATCGATGATTTGCTCCTTATAAAAAATCGTTTTATTTAAAAAAAAAGGAACTTCGACAATATTACAATATTCTCAGACATTCGATGGTGAATTTCGCCTTGTTTGCTGCCGCTCGAAGAACGGGATTTGAAGGTAGGCAGCAAATTCGGGGACAAGTCGGATTTACAACGCCATCTCAATATGATGCGACGGGGCTGAAACGCTTATCTGACGTCATGAATATTTTAAACCAATGAGAATCGTAAGTGGATCTCAACTGTAACGAAAGAAACAACGATTTTATGGTTAAAAAAAGGGAATTAAAGATGAGCTTTAACGGATTACGGGAGAACGTGAAATGACACAAGAGTCGACAAGAGATGCACTAAGGAAGCCGGAGACACAGGCAAGAAACTTGTATCGATGAAAGACACACTCCGACATAGCGTTTGAAAAGATAACAATTTCACGAAATTTTGGAAGCAATATCGCTAAATATTTGAAAACTAATATTTTAAAACAATAGATAATTGTCAAGATTTGGAAGCGTTTACAAATGGAAAAAATTATAATTAAAAAATACTTCTTTATTTCTGGTAAAAATCATGAATGAATTTTTATTCATCGGCAACGACACTCAAACATTCGATGCTGAACTTCGCCTTGTTTGCTACCACTCAAAAAATGCGATTTAAAAACAGTCAGCAAATTCATAGACAATTCGGATTTACGACGCCTTCTCTATATGACGTCATAATTATTTATGTAAGGTGCAGATAAAAAATTACCTGACGTCATGGATATTTTAAACCATGACAATTGTAATAAAGTGACCTAATCCTGATCTTAACTGAAACGATAGAAACTACCATTTTATAGTTAAAAACTGAGATAATGGATCAAAAATGCAAAAAAAATTCCACACTGCCTACTATGATTTAAAACCCGTTATTTAAATTAATAACAAGCATGGCGCGATGCAAGAGCGACAGCCGAAAATAGGTTTCTTTATGCAGGAATGCAATAATGAATGTCGTTACCTGCACTAACTTGTCTGCACGGAAAACGTAAGCTATAATACATCGTGCATCTGACCAACAATTTAGTGCTATGCTATGCTGGGTGATACAAAGTGTGCAAACATACTTTTACAGTCTTAAACAAAAGGTTTTGTTGGAAGTTTTCATATAATTGCATCTTTTTGTATTGTTTCACGGATAGTGTACCTTTGTTACATAAGTAAAATTGAATAAAACTGATCTTTTTGCAAAAAATATACATGACATTTTTCAGTATAGTCATCTCTTAACGTTCAGTTAAAGAATTACGTTTTCTTATTAAAATTTTAGGAAATACTTGTAAATTTTTTAATACAAATTAAAAATTACTTAATTTTATTCTTAGGTCAAATAATTAATTCAAAAGGGCTTTATACTAAAATAAAAATAACAAAAAAATTCGAAAAACCAAAAACAAACTAAAAACTAAATTGCTTTTAGCAAAGATCCTCTGAATCATGGGTTCCTCAACTTTTTTTCTCGTGGACCACTTTCAAAGTTTTACTATTTTCGGTATATCCCATGCTGCTGCATTTCTACTGTATTCCCAAAACTCCTAATAAATATCACCCTAAATTGGGGGTGTTTGATAAAAAAAAAGGAGCACATTTTCTTGTGTACTGTTTATTAAAATACTTGTGGTTATACAAAATTATAAACATTTATTATTACAAACAATCAACAATTGACAAAAAATCAACAATGAACTCTGAAATGTAAATCAACAATAAAAGATAGTCATACTTTTAATGAGACGGCGCACGGGCGGCACTTTGCAAGTCTCGACATGTGGTGTACACTTGTACTATTATCTATTGTTCTATTCAATTCTGTGATTGAACTGTGACTCGAATATTTTTGAGGACCTACCAGTGAATGATGCTCCCTACCTACGTTGATAGGTAAATCCAAGCCAAAATGTTTGTTCTTTATTATGAACACCAGAAAATTTTTAACTTGTTGGAACTCCATTTACAACTTGTGAACCCCTGTTTTCTTTTCACATCTACGTGGACCCCTGGGGGTCCACCTGGACCACTTTGAGAACCTATGCTCTAAATGAATACGCAATTGAGGAAGTAACCAATATTTAATAACATAAAAGAAATAGCAAGTTCTTAGTTCTCCAACAATTGCGAGACAAACAAAAAAGTTGACCAAAAACCCTATAAGAAATATAAATTGCAACGAACGCCCTCTAGCGCTCAGGCAGAACCCCAAGTGGATTACTGCGATTTGATATTGATATCTTCCTCATATACTGCAGCATTCAACTAAAAAAATAATAATTAACAATAGTTTGTTGCAATCAAAGTATTTGATATATTAATATAATTATATCATTTTTAGCTCTTTTTTTAACAGGTAACAGTATGAGTGAACCGAAGTAAATATGTTGACGTATTGAATATTTGAAGAACGGCTTTATTTTAACACCGGGAAATTTTATTTTACCTATTTGTCTTTAAAATTATGTCAAAGATTCTATGAAATCTTTCAAGCTTAGGAGACATTTACTAAAAATCCGTAGTAATAAAAACAATAAGGATTTAAAACGTTTTTTAAACAGTGAAATAAAACTATTTGAAGCAATCGATATAATTTAAAGAGCAGTGATGCTTTTTGGATACTTAATACTATGCTTCCACAACTACTCATTGGAGCAACATTTAAGCGAATGATGATGGACAGAGTGTCTTTTCTTCTTCTACAATCAACACTTCTGTGTTGATTTCAAAATCCGAAAAGTCGTACACTATTTGTGAAGTTCTTATTTTACTTTCTGTGAAGCGAGATACACATGAAATATGAACCGTGCTGCACTTTGAAACATTGTGCAAAGAATTTCACCGAGTCATAATACATTACAATGAAGGGTTGCCGAAATAACTTAGTACACTACTGTCCATTAAAATTGCTACACCAAGAAGAATGCAAATAACAGAACGATATTGATTTGACTCATACATTATAGTGGAAAGAACAAGTGATTAGATTTACAGGAAATCAGGATGCATAGATCTTGAGAAATCACTACCCAGAGCAGCCACCTCTGGCTGCAATAACAGCATTTATCCGCCTAGGCATGCAGTCAAACAGAGATTGTATGGCATGTACGGGGATTTCAGTCCATGCAGCTTCAACACTATGCCACAGTTCATCGACAGTAGTGGATGGTGAGTGATGGCGTGCCAATCGCTCGGCAGCCATTGATCACACGTTTTCAATTGGTGACAGATCAACGAAAACGTGCTGGCCAGGGTAACAGTCGAACCTGTTCTGTATCAAAGAAGCCCAGAACAGTACGGCCAACATGCGATCGAGCATTATCCTGTTGAAACAAAGCATTAGGGAGGCCTCGAAGATAGGGCAGGGCCACGGGCCTTAACACATCGGAAATGTAACGGTTGCTATTCAAAGTGCCGGTAATGCGAACAAGAGGTGATCGAGACGTATATCCAATGGCACCCCATACCATTACTACAGCAGATTGGCCAGTATGGCGATGTCCAATGCAAGCTGGCAATGCGCGTTCTCCACAGTGCCTCCAAACACGGATGCGGCCATCATGGTCTTGTATACAGAACCGAGATTCATCTGTAAAGATGACGTGATGCCATTCCCACGTCTAGGTTCGTCGCTGATCACACCATTGAAGGCGCTCCTGTCTGTGACGCAGCGTCAATGGTAGCCGAAGCCATGGTCGCCGTGCAGACAATCCATGCTGCTGCAAACGTCGTCGAACTGTTCGAGCAGAAACTTGTTGCCTTGCAAATGACTCCATTTCACGACTCAGGGTTCGTGACGTGGCTGTACGATCCCTTGTGACCATGGGGATAAGATGTCTGTCTTCTCTGCTGTTAGTGATGGGGGATCGCTGAGATCCTGCATGACGTTCCGTATGATTGTCCTGAACCCATCGATTCCATATTCTGCTAACAGTCATGGGGTCTCGACCGACGCGAGCAGCAATATTGCGGTACGATAAACCGCAATCCCGGTAGACTATAATCCTTCCTCGATCAAAGTCAGACACGTGCTGATAGGCATTTCTTCTTCTTACACGAGGCATTACAACAACTTTCTTTGCCGAAAACAACGTTGAAACGGAAATTAAGTATGAGAAAACTGCTGTCAAATCTCTGGTTTTATACACATTGTAGATGTCGCTACTGTCGCCTGCTTTGTATGAATGCGCTGAAAATCTAATCATTTGCATATCACAGCAAGTTCTACCTGTCATGCAAATTTCACGTGTGTGTGCCGCTTTTCTGGTGTAGCAATTTTAATGGCCAGTAATGTATGTAGAAAATTCTTTTTTGTGAGTAGTTAAGAGCATTTGAATTTTCTATACACCTTGACGAATCCACTTTACCAGGAAACGATGTTTTCTTTTACCTGAAGTAAGATTTGCAAGAAGAGAGATTTTGCCAAGAATTATTATCTGTAAAGTGTTTGGAAACCGATTCGAAGGGTAAAATGCTATTTACTGAATTAAAAAATACTTTTCACAATGTAAAAACCACTAATAAATATCAATTATGTTACTAGTGACGGTGCGACAATGATCGGAAGATACCGAGGCTTTCTGACGTAAAATAAGTAGTGTAGCGTGTAGCATGTAGCTGGTTTAATAGGAACAAAGAAATAGGTTCCTTAAATAGCTCAAAATATTTTATTACAATTTTAGGTACAATTTGAGCACAACACAGATACACACAGATACTACAAATAATACTAAATAACAACTAAAACATTTAAATTTTAAGAAAAGAAAATAAACATGAGAGTCATATGGACATGTCTCACACCGTTGGTTGTTGGAGAGGGACTCGCCTTCCCGTTGACGATGCCATGTGTGGCTCTGCAGATAGAGGGCGCTACAGTAGTACCTAATGATCAGGAATCTTAGCGAATGTTTGCCTGGATCACTAGATTAAATGTCATTAGAGCAGTTAATAAAATCGAAAGGACTATAATCGCTTACTAATTTAAAAGACAACCTATAGGATTGATTTCTCAATTCAATGAGACTGATTTGATTTTGATTAGATGACTAATTAAATTTAATCTAAACTAAGAGTATCTTCACTGTAAAAAAAACGGAAGAAATACAGTAAAAATCACTGTTATTTAAATAGCTATCATAGGAACACTGATGATTAATTTTACTGTAAAATTCAGCCGCAGAAAATCGTTTGCTATTGGGCATGCGCATTGAATTGGCGGGATAAAAGTTTCTTCGGTTCATGTGACAAATGAATCAAATTAATTTCGCCATTTGTTTGCCCTTGTTTTCGCTTAGTGAAGTTGGTGATATTTTGAGAATAATTGTTCCTTTAGTTGAAGTTCTATTGAAATTTAACCACCAAATATAAGGTAACGTATACTTTTTATATTGTTTAATATGCATAGTTGTTAGCTAACTTTGATATATATAAATTCTTATAAATTTGACTGAACATTTAAAAAAATTCTAAGCTGAATTTACAAATGATCATATTTACTAGTATAAATTCAGTGTCAATACTTTTTTACTTACTTTTTATTAATATTTAAAATATTTTATAGTAGTTTGGTAACATAATTGATTAGTATTTTAATTATCAAATTTTTGACGAAATTAGAATTGTATTTAAGTGCTTCCATTGTTATAAAATTGCTTAGCTATATTTCTTTCGAAATTAAAATTGAATAATCATCTATTGTTATATTCTTTTAGATATATATTATTAAATATATTAACGGAATTTCTATTTTATTTCGTTGTTGAAAATTCTTGATTTTTCTTTCATTGTAAAATGATATAATTTATTGTATATTAACTAAATATAACATAATTTTATATATTTTTTAATAATTTTTTGATTAGAATTTTATTAAAAAATGTTTATTTTTTAATACAGATCGTTAAATTGCATTCTAATTTTGATCATTAATTCAATTCCATTTTGTAACATGCATTAAAATAATAATTTTTTTAGGCATAAATGTTTGTAAATTCTTTCAATAAAGTAATATTACAAATAATGATATTTATTAGAATAAATGGTCTTGTGTTTAGAATTTGCATGAAATGTAAAAATGCATTTCAATGAAAAATGTAATGTTTTTTAAAATATTTATTTTTTAAAATCATTATTTTATAACAAATATATAAGAAATATTCTTTTTTAAATACATATTAGGAAGTACTATTCGAATTAAGGTCATTTATTTAGAAAATGTAAAGTTTATTATTTTATAACCATGATTAATTTTTTAAATTTATATTACTAATTAGAACATTAATTAAAAACCTGTTTGGGAAATCTTGTTGGTAGTTTGATATTTATAAAACAAAATTTCTGGATACACATTTTTTTTGTAAAAAATTACATTATTACTGCAAATTTAACTTTATTTTATTAAAAAATTGCAAAATTTGTAGTGCTATTTATGATTTATTTACATGTTAGTGAAGAAATTTGAAATTCATAAAAAGAAAAGCTAATTTAAAATTATAATTAAGAAACAAATACATGAGTGAAATCTTTGTAATTTGTTCTTGCTTAACATATTTAAAATATATTGTGCTCAAGATTTTTCTAATACTACTGTGCACATTAAATACTACCTTCCAATGTAGTCACACTTTTTAAAAAAATTTTTAAATATACATATGTTTAGAAAAAATAAGAATTTATGAAGAAAGTGTTAGATTTGTGTGTGTAAAGGAAGTTTTAAAAATAGAATAATCACAAATAACTTTTAGTAGTAAGACTATTCAGTGTATAACCTCATCTTATCAACTTCAGCCATATTTGAAAGATGGAATAGGTATTGGGAGAGTGAGAGAGTTTTTGAAAGCACGTGTATTTTTAAAAGTTTTTATTTATCCTTCATTGTGATGTCCGACAAGAAGCCAAAATGCAGTGTGTTTTTTGATGTTATAATTGAAGAGGCTGTAAAATTAATATGAGACTTCTCCATTTCAAAGAAAAGATACTAAAACACCTAGTTATATTTCCACATTAAAAAAAAGATGGCCTTGCTTATTTTTAAAGCAAAGCATTTTGGACCATTTTAAGTGTTTAACTGCTGTAGATTTAAATGAAAGACTTAAGATTGCATCAGCTAACAAAATTAAAATAATTGTTAATTTCTTAAAAACTTCTCCTCCAGGAGGTTGTAAAATACAATTTTCAACCATTGAGGAATTGGATGGAAAAGAGGATATTGGAGCGTGTATTATTCTTCTATCTGCAGATTTTGGAGAAGACTTGAAAAAATATTTAGAAGTACTGCAGTAAAGTATTCAAAATTTTATTTTAAAAAAATTACTGCTTAGTAAATTATAAATAAGAAATTTAGAAATGTATATAAAAGTTAATCATAAATAAATTAATCAGGAATTTGTTTATTGGTTTTAGATTTCCGCATCTTCTCAGGATGCAGTAGATATTACAGACTTACCTTGCACACCATGCGTATTAATTTGTGTTATGTATTATTTATTTCATAAGGTTTTAAGTGTTTTAACTCAAAAGCAAATATTTGTTGTTACATTTATTGACCTCATCAAATACTGTTTACTCTGCTAACATTCTATTTAAAATAAATCATATGAATATAAATAAAATTTAAGAAAATCTAAATAAATTGTTTTAGTTAAGTATATCTTTTTTGATACAACTTCAATTGTATTCTCCTTTATTTATCTTTAAATATGTATATAATGCCGTAAATATGCAGAGATAATGAACAGCAATTTTTTTTTTATATTTCCTAATTTTGCACTATTTCATGTAATTTCTTAATGAAATTAAAGTTTTCTTAGAGGGAAATACAACTTTGATCTCATTCTAAGATTTCACTTTTAAGGTAACTATTTACGAGTTACAGAAATTCAGTTTTAAGCAAATGCTTTATAAAATGTTATTTCATAAATTATTGTTACTTTGACACATTATAGCGTTTTAATTTTTCTGTTTATTTTCGATGGAAATATTTTTAAATTGTGTATATATGTATACTAAAGAAATGTTTCCATATTCTCTACAAAATTAATTTTTTAAACTTAAAATCGTCTTTGTAAGTTATCTTTAAAATGTGGGCATAAGGTTCATGTTTTGCACTTTATTTCTAATAATTTGTAATTCACAGTTCCCATTGGAAATGTTATTATTTGCTTCTCAGAGGATATAATTTTCGATAACATAAATGAATCCTTGTAAAACAAATTCTATATTCTCTTTTAATTAAATCAATTACAAATTAGTTTTTCGAGATAGAAAAAATCAGTTAGAATGATTTAATTGAAGTAAAGATTTTATCATCTTCATAAAAAGTGAGACCTTCATTAGCAAAAATTCTTATCATGAAATTGCTAAAATCCCTTGAAATAATTATCATCAAAATGATTGTGATTGCATGAATGTAACAACCACTTGTTGACTATTAAAAGAAACATATTTTAGGGAAATTCAATCAATTATAGGAAACAATAAAAAGTTCTAATTATTTTATTGAACTATTAAACAACTTTTCCTCTGAAATATTCAGCTCTTGAAATTTAAAATTTATTATTCATATGTCTTTTTTCTATATTTTTTTTCAGGTGCTTGTTCAACTTTAATCCATCGCGGGGAACGAAATCTAAAAGGATGAAATCCAAGCACGTGTTTTTGTCACTTTTAAATAATTTATCCAAATTTAAATGGCTATAATTATTAAAATGTAAATAAAAAATTCTTTACAATTATTTGTGTCAACTATATTGCTTTCTTCCCTCAGATTCTTTATTTGCTTTTATAATAATGGAAAAAATCAATTACTTTAAACAATATCAAAAAGAAAAACTTTTATTGTCTTTACAGTATAATTAAAATACTATATATCATTAACTAATTCCCTTTTGGTATTTTTAGTAAAATGGAATGTTTTGTAAGGTTTCTTTTTATCCTAAATCTGTAGAGAATCACAGATATATCAAAAATGAATTTTATGCTTAGCTTTGTATCGTATTCATTATTTCTTAATTTTTTTTAAGAAATAAATTAAGAAATAATGTAAAATAAAATAAAAACTGTTATTTCTTAATTTTTTTTTAAGAAAAATATGTAATAAAAAAATTCAAACTTCTGTTAAAGTTACGATTGTGAGGTAAGAAAGTTAAACAATCTTGTTGGGTATTGAAAGTTAAATTATTGATCACAAAATGTTCTGAAAAATGACATCTTCTGCAATATAACATAAGTTATGTTTTTTGCTTTGTATACTGTATAAAAAAATTGCCTAATAATAATTGGCCTATAATTAGGAAATTAGCGATTGTGTATTCAAAATTGATTTATACTCTACTGATGTCCTTACAAAACATGGTGATAGCTGTAAATAACTATTGCAATAGGTTTTGTAGAATATGCAGCAAAATACATAGTAAAATGTGCTGTAAAAATAAAAAGTGCTGAAAAAATTACAGTAAAAAGTGCTGAAAAAATTACAGTAAAAAATACTGTAAAAGTTTACAGCATATTGTACTGGCGCCCAAAACGCCAGCACATTTTGCTGTAAAATTACAGTGCTTTTTTTAGAGTGTACTTTAAAATTAAACCGTTATTTTTATTTTGTAAATTCTAGTCTGCGCGTAACTCAAAAATTTCAGAGTAACCCTCGTATATAGAAGAGATCCCAAAATTTATTTTTCCCTATGAAATTTAAATTGAGTACGCGCATATGATAAGATTCTGACGTCAATTATAAATTCATTGAATTGTTCAGATTCTCATTTCATTATACCTAAAGAATTGTTGATTATTTTACGTTGGTTGATGCTTGTTTATACGAATCACGAGCTACATTAGCAGGTCCCTAACAAGGCCCACTTAGGCGCATTCTCCTACCTAATCTAAACCCCCGTCATATAGCCCATAATCCTTCCGACAATTGTAAGCAAACATCATACAATATGGAATAACCATTAAAAAAAGGAAAAAGTTCCTTTGTTAAAGTTATAAAAAAAATTATTTTAATATTGTTAGATGATTAGTCATATTGCTGCGACTTTTTTTTTATCATTTGGTAATAATTTTTAACCTTTAAACACACATCATTTCACAATTTTAATCTCTTTTAATCAATTAAAATCAATTCTCTTTTGTTTGTATTAAAATTTACTTCTTTATTAAATTCAATAAAGTTTTTATGAATTACCAAAAGTAAACTCAAACATAAATAAAAAGTCATCTAAAATTATTTCTCCAAAACTATATATTTAATTCTCAAAATAATAAGTATGAAATTCATGAGCAATTATGAATATTTAAGATTGCTTATAATCTGTTCATCTATTCAATTTATAAAGCAATCATTCAATTTTAAATCTCTATATTTGTGATAACACACAATTCAGCTATAAATTACTACACAAATAAACTCCTATTTCTATAAAGTATGCGACACAAAAACCTTTATATTCATTTCAAAGAACGACATTGCTTTGTGTTGTGTTTAAAATACAGGTTGATTGAATTGCATAGTTTGAACACACTGATTAAAAACAGACTTATACAGAAATGTAAAAACTTTAATTAAAAATATGAATATTTACAAATGAGACATGAATATACAGAACCTGCTTATAACAGCAAGTGATGAACAAATAACTTAATAGATGCGAAAACAAAAATGACTATCAACTTTTGTGCAGTCAAATGACATAAAGTCAATGACACAAATTCTTTTAAAGTTTAACTGGAAAGAACTAGCACAGATGAGAATTTGCAAGGTACAATTTTTACACATATTAACAATTATTAAAATAAAACTGAATTTGTTCAAATAATAATAACAAAATTAATTACATGACCCATTCAAAAAATATTTCCTTGAAAGCTGCTGAATATTATCAAGAACTGTATATTAATTTGTTTAAATTTTTTAAAAAGATCGCCATATACATAAAAAATTAAATACATAATTCTCATTACCAATATATATTCTGAGTCAATTACCTACTGACTCAGAATATAAATGGGTAATGATGGGTCATAATCTCTCAAAAATTTAGGATCTGAAAATCTATGGCTATCGATTTGATTTTGTAGGTAACTGTTGCAGTTCTCATCCTTGTAGATGGGAGTTCTTGTCTTCAGGTCGGTACTGATTTTCCACAACATCAGCGCCACACAGGCCCGGGCGTCCTCGATGCAATCGTGTCCGTTGCTGTTCGTTTGAATTTCTTCTTTTAAAAAATCCCGACACAAGTCCTTCAATTTCCTCTTGCGGCCATCCGGCCTCGGAAAAATGACTGAAGTGTCCACAATTCTCTCATGAACAATCCTTAGCAACTTCAAGTCATTTTCTAGGCCGTGGCCGATAAGAATTGTATTTTTATTGAGCAACCTCAACAACACCTCTTGGACATCCTGAAGGGTGGTTGTAACGCCCTTCAGGTCGTGCGCAGTAACGCCACTGTACTGCGTCACGTAGTCCACGATGGTGTTGTCGGGCTGCACAAATGTTTCATAAATGGTTAGGCCCTCGACATTGACGAGGCCTACTTTCGTTATCTGAAGGCCTGCAGTAGTTACACACATCTCGCAGTCGAGACCATACACTGCACTGTCACAGTCCGCCCGCACCTGTTTTTTGTCCCTGATCTGGCGGAACAGGGCATTATCCAGGATTGGATCGGACGTGACGTGGCAGTGGTATGATCTGCAACCACGAGACGTGACGCCGCCGTTGCAGCAACTATACATGCCTCCAGACAACTTCACCGGGTGATAGAAGCACTCGGTAACTTCCAGGTATTCTAAATTAATATCATTAATGTAGAACACCTGGAAGCACCGATTGCACACCCGGCGTATTAGGCCCACGTGTGTCTTGGGCCACCGAGAATCCTCCCTCAGGTGACAAGGCAGGGGATATTTGTTGTCGAACAGGTTTCGTGGCGTAAGAGTGTACTGGAGCAGCTGTTGGTGTAGCTGCTTGCTGCTCATCCCTAAGACCTGGAACTGAGACAGTGTCTTGTACACAGGTGCCTTAGGGATGGCACTTTTCTGCAAGCCTATAATAAAAAAGAATATTTTTAGTAATGGTTGAAGAATTAGTTATAAAAACTAAATCATAAAATTGGAACATACTTTAAAATATATTTGAATCAACAAACGTTTACAAAACACAGGGGTAGTTTACGCTTTTGAAACAACGAGTCTAGGTCCAATTAAAACTATAGGGGATTTCAAATTATTTGAACTATCATAAGCGCCTACTGAACTTTAACTGTAAGATAGTCTTCGAATGGTTAAGTTCCTTTCTCTTTTGCGATACGCGAATGAAAATAAACTATGAAAGTTTACACGTTGTTATACTTATTAGGTAAGTATAAGATATATATAATATAAGATTACTCGAGATTCGAACTATTTTACACACAAAGCAGTAAACATTTTTTCTAAGATTACGTTCACTTTTTTTTACTAGAAGAGTCCAATGATTTGACAAATGACAGTTATTGCTTTTATACGGTATTATACCATTTTTCAGAGCAAGTGATCACCACGTGCTATTCACCTGAAAAATATGTCAATAGTTTTTAAAGAAAAATAAGCAGCAAGTAGCATTTTTTAGAAATCTATGTTCAACTTGTTGTCACCATAAAATATGGCAAAATTTGCCCAGACGAAATGGAAGATTATTCCTTTATTCTTCCTTTCATTTTCGTTATAATAACGTAAGGTCCAAGCCCCTAACCGTAATAAATGCGTCATATAATTTGAAGGAAAAAAATCTTATATGATAAATCAATTGTATTTAAAAACATTTTTTACAGTTCCAGTTTTTTTATTTAACTCAACTCGTAACACGTTTATGCATAATTCACTGTAACTGTCATTCGTCTAACCTATGTTCATGTATTATTTATTACACGACAAGATAAATATTTTTATCAGACGAATTGAGTCCCCTAAATTTATTGCATGCTTATTATATTATAATTATCAGGTTAAAGAATATTAAGTCATACGACAGAATAGGATTTAAAACTGAAATACAAAGCATTCTTTCGAGAGAATCTCAAACTTAGTTTTATAGATTATTTTTCAAGATCAGCAAATACATTATCTGAGATATATGAAGTCAAATTTTACTAACTGGTTGTCTTAAAAGTGGGGGAATATTGAAAATAAATATTTCATCCCTAAAAATCATAAGTTTTCCTTTTTGGGAATACCACAGAAAAATTATCAATTAAATCATAAATAGTTGATTACATTAAAGTTTGAAACTGTATGATTGTTAAGTTTACATTTAATTCAACCTTATCAATAAATATTAGATTAAGTCAACTTCAAATATTAAGATGTGTTACATAAACAACAGTTTTATAACATTTGATGTAAACAAGTAGGGCCAGTTTGCCACAAGGGTCCGTTTAACCAGGATAGATTCCAAATCACGATGAGCATCCAGTTTGAGATTAACGTGAACCTACAAATCGGATTTATGGCCCTAACCATTCAGCTCAGCCGGTGTTCAAGAAGGAAGGGCCATCTGTTCGCCTCAGTTATCAACTATTGACAATCATTAAAAATCAAATTTTGATTAAAAATATTTAATTCTAAAATATTATGATCATTAAACGAATTGATCATTTAACATTGAATTTAAGAATGAAGCATGCGACTCATCCGAACAGACCTAAAATCAACCTAAAAACTACTATGTGTTCGATATTTTGAAAAAGTCTAGCGCGTGATATAATAAAAAATGAAAACAATTACTGATTAATTTAGAAATGTAATTGAAACAAATAATAACTTCAAAAGGCAATCTAAAAATGTATAAATTAAAAGCATCATCACATGATTCATTTTTAATTACAAGAAAACTCATTTAAATAATTAACGAGTACAGGTAGCTGCCCATCTAATATAGCTTTAAACGAGACAAACTTACAACCACTGCAAATTAGAAGTGCTCTAACTTAGTTAAACATATTAACAAAATCTATAGCTATGCCCGAATCATCGAAGCTCTTGTATTTAAACAATTATATCAAAGATTGAAGAAATTCATCCTTTTCGGCCTGGCAGAATCTCAAAACATAATATCTCGCGAGCAAGCCAAGAATTATTTTACACTTAGATCTGAATTCCACTGCAAACAAGCAAACTCACATCGAAGATCATATTTGACAGTTGCACTAGAAATTATTAATTCAGGGTTCGTACGTATTTCCTAGAATCAAATTCCAGGAGTTTTCCAGGAGTAAAAAAAATTTTAGGAGGTATCGACATTCACATTAAATAATTTCGAGTTTTTAAACAATAGATTCAGGTAGCTAAGATTTATTTTAAAAACTTATGCATCAAACTTTTTCAACAATGCATGCATGAAAATCTCCAGCTATAAATGGCAACATTCGTTTATCAGTTTGATAAAGTGTCAGATAAGGTTCTACTTCCAGAGCAATAAATATAAAAAACAGCATTTAGGCGAAAAAAGTACATCTTTTGTACACTTCTGCACAGTATCGAATGTTTTGGTACCAGGACTAGGGGATTCTTTGTTTTGAACAAATGACATGTTTTAAGATATGGTAACATTTCAAGCAATCTGTTAAAAACACTAATATTTTCTAACCATCGAGTTTGCGAAACTTTAAAGGAAATTTTACGCCTAGGTCAAGGCTATCAAACGAGCGGGTGATTCCTTAAATAATCTGTAAACTGCACTTGCTGTTACCTCAACTTCTGGAAACGAGGAATATCCATGCCTGTAATCGCTGTGTAGAATAATGTGTATGCTGCAGCTTCCGACATTTACAATATTTGAATGATGTTCACTTTTTTTAAAAAATCAGACACTTTAGTCAAAACAGACCAGTTCACATTTGGGCCATCCCTTGACAACTGGAGTAATCAACTTGTTCCTAATTCTAAGCACTTCTCATTCACTTTTTCAAACAAAATATCTCCAGTTGAATGATTTTAAAGATCGTATTAGTAATACCATGTTTGAACTGTATCATTATCCCAAAATCTTACATGGCAGTCCAATTGTTTTGTCTGCAGATGATTATTGAAGTTTTTTCCATCAAAGCTTTCATCACATCATTAGAAACATAATCAATTTTTTCATTCAATAAGTTGGAAAAATAAGGTGCAATTCCAAAAACTGTAAAATCACTTTTTTTAGCACAACTGAATTGTTTGCAATAGCACTGTCTGGAAACATTGCATGAGAATTTATATTGTTACATTAACGAACTGTAACTGAACCAAACGTTTAAAACTTTAAGGACACATAAAATTTTGCTTTTAAAATTTCTTTTGAAGAAACAAATGAATCAAAAATTTCAGAAAATGCTTTACATTCACTTTCCTTAAGAGGAACAACAGTAGTGAAAAAATCTTTTATATGAGTAGATTTTTTGGCAGATAAGGCCTGCACTAATAAATAAACACGTTTTTCTTTTCTTGATAAGGGATTTGACACCTTATTAGCTCATATCTGAAACATAGAAGTCTTTCTTGCAAAACAGGCAATGGGCATGTGTTCTTTCTGAACCATGCAAAAGCTTTCTTTCGATGGCTTTTTCAGAGTCCACTGGTCATTAAAAAGACACTTTCCATCAGGCATATTAAATAATTTCAGTCTTTATTTCATTAATAAACAAATTTATCCTGATTCAATTAAATTATACGCAATTTTCACAAAGGGACACACGTAAAGTGTGTCTTAACTCAAAAATCTTATGTTTAAATATTAATATTAAAAGAATTTTATACCACTATAAGGAAAACAGCAGCAAATAGAAAAAGAATCAATTAAAATCGCCCGACTTAATTGCGCAACATATTCATTTTTGGTTTGGTGATTACTTCCCTTCACAAAAATTCAAATACTCTACTAAACCGAATTATCATGACATTTTGGTAGCTGAACTAGATCTTGAAACCATTAATATAAATCAACAGTTAAGAATACAAAAATTGAATGTCGATCATACCGCCATCTAGTGGCAATATTAAAAACTAATACTGAATTAAGTCTTTCTACAATTTTATTTAAATTTTTAAAATATTAAAACAATAAAATTCAAAAAAATTATAAGATTTTCTAGAAAAAAATGAATGCATCAAGGTAAGATAAAATTCCAGGAGTTTCAAGGGCCCTTAAAATTTTTTTTTTTTTTTTTTGGAATATAAGGAGTTCCAAGGAGTTTCCAGAGTGTGCGAACACTGTTAATTGCATTCCCTGCGATGCAATGCAAATGTGTGCCGATGTTAGTAGTACAAAAATACGTACTGGGAGCGAAGTCCATATATTAGAACCCTCAGTCTGAAATTATGCAAAAGCAACGTAACCCAGACACTTGTTCAGTCTTCAGATGTGAGTAAATGGCGATTAAGGTAGGGCTCGCTGCAATCATTTCCAGCAACTGTGATTTTGGAAAACTGAATTTTTTCGGACAACTGCAGTGCTACATTTACTACATTTTAGTGACTGGTCTTCTATAAACGATTCAACAAGTTTATCTATTCTGCTCAAATAGAAAACGATCTCCTAAGACCATGATGTACATTTTCAATGGCTTCCACTCCATGTAAATATTAGTGGCAATTAGACCACAGATCGATTGACCAAAGAGATCAGTGAGGAAGATACGCCCGTTGGTTCGTCACTTACATACCGAGAACTTTAATGTAAAATCTAGACTAAATTCAATCTGGCAAATTCCAACCACGCACTAATGGTACTCTTGAACATCTCCTGAAAGTAAAATGTGGCCGAAAATCTGACTGCCTTGGACAGATTCTCAAATAGACATCTAAAATGCTTATCGTTTGAACGTGTGACAAAAAATTATCCGAACTGTAAAAAAATACTGTGACCATCCAGCCTCACTCGAAACATATTCTGGATTGGGTCGAACATTCCCAGGAAGGTTTTTCCACAGATCAGGATCCTGCTAGTCATCGACTTTTTGACTGTCAACAATTTATTGGGGTTGATCTGACAAATGTCAGATCTTTAAAGAGGATAACCCACACAAAACAACACAAAATTTGTTAATCTGGTGCATTTTTTAATTTTTAAAATTAATAATGTTATATGTGACTTACAAAAACCAAATTAAAATTCACTGCACGACAATACAATCTGAACTCGTCGTTAAATGTCGAATATTTATTACACACTAGCCTCCAAAAGTTAACAAACAACATGTTAATCGAAGCTCACCATAAAAAAATTACACTATCAATAAAATTTATAGTTCCTAACAGAATAATAAAAATGACTTAAGTAAATGTATGAAAAAACGCTAACTACTACTTTTTTTGCAAGAGAAAAAATACAAACACCTTAGGCTTTCTTAATAACTCGTGCAACTTTTGTTGATTTTCAACTTTAGTCGAATAATAACATAATTTAAGATGTAAGAAAAAATTCCATGAACAAAAATCAGGTGATATTTTAAAATAAATTTATGGAATTTATAACAGCGAGTAACCATAGTAAAATAAAATTGACAAATAATAACACCGATAAATTATATTACACTTAATTACTTAAATATTACACTTAATTAACTGAAACTACTTAAATTTAATGCATTAGGAGAATGTTCACAAGCTTTAGGTATATATATAATGAGCAATTTTAGGGCGTATCAGAGTAAAAATTCAAAATTAATAGAAATTCACACAAATCCAAGATTAATAAAGAACCTTGAGATTATTTTGGATGGAAAAATTTCAAATTCTGGTAAAAATAACAAAACAGATTATCAAGATCTTATTTTGAAATAGATTATGAAAATAAGAATATTGACAGTGAGTGAAGACAGAGTGACAATTCAAATAATAGAAACTGATATTTCTATAGGGAGAAAAGTGACAATCCATTACGTCACAAATATTCCCCAAATCCATAAAAAGCAATTAAGAGTACAAACCTCCAGTACACTCCTCGATGGATCCATTCCCCTGCCTTGAAGTTCCCCGAGGGAGAGCAGATCCTACAGATCTTAATTGGATGTTATTTTTAACTGCACCATTATTCACGGACACTTGACTATTTACATTTAATTGATTATTTACATTTATCTGAGAATTTAGGTGCACTTGTTTGGATGTACAGATTTTATTTTTGATGGGCACTTGCGATTTGTCAGTCTTTGTAGGTTTTACACTGTCGCGACTTCCACGATTACAACCTATAATTATTCACAGAGAAAAAGAGATCAAAGTCAATACACATTTCTGAATGGGAACAATAAAAATACAGAATAGCACACACACTGCATAGATACGAAAACTGAAATTTTGAAGAAGAATATGAGAAAAGGATTCTCAACAGAAACAAGAAAGAGAAAAACAGTAAAAGTCGATCTTTTGGCGATATTAGAATTGTGCCAAAGAAGAAATAAACTTCACATGTTTACTGGCAATGGAATTCATTCGAATGTTGGTGGTATTGCTACAGAGAATTTGTAGCAGTTCATTTCACTCAACAGAGAATCGATCACAATTCCTTAAACCAGAAAAAGATCTACAAAATTAACAGAATATAAATTTGTTTTTTAGATCTTAATATTTTCTTTACATTTTGTATCCCTGGACAGCATTATTTTAAAAATTATTAATTAAGTTACGTGACCAAGTCAAAATTACTTACATATAGATTTAAAATGACAAGAAATATACAATTCATTTGAGAAAATAATAGGAAATACTTGGAGAGGAGGATTTATAAGTACAAAAGGGAAGAAGAAAATCAGAAATCCCATCAAATGGAGATTATTCACTTACTTTCATTTTCATCATCCATGCTTTTTCCTCTCTTTTTTCTCTTTTCTTTGCGTAAACTTTTCTTCTTGGAATCCTGAACCAGCAAATCTAAAGAAAAGACAAATCATCAGTACATCTGACTCGGTAAGATATTAAAAAGCAAACTTGTAACCTAAGAAGAAACTTTTAGTAAATTATTTCAAAAGAAATAAATCTTAATTTAAATAGTCATATAAAATAATTTCAATCGCATCTTTAATTACTTCTAACGATTTTTCATTAAATTTTAAGAGGATGACTTTTTAAACAACTTTCAAATGTTGCTAAAAAAATTAATACCTTTATAAAAAAATCATTAAAAAAAATTATTTTTTTTTAAATTTCATCATTTGAAAATTTCCAGAAAAAATGTCATAAGTTCGACAATCATTCTTTCCCCATTTTGTAACTATCGTTATCGGAAAATCATCTTGCTTTACAAGTACCTTAGTTTAGATGTGATTTTCCTCCACTTAAAAATTGTGTTCAAACAAAAACAAAGGTAATATTTTCAAAAATGAGTAAATAGTTGTTATCAGATTAAATCAACGAGTGATAACGAAAACAATTACGAACTTTTCCCCACTAGATACAATAACAACGATTTTCAAAAACTGATGCGGATTTGTTGACTTTTGTAAAATGGCGTTGTCCATCCTCCCGAACAGAAAACGATTATCAAGATTGTATTTGTTCTAACGCTCCATTCTCATTCTGCTTTATTCGATGATATAAGTCGTTTTTTTAGCCGAACTACCTCCTTTCAAACTTTAAATTATCCAAGAAATTTATTTGATCATCAAAACAATTATTCTGAATAACCTTATACGAAGTTTGAATTCGATACAATAAAAAATGAAAACATAATACATTTTTAATAAAAAAATTAATCAGCATTATATACTGTTTTAAAATTTAAAAAAAATTTGATAAGTGTCTTAATTTGAAATGAAACTAATCCAATGTCACTTTCCCTAAATTTATCCATTTCTGTACAACATTACAATTTTTTTTATTTTGATTAACTTACCTGTTTTCATTTGATACTTGTTTTCATAAAAAAATTTAATTGTTAAGTTTTGTGTTGATATTGTATATTATTTCGTTAAGGAACTAAAAATCATATTTATCTATAACGATGAGGCACGATTTTTCATAGCCCAATGATTAAAAAAATTCGTGATTTACACCGGAATCTGATCGATACTGTGAACAAACTGATATTCGTTCCAATTTAAACATAACATAGTCGAAAAGGCATTAAGAAAATTTTTGCAAACGAAGTTTTTCAGAATAAAGCAGTTATATATGTCGATATGATTTAACGAACAATATATAATTTCCTAGTTAAATTTCTCAAACTGAAAAAAAAAAGTTACATTAATATATTTATTTTATTGATGTAATAATATAATTTCGAAGACAAAAATCCTTTCATATTACTTACCGCTTATCAATCTATAAACACTGTCTTCATAAGAAATCCTATTTTATTTGGTAAAAATCGCAGCATAAAATAATTTTCAAAGTGGACAACTTATTCATTCTTAAATTGACTTTCTTAAATATATAAATATATATATATATATATATATATATATATATATATATATATATATATATATATATAATAATATATAATAAAAGTCACAGTATAAACGCATGTCTCCATCCTAGTAATTTTCCTTTAATGCTGTTTTTCACTGGTTTTTAAAAATTCGCACATATTTTATAAAACATAAAAATGAATAACTGCTCCAATTTTCCGATACAAAAAATTCCTTAAATTGTAATACTGTTTATTTCCAATCGCTTTTTATTATTGTTTTAGTTGGGGAAAAACGTGGGGGGGGGAGAGGTGATATTCTAACTAAGAGTGCTATGTTGAAGAAAACACACAGATGTGACTTCTCTAAAAATATTGAAGTGCGCTTTAAAAACTGGAAGAAAGCACATCCTGTAAATGCACAACTAACCTTGAAAACACAGGTCAAAGAACGAAGCATCTGAGGAGTCACGTGACGACCCCAACAAGAAGTCAAGAGTTGTTCTATGTTTCATCATCTTTTACAGCTAAGAAACAAGAGGAAAGATAGAAGTTGAGACAAATACACAAAATTGTTTTTACGAAATCATTTGCACTTGATTTCTGTACAATGAAGTTCAAGGAACTCGCTTGCACTTTTCCTTTCACTATTTTTTTATATTACAGCTAAAAAAAATTAAGGTCGTCCTCATAAAAAGTTGATCTAAGTTTCTAAGTTCATATATTATCTTTTTGAAATATATATATATATATATATATATATATATATATATATATATATATATATATATATATATATATATATATATATATTTGAATTAACTACTTTCTATTTACAAATGTCATTGTTTTTGTAGAATAATTTGTCTTCTACGAAAAAATATTCAAGCTACATTATTACTTATTAATTTATATTTTGTTTAACATTAAAATGTGTTATTGTTTAATGTAGTAGAAGAAATATTCAATCTAAAAAAATAATTTATTCTTCCTCTTACTAAATAGGAAAAACTAACTAATGAAAATAAAATTAATATTCAAAAAAAAAAAAAATAGCTCTTCATCGCAATTCCACATTCAATTTATTATTAAAAAGTGAATATGAATACATATAATTTTTTAATTAAAAATTGAAGCTTTAGATTATTTACGTTTTTTAGATAGTCCTAAAAAATCTTCATGATACAATTTAGATTTTTATATCTATTGATTAAATCGATAAAAAAATACTGAGAATTTAAAACAAATTTCACAAATAAAGCTTGTCTAAAATCAAAGCTAAATTTTTGAGTAATACATGCGACGATTTAAATGAGTCAGATTTAAAAGAAACAGAAAAATGTTATAGATTACAAATGAATTCGAAACTTCCCGTGAAGTTTTCCACGGCGTTGCGCAAGAGAACAGCGCGAAAGCATCATCGGAAATCCGAGAACTGGTTCCACGTGGAAATAAAAATGAGTAAGCTTGTGTGACGTCACAACCGTAAGAATTGATTGAGCAGGTCAGGAGGAACGAAAACTTTCACGCACGGCGCAGTTTTCGGTTTCGCGCGTTTCCGAATGTAAACAACCTGAGTGCGCCGTAACAACTTTTCTACGTTGCCCTCTCCGATTGGACAGAAGAAAACAGAGCATTCTGGGAATGCTTCGATTCAATTGACTCGAGATGAATTCATTATTTGCTTGGAAAAGCAGCTGAAGTAAAGAAATAGCAAAATGCTTTCCTCCCTCCCCCAAAAGGAATAAATTTGAAAAGGGAAAAAAATTGCCCTTTCCCTAGGCCGCATTCCGTATTTTCCTCATGTTTGAATTATTATTTATTTATTTTAGAAATTAAAATTACTTTTTTTTACGTTAAAAGTAACTTGTTTCAGGGGGAGGAAAAGTTCATATTTGAAAAGTTGAAATTTCTTTCTACTAAAATATTTAGGAATATACATCGAAAGGAATATTTCAAATAGTAAAAAAATAAATTAATAAATTTATAATTAATAAGTATAATTAGTAAATATTAAGTAATAAATTAAATGTTAATTAATAAATAAAATTTTTAAAAAAACATTAAAAATATAAAGTAAACATTTTTTTATTAAAAATAAAACCTATTTTCGGAATACAGTAAAAAATCAATATGAATAAGTATGAGCATCAATATACATGTGTATTTGTTAATACATTTAAATGGAACATTTAGGAATTCACAATTTTCTGCCGTTAGTTCTTAAGAGTTAAATTATTCTTTATCAATTATATTTCATACAAGATATAGAAAAAATAAATTTACCGAAAATACACATTATTTAAATGTTTACTTCTTCATGTATGATAAAAATTGATTTTAATTTTATATTTTTACGAGACTCTTGATGGAACTACATGTTCCTCATCCATACACAAAATATTTTTTTAATTATTTTTAATAGCTCAAAGTTTTCCTACAGTAAAAGTGATTAAATTTTTTTATTGAAAGTAAATTGTTAGAGAGGTTTTTGTAAGGAGAGTAAAATTATTAAAGTTGCATTGCAATTAAGAAAACATAATATAATTAATAAGAAATAATTATTTTTCTATCCTCAACATTAGCTATTAAACAATATACTTCTAATAACTTCTAAAAGCAGTCCTTATGACAAAAATAATAATAAAAAGTATATTTAAGAACTACCTTTAAAAAAAATTTTTTTAAAGAAAGTTTTGACCAAAGCGCAAAAAAATTAATTAAATAAATAAATAAAAAATATAAATAATAATTTGCTACCATAAAGTAGTAATTTATCAATCAATTAACTTACTTAAGTATGCCTAAACTATTATTTAACAAATATACTTCTGTTAACATATAAACACCTAATTTTTTTCCGATAATTTTCCCGGTACTAAAACAAAGATAAGAATAGTACTTACATAATAGGTGTGTACTCCCCTGTTCAAGAATTTGCGAATTCGATTCCCGGAAAAACATTAAATGTTAGTTATGTTCGAAATTCTCGATCAAATTAGTAATATACGAAAAGCGATCAAGAGAGCACTAAACCAATCAATCAATCAAAACTCCTTTCTTTAGTATAAATATTAAATTTAACAATTCATCATGTAAAATATAAAATCATTTAACATCAAGAAAGTCATAAGGATTCGCATCTGGATTGTATGTATACCATGAAAGTGCACATACTTTACTCTGGCATAAATAAATCATATAATTTTAAATACTAAAACATCTTAAACTAAACAGAATAAAAATAATTTGATATTCAATATTAACATTTTACCTATAATCTCCAAAAACATTTAGCCGCCAGAAAGTTTTGCGTTGATTTCTGAACAAAGAATACGAAACGAACATCTAAAGTAAGTGATTTTTTGAGAATCGTTCGAGAAGAAGCACTTTACTCTTCAACCGCGAATGAAGTTCACAAATCTACTCTTTCTAGTAAATATTAAAAACATATGTTTTGAGTGGTGTTGGGACATGTGACAGCACGTGATCCAAATGGCGTCGCAGGTACCATTGCAAAAGCAGCGTTCCGACCGTCCTTGACTCTGCAGGAAGAATTCGGGCGATAGAAGAAACAAAAAGAAAAAAAGCTACATCGCTCGCCAGGGATCATTGCCAAGTTTCTTCACCGCGGCTCGAAAATGATTGCTTACTTCTTTGTTCGTCATCACGAGCGGGAAAAATTTGGCGGAAATTCCATTTCACTCCCGAGAACCGCAGTTGCGAAGATCGTCTGAAAGCTGTATTTATCGTTTGCAAGGAACAGTGTGTTCGACATGCACGTCATAGCAACGTAAATCATTTAAAATCGAAATCATAGAAATAAAGACTATTTTTTAGCAAAATCAGTGCAAAAAATATAAAGTAATATTTATTTTTAACTAAATTCATTTTTTCAATTTTAATAAAATTTAATAAAAATGGGCTTTTTAAAAACTTAACTTTAAATGAACTAACTGCAACCTAACAGAACATCTATATGATATACTCTGTGTACAATACAAATCTAGTTATGAATAAAAATAACGTTAAGTATTCATTGTACAATGGAATTTGAAATGTAAACAATATAGTCTATCGGAAGTATTATTTAATATAAATATTTAATGTTAAAATTAAAAGAATTAATTTGAAAAAAAAATCATAAAAAGCTGACAAATAAAAAGCAAATGTATAAAATAGTTCTATGAAACATTTTTGTTTAAGAAAATAAAAAAAACCTAGTATTTTAGTTATAATTGATACATTTTTATAAATGAATTTTTTGACTAAGACAAATACCATAATAAGTGTTGTTCATTCATGTTTGAATAGTTACTTATGTTTACATGTTTTTAATGTGTCAACAAAAGTTATTAGTAATTAATTTATAACAGCCCATTTGAAATAACCAGAAATGTGTATCAAAATTCAAGATTTAGACATTCATTAGTGCATTTTAGAATAATTAGTTTTATAGCAAAAATAAAAATGTTCCTCTTCCCGTGTTAAAATGTTCTTTTCCACAAGAAAATAGTTTCAGAAGCTATTGATAATCGATTAACAGAAAAAGTCAATTGGTTATACAAAATAAAAAATTTCGAGTTATCTAATCATTGCTTTCGAATACTGCAATACTAGTGTACTTGGTACTTTACCTAAAAAAAGTGGATAAATAACACATTCAATAAAATTGGTGTATTTTATAGCTCTATACAAGGGTAATAAAGTTTAAATATCTAATATAGTCTTCAGTTTATGTGGAACTATATATTTAAGGGTTCCAATCAAAGTTGAACGTTTAAGGAATACGAAATTAGTTTCACATTATTCCAGTATAAAAAATTTAGTCATTAGAAAAAAATCCATATACTTCATTAGAACATAAAATCCAAACAAAACAGCAACTTTTGAATTACACAATTCAAACCAATTTTTATTTTGGTTGATATTTTCAACTAAAAAAATTGTAACAAAATGTCATTTGCTACTCAAAAATTTATAAATTAATTACATTATAAGTACAAACAAATCATAAACTAGAAATTCTAAAAACAAGCCACTGAATTAATTAAGTTGTGCAGAAGACATAAGAAGAAACTTAATAGCGAGTATTGCTATATAACACAATAGGGGTTAAAAGAACTCTCTAATTTGATAAATAAATATTCTAATATTTGTTTAATTTATAGAATAAGAATTCAAAAATATAAATTTATTATATATATATATATATATATATATATATATATATATATATATATATATATATATATCGAATACATGCACCAAACTCCACGGTTAATATATGTATCAACAAAACGTGGAAAACAAATTTGAATATTATTTAGGGTTAAATTAAAACAGAATGATTTGTGTTCATTTCATTAAAAAGTATATAGTTTTGTTTTATTCCACATTTTTAAAAAAAAACAAAAAACATTTAATCCAAAAATATAAGATATAAGAGGAAAAAAAATTGAGACAAGAAAATTCCAAGTATTGGCAAATAATATATAAATATATTACATAAATTAATAATTAAATGGACTTTTGTTATAAATTCAACGATGAGATTTCCAACAAAAATTAGAATCATTTACAAATCAGAATAACAATAGAATTGAACTTACATCATTACAGATGATAATCAAACAGCAAACGATGTTTATGTTACTTCGATGCCAAATTGAACAAAAACATAGGAAAAAAACCGAATCCAGTAGCTGTTACGGAACGTTTTCGAAAAGAAAGAAATACTTCTTCACCGGCGCGGGAACTTTCACATGCTCACCTCAATCGAACAGTTCGCAGAATGAAGAAAACGTAAACGAATATTCAGGATGAGTCATTTATCTGCGAGTGGCGCTGACGTTATAGTTGTTCGACGAACAAGTAAAGCTTATAAGCGGTTTGGTTTCGGAAATGAAAGTTCTGACCACTTGAGTTAAGGAACAAAAGAAATGACTGATCGTTATAGATAATGAAACACCTGTTGGAGTGAGATTTTTTTTTTTTTTGTGTATTCAAATGAAGATTTAGGATTAAAATGGTATTTAAAATGAAATCCTACATAATGAGATTTTCAACAAATATAAATGAGCATTTATTATTACAATCCTACTCTTTTATCTTTGTTGTAAATGGGAGATATTATTTTTAGATATCCGATTTACTTTGTTTTGCATTATTTTTTATTCTAGTGATAAGCTCATACGATTATTAAAAAATAAACAGTAAGAGAAATTAGGAAAAAGTAAATAAGAATACCAATTGTTTTTTTTTTAACTGTCGGGAATTTTAAAGCAGTATTTATAATAACCTTGTCACGCGATAATCAAGATAATTATTATCCATTATTAATTTTTAATTTAAGCTTATTGGAAATCGTAAAGATAAAATTAATACCTATTTTCTCAACTACGTAGCCTATTATTTACGATAACCTATAGGTTAGTGAAATGATATCATAACCTATAGGATAACCTATAGGTTATATCATTTCCCTAGCACCTGAAGAATGAATAGTCAAAATCTATAATTATCAAATTGTAGTTGTTTTCTAATGACACTTGGACAAGCCAAGCTCGCTATGCTATGCGAATTAAGTCAATTGGGAGCGTCTTTCGTTTTAATCAGAGCACCATGAAGGTGAAAGTACGACTTTGCTCTACACACATGCCATAGGTAACCGTTTATAAGGTAGGCAACCATTCACACCTCATTCATACAAGGAAAGGACAAAGACAGGATAGATAGAGAGAGTAAGTACATCCATGCCCGAACCGATATTCGAACCCAGGACCTCCTTATCCGTAGTCAGGCACGCTGAACACTAGACAAGTTGGTAGGCATCAAATTGGAAATGCATTTAACTACATAAAAATACTTAACAAAAAAAGCAGTTTTTATGGGCACAATACAAACAATTTCATACTTAACGCACTTCAACCTAAATATAGTATTCCTAATATATATATATATACCTTCAACCTAATATATATACTTTAAATTAATTTTGTTGATTCATCTAATATAAATTTAAAAGCTGAGAAGCTTTTCACACAATCAAAGTACTTAATATACAAAAAAAACAGTTTATATATGTATATATAACTATTATTTATTAAATAGCTTGCTTGACATCTTAGATATTAAGCAAAATATTAAAAAAAAATTAGTTAATTATCATTGAAAAACAAGTTCTACTATGACATTTTTATGCTATAGTACTGTACAAAATTCATTACATTATAACTACGAAACAAATATTTTTCCAATATCCAACAAAGTGATAAAATAAACAGACTAAGCAATCTGCAATTGATTTTTTTACGCTGAAGACAAGATGAGCAAGCAACAAAACCCATATCCTACTGCAACATATAATAAATATCAACGATGGCGACTATTCTATTTTTATTACCGAGATATGAGTAAGCAGACGCACAGCCTTGACACACATTACAAGACGATAACAAAACGATTTGTAATAAAGAGACAGAATCGCGATTAAGCTAATATTTTTACCTCGCTGTCTATATAGGATCAAAGAGGATGTGGGTGGAGAATCTTTTGCGGATTCACCTGTCCGGCTGATTTCACCTGACTGAGGACCAAAAGCACTTCTTTTTAGGAATTCGAATGCCTCTCTGGTTTGCTAAATTTGGCGCGAAGGGATATACATCTGCTAAGCGTGCTTCTGTTCTTTTTTAGAGAGGAAAAAAAGATCAAATTAAGAAAATCTCGTTTGAGAACTGTTTAACTATTGCTTATTCTCATGCTGAAATGTTGGTTGAAATTGAAATCTAAAACTGAATTTGATTTTGATCTTTTTTGAAAAATTAGCACAAAATTTAAAAAAAAAAAATCGATCTTTATGTAACTATATTGCTTGAAACTGTGTTATAAATTTGATATCAAAAAATTTCCTCGGACGAAAATTTTCGCATATAATTTTAAAATCTTTTATTTAAAACTATTTAAGAATTGATATTAAATAGATTATATCTTGCAGGTAAAATATAAAAATTTAGTTAAATTTAAAGACTTAATGACAGAATTTAATAATTATTTTTGAATGTCTAAATTCTGGATAACTGCTGGTAAATTTTGATATTAAATAAGAACATGTACATTCAGTTTAATAGAGTTACTGAATTTCATTATATTGAATATCTGAACATTTATTTATTTTTTTGAAATTATTCTATCAAAAAATTAATACTTTTATTTAAGATTAAGAGATTTTCTCGTAAAAACCTCTATTACACTATCACATAAAAAAGAAAAATATATCAGAGAAATATTAAACATTTAAGAAAAATTAAAATCAAATATGAATTTAATTTTAAATCAAAATAAAAATTAAAATCAAAAGAAAAATACTATTCATTTAAAAAAATATTGGTACAACATTCTTTACATAAGTTTAATCTCTAAATACTTCAATAAAATTTTCAGAAAAATGTTTATTAAATTCGTATATATAAGAAAGTATATAAAGTTAAATCAAACTAAAATTACAAAAACACTTGATTGTCAGAAAGAAAATAAGAGCCCAATTACAAAAACTTTATCAAAAAAAGGGAAAAAAAAACAATCACATTTTAATAAATATTATTAAAATGTGCTTATTTGCTGATAAAATAATGAGAAGTTATAATATAAAAACATAATAAAACACATTGTAATAATTTTTACATTAATACAAAAAAAACATTAAATTGAAAGAATGAATTGAGAGGTTGCGCCATCTAGTGATAAACATTATAATTGAAGTAGTAAACAGCGAATGATGAAATTATATATAATTTAATTTTTTATTTTTATTTTTACGATATTAATTATATTTTTCAATGCATAAGGAAATTATTTTTCAATGAAAAAGTGTCGTTTTGATAAATGTGAAACTTTTACAACATCTGGAACAACTTTTAATGATTGTGGAAAATCTAAGAAGTTAAATTTATTTCGAGACCAGACAAGTATAATCGTGACAACTGCTACAAATGTAATTTAGTATAATGAATCATTTTTCCTTGATAAAAAGAAACTAAAAATAAACATTTTATTTTTAATTAACAATTTATTAAATTGATAATTATTGTGCAGGTTAACGAAATAGGTATACCTTGATTGTCATTTAAAAGGAAATAATAATAATAATACCAACAATAAATTTAATAATAAGTGTGAGAAAAATTCATAATATTAGTTTCATATTCAGGAAACAGATTTTATCAGATTCTGAAAAATATTCACATTGTTCAGAAATAATTCTAACATGAAAGTGAAAATTCAAATAGCTAATTCATAATAATTTAAAACACAGTTGGTCGTTTCACTTTCAATAACACGAGCGCTAAATTTCACATTATGAAATTTCATAATTTATTCACACACACACTTACAAGCCGGATTGTATATATTATAATATCTTCAATTTATTTTTAAACCCAAAATTTTCTTATCACTCATTAATAACCACGATGATATGTATTTAATTATTTAGAGAAAGCAATAAATTATCTCTTTTCTAGTAGACTCCGAACTATATAACCGGAAAAACAGGGGTCTATAAATATCGCTCATTTCCTATCTGACACCTTCAAACACACGCTTTATATGTCAATGCTGTGCCTGTTCCTTCTCTAAAATTATACTAATTTTTAATTTAATGGTTAGAACCTCCAGTAAATGCTCTTAATTCAGCATCGCTTTAAAAATTAATACTGGAAATAAAATTGAAAATAAGTAGATCGAAATAATCTCGTGCGCAGTAGAGAAACACATACAAACAATTAACAACAAATATCAAATTTGACTGAAAAATTTTTCAATTTGGGGTAAAATTAAAATGAAATGTCTAATCGTTTCAAAGAATAGTTATCGGTATTATATATATAGTCTGATTTGTGTAGTAAAATTTGAACTATATAACTTTAAAAGATAACTAATAAACGGTTTGTGTGCTAGATATTTAAAACTAAAGGAAGAAAATTTTTTAGTACAAATTGAATCGCATAATTAATAATTCGTATAAGAATTGCATTAAAAAAATTAATATTTTTAAAACAGTAATTTATCAATTGAAAGAAATTGCATGTGCATATTTAAAAATATAAGAAAAATAACACTTCTAAGAATGACCATTATGATTTAAGTAAAAATATCTGCATTTCTTCAGGTTTATGAAAAAATGATTTAAAAGCGATGAAGTTAATTACACATTTACTTTACATTGAGCATTAATTCTCTATCTTAATCCAAAAGTTGTCAATGAGCATTCATTCGGTAAGGTCTAAATTTTATTTATTTCATAGACGCGAGCCGAGACTTCAGCAGAAAACATGCACTTAATATTCGCGGTTAAAACCACAATCTGGGAAAATAGCTTAAAAAATAATATAAATATCGTTATTTTCTATTTATTTGGCTTTCTTCGAAACGACACTTTGCAACACGAAATGCGGTTATATAAATTAAATAAAACAAATCGAATAAAGTATAAAAATCATGAATATTCCGTTTAATTAGGAAGTCATAAAATAATAAAGTCGGAACTCCTTTCATCCGCGTTCTAAAACAACTTCGATCGGGAGCGTATTGGGAAAATCGAAAACGCGTTCAATAAAAAGGCATTAACAAAATATTTTCAAGAAATAATAAAAATGATATTTATAATTGAAAATAATAAATATCGTTTTTTTTTTCACGTATTATTTTGAGAGAATGAAGAAAAAAGTAGAATAGTAAGACTGAATTTATTTTTTCCTTTGTTCCCAATGATCATACTTTTAAAAAGATAAAAAACACACATCTCTCTTTTTGAAGCAAACGAAGTTCCATAACGGTGCGCACTGTGATATTATAGTGCAATTTTATAGTGAGATCAAAGCAATTTAAATCAATTACAAATGCTAAAAATCAATATTGTGAAATGGAACATAGCCTATATTTGAAAGTAACCAGAAATCAAACCTTTTGATTTAGGTTTCACTCTATTCTCATTGTAGCCACTCTCAATTCACAACCCGGAAAAAATTCGCCAAAACTACAGAATAAGGATTTTTTTTTTTTAAATATAGATTTAAGATTTAATAAAAAGCACATGAGTTATTGTCTCCCACTTTTTCGATTTAAAATAACAGCCGATGAAACGTTATGTTTTGACACTGTAAATTAAGATTTTCAAGAAGTATTTTACCAGCGATTATTTTGTGTTTCATCACTCGCTGTACTCACAATACAAGTTCGTAAAACATCGCTTAGAAGAAAAAAAATTTGGATTCTGAAATTGTCGGCAAAAGCATGACAAACCGATTAAGTAGTTGTATTTATGAATATTGACAGTCTGTAAAGGTTCCTGTTCCAGAATAAGATTTCATTATCACCCGTACTGACAATATTAATTCGAATCTTGAGATTTCTGCAAAGAAGCCACGGTAATGTGGATTTCCCCTAAGTAGGGAATAAATTCCCCAAATCCATAAAAAACATTTAAAGAGAAAATTGGCACAAACCTTTTTCCTTCGAATTGGTGGACTCTGTCTCTACTTTCAGCTGCGTCACATTTTCTTCAGGTTTTTTCATAGCGACACTTAATGGGGGAAAATTTAAATCGAATAATTTTCGCGATTGCAGATCTTTTTCTTTGAGTTGCATACCTATAATTATTTACACAGAAAAAGAAAACAAGGTCAACATATATTTTGAAAGGGAATAAAAAATGAAGAAAGCACAACAAGTACGCAAACTTCACAAACAGTTGAAATTTCAAAGATAAAAATAAATATTCGAGAGAGAGAAGATTCAAAAATAGTAAAAAAGTTTTTCTTGTTAAAAGGAACAAAATACAGAAAAACAAACGATTAAACAAAAACACAGTAATTTTAAGACATGAAAGAGGTGAGGTCTGAAACAGGAACATGAAAAGGGAAAAAGAAAGATGTAGAATAAGGAATAACACATGAAACAAAAATTAAATTTCAAATAAGAAGGATTTAAGTGAAAGGGATCGAAAAGGGGAATATTAGTGGAAACCTTTTGAAAATGAGCTTTCAAAATTTCAACAAGACATTTAGGTAAGAGTTGTCAGGAGTTAAACGCTCATCAAATAAAAACTCTTTTTTGAATATTCATTAAAAAATAATTGCATTATCAATTATAATTATTGGGTTTTTTCTCTCAGTAGAGAAAAAACACAATGTAACACTAGTTTTCACAGGTATTAGAACTGGAGGTGGGACAGATGCAAAAATCCTACGAGAATTTCGAATCCAATAGTAAGAATAAAAATGTCTACAATTTATAAATCATCGAATTAAAACACAAAAAGAAAAACTTTTAAAAATTTAAAAAAAAAATATCTTAATTAAAGATGATACAATTTATACTAAAACTTTACGATTGATTGATACGTATCTTGGAACTAATATGTGGATCCGATTTATCAAATGACAAAATTAAACTTTACCTCTTTGAAAAACGACTAAAATCGAATTTATCGTTGAAACTTCTTTCACCTTTTAATCTTTCTAAATCTACAATTAACAAAAAAAGCTAATTAATTTGTCTAAGTCAAAGACACATTTGGATAATCGAAGTAAAGTGACCAGAATCTGAGCTAGCAAAACTAAATTGGGTCGAATTAAGTTTAAATGGCTTGGAAAAAAAAAATGAATTTTTCACATAAAATGCAGCAATATTTTTCACAAATTCTATGATTTTTTTATGGGTAAAAATAAAAATGTTTTAAAACTAATGAATGTGTTGACATAGCCGAATAGTAACATTTTTAATGTACACTCTTCATTCGAATTATGCAGACTAGTTTTCATTTTTTAAGATTTCGTAGGATTCGCGCATATCCTACCTCCAATAAAACAATAAAATTACTACAGCTGGAAACAAACCTTTATTTAATTCGCTCATTTTGAGAGTCGTCTTGCCTTTTTGGACAATCTTTTTTCTTTTATCAGTATGTACAACTTCCACATTCAGTGAGTTGTTAATGCAATCCAAAGCAGGCAAAACCTTTATTGGTTTACTTTCTTTATTCTCTTGATTTTTTTGAGTAACTTGGACAACAGTTTCTTCTTTGAGAGGGACATAAAGACCGACATTTTTATCTGTGCTAAATTCTTCTTTAATTTCAGTTAACGCTGGAGTCGGCTTACCTTTTTTGACAATTTTTTTTCTTCTATCAGTGAGTGCAACTTCCACATTCGGTGAGTTGTTATTGCAATTCAAAGCAGGCAAAACTTTTCTTGGTTTACTTTCTTTATTCTCTTGATTTTTTTGAGTAGCCGGTAAAACAGTAGAGGGTTTTCTTTGGTCCTTAGCATTATTTACCATTTGTCGGCTTTCTTCGATGTTTCCATTTTTGTCTTTATTTTGGGTTCCAATAACTGCGGTAAACTGAGATTCTTTTTCCTGAAGATTAAGTCCATTAAAACATTCTGTTTTTGATGAATTGATTCCATCCATTGCATCTTCAATAGTGCAGGCATGTTCTTCAGCAGCAGTTTCGATTTTAGAAACATTCCTCATCGCATGTTCCACGTCTTCAATACTAATTTTAGGAATTTCAACATTCTGATAATTTTCAATAGGTTGAGGATCTTGAATAGTGGCCAAACATTTTTGACGCCGTTGTCTTTTCTTCCTATTCTTGTTGAAGTTTCGGGAACTGTGTGCTTTTTCTTTAATACAGAATGGTTGAATTTCTTCAAATTCCGGAATAAGAATCTCATTTTCATCACAGCAGTGGTTTGATGGTTCAGTTTCTTTTATCGTTTCATCCATAATTGTTTCCACTTCAACCACTGGATGCTCAATCACTTCGAAATTATTTATTTTAATATGTTCGTTATCTTCATGTTTACCTAGAGATGTCGATTTGAAAAAAGAGAAGAAAACAAGGTTACTTGAAATATAAAGCAAGATTAATAAGAATGTATTTAAAACAAATTGTAAAGACTTGCTCGAAAATAAATGATTTGGATATGGTAAAGCATCAAAAATATTTTTATTTAAATGCAATGCACAAAATCAGGATATATATATATATATATATATATATATATATATATATATATATATATATATATATATATATATATATATATATACAAAATGATGATCTTCATAAAAACGCATTTCGGAGTAATTCATTCAAGATCTATAACACAAATGAATCGTAATGAAAATTAATTCTAATAATACGTAGAGCAGAATAACACCTAGGAAGCAGGCATTCAGATACAGAATAACTTCTGTATTAAAAAAATAAATAAATAGAATGTCATCAGTTATAGAACACTGCAAATAACACAGAATAACACCTAGGAAACAGGCATTCAGATACAGAATAACTTCTGTATTAAAAAAATAAATAAATAGAATGTCATCAGTTATAGAACACTGCAAATAAAATCAGTGACAGAACAATTCCTGTACCTCAAGAGGAATGGCAGTAAAGAACGATTCTTGTACCACAAGTAAAATGACAGTATAAAGCGATTCTTGTACCTAAAGTGGAATGGCAGTAAAGGACGATTCTTCAAGTAAAATGATTGTACCTCAAGTAAAATGACAGTATATAACGATTCTTGTACCTCAAGTAAAATGGCAGTAAAGAACGATTCTTATACCTCAAGAGGAATGGCAGTAAAGAACGATTCTTCAAGTAAAATGACAGTGTAGAACGATTCTTGTACCTCAAGTGGAATGGCAGTAAAGAACGATTCTTGTACCACATGTAAAATGACAGTGTAGAACGATTCTTGTACCTCAAGTGGAATGGCAGTAAAGAACGATTCTAGTACCACAAGTAAAATGACAGTAAAGAACGATTCTTGTACCACAAGTAACTTGACAGTATTAAACGATTCTTGTACCTAAAGTGGAATGGCAGTAAGGAACGATTCTTGTACCTCAAGTAAAATGACAGTATAGAACGATTCTTGTACCTCAAGAGGAATGGCAGTAAAGAACGATTCTTCAAGTAAAATGATTGTACCTCAAGTAAAATGACAGTATAGAGCGATTCTTGTACCTCAAGTGGAATGACAGTAAAGAACGATTCCTGTACCTCAAGTGGAATGGCAGTAAAGAACGATTCCTGTACCTCAAGTGGAATGGCAGTAAAGAACGATTCTTGTACCTCAAGTGGAATGGCAGTAAAGAACATTTATTTTATCTCAAATGGTTTCTTGCATTTCAAGGAGAACAAGATAGTATAAGAATTCCTGCACATCCAGTGAAATGTGACAGTATTATTGATAAGACACACAATTTCTACATCATAAGTAAATTATAATAAGATACACGAGAAAAACAGCACACAACTCCATACAATATTAATCTTCATAAATATACCAAAAAAAAGGTATGGAATTAGCTTTCAGAGAAAAAAGTTTAATTATAGCCACACAAAAATGGCACAAACAGAATTACAATGCATGAAAAAGAAATTCGCTTGAGTTAAAAATTCATTGATTCATATAAACAATTAGATTATAAAGCCAAAGCAAATGAGTGTAGAGTTAACATCAAAATTCATATAATGAAAATTTTAATTTTCTTGATATATTTTAAAATTACTTTATGAAGTTCATTGAATACACAAAATAATAAACTCTAATCAATGGAAATTTTTATGCCAGCCAATCTACACTATAATTTACTGACATAACAACTGTAGTGGAAATGAAGCATAATACTAAACTGCTGAATTTGTGCAAAACATTCCAGTAAAAAAATTTTTTAATTTTCTGTTGTCGAAGGAACAGATTCATCACCAAATAATTTACCAAAATCGCCAAAAAGTTGATGTGAAGTTACTTATACTTTTCTCACAACTAACACATTACAAATATGATTTCTTATATAATTTATATCATAAATATAAAAATCACACAAAATGTCTTGGCGATTATTTTCATATTTTGAATTTTACGGCTATGGCGTAAAATTTTATCTATATATGAATTTGATCGATATATTTGTGATTTGGTTGATATATGAATCTGATCCCGATATAACAGAAAGTACCAATAAAAGCAAAAGATTCGTAATAAATAAATGAACGTACCTTGATCGTTTGGGTCGCTTTCAACCTCTTCCTTCTGCAGAACATCCGGATTAGCATTCAGCAAGCGTTTTTCTAACCTTTTACGGATTTTTTCATTCCTTTTCGCTTGTTTCCTAATTTGTTTCTTATTCAATATTTTCTGTTCTACTATCTTGGGGTCATTTACCGGGGACTGAGCAGTAACAAATTCTTCGTGATTTGATTTTGCAACTACGTTTTGATCACTTACCGTAGATTGAGCAAGTACTTGTTTATCCCAATTTAATTCTTCAATGATGTTTTGATTATTTACCGTAGATTGAAAAGCGAAACTGTCACGATCGTCAAACCGTACTCCTACAATTATTAATAGGAAGAAAATAAAAGGAAATTGTCAGAATATGTCAAGTTAGGAAAAAACCAAATCATAAAAATAAATAGTGAATACAGAAGTATCAAACAACTGAAATGTATCAAAATCAACAACAACAACAAAAAATTCATTTACATGTGTTAGTTGAAAGGAACTAAGACAAATACTGAAAGATAACTATCATAGATAGAAGCCCGGTGGCTCAGTGGTAGCGTTTCTAGCTCCCATGACACAGGTCGGAGGTTCGATCCTCGGGCTGGGCAAGGTTCCCTCAGCCTTTCATCCCTTCAGTGGGTCGATTAACTGAGTACCAAGCATGCTTGGGAACTAAACACTGGGGGTCTTACGTTAGGCTGACCACCTAACTGGGATATATGCTTCGCACCCCAGGGCCCTCGGTCATGAAAACAGTTATGGGCACTGTAGGCCTTGGTCCACATGGGCTGTCGTGCCAAGGAGTTTAGTTTTTAGAGACCAAATACATAAACATACTTATTGTTTTATCTTACTATCTTTAATATGCTATTTCGTGTGTGTGATAATTATGATCACTCCAAACATAATAATTATTTAAAATTGCAAATTTATCATAACTTTTAGCGATTAAAAGCTAGAAAATACTTTAAAATAAGTTATTTTAAAGATAATTAAATATCTGATTAAAGATGGTTTAACTAGAACAAGAATTATTTTAAAATAATCTATTTCACTTAACAAAAATATAAAACTAAATTTCTAATGTCTTGAAAAAAGATATCTAGAACACACATTTAAAAGTAAATTAATGTTTACACTAAAAACTAGAGAAGCAAAATAATTAATTACTCTTATAATTAATTAAATAAATTACTTATAAAGCTGTTGATAAATTACATGGCTTGTTTTAATCTTAAAAAATTCAAATTACTGCTCACAAATAGGTAAGCATAAAAAAATTAAAAGAATGAAACAACGAATTAGACGTTGTCATTTATTTTTCTGATAAGCACTTTACTATATTTCGTTTTTTCTTTTCAGCCCTTAATATGATATATCCTGAAAATATTCGTCCAATGTAGATGTTAACTGCAATAATATAATAAATTTTTTTAAGCTTTACAAATGAGATACAATTATGAGAGTTTTACTTATTCATAAAACTTTGTTAACAGTTATGGGCACTGTAGGCCTTGGACCCCATGGGCTGTCGTGCCATGGAGTTTAGTTTTTTAACTATCATAGATAAAAAAAATATTTTGAATCAATAATTTGATAACGATAAGATAAAATGCGATCCTTCGAAAATACCTGTCTTTACCGCATGATAACGAAACAGTAGAAAATGGTCTATGTTGATTGGTAGGTTGGGTTTTGAGGTGCAAGGTCCAAAAAAAATGGACAAGTTGCGCCAATGATCCCTTGAGAAAGATCATTCTAGGTGAACGTTTTAGAAATTGAACTGCAGTACCCTCCATTTTACGAGTCTCAACCACCATTCTGTACGGACGATGTTGTCGGCGATTCTTTAATATAGAGCAGCAACCACAATTCTGAAAATGATGCATCATACTACTGCAAAACAATTCCATTGATGGTTTAAGACATTCCAAAAGCTTATGCAATAAAATTGTTCACGGTCAAATACCTTTCACGCAAAAATATTCGAACTTTTAGAACATGCGTAAACCATTGCAGCATATGGAAATAGCATTCTTTGTAATATAAGAAACTTCAGAATACTGATAAAATATGATAATACATATGAATTCAGTACATAGAAATAAATCAAAAAAAAGATCTAATATTATAAATAAATGAATAAATATATATACTTTTAATCCAAAAATAGTAAAAGAAATATCTAATTTTTATTTTAATGAATAACTCATACATAGGCATTATCTGGCGAGAGGACCAAACCGTATGAGAATAAATAAACAAAGCAAACTATCTCAGGGTATGTTGACACAGTGTAATAAATTCATTTCGCTCTCTGATCAAATATGTGTGATTTGGAGTGAAAGAACGCTGATGATTTTTTCAGCAGGTATGATTCATAATCAGAATATCAATGGGCAGAAAAAAATCGCCAATAAATAAATAAAAAAAAAGGTCTGTATCCGATGATCTCATAAACATAAAGTATTGTTACACGTGAGCCCGAGTTTACTGGAATAGGATGACTATCTAAAGAAAAATGTACTTCTTAAGAACTGAACGCTACCGGATAATGAAAACCTGTTGCTGCACCAGCATGCTTCCTTGTACCTAGCGATAGAAATCCAGTGGATCAGTAGCTACACCCCGCTTCCCGTTAAGATCAGCAAAGTGAAGCATCGTTTGCCGCGGACAGTGGTTGGGAGGGTGACCACGGTGTTCTCTTCTTCACTGCGTTGCTGGAGCTCCGTGGGTTGGGGACGTGTACACGTTAATATATGAAGTCCAAAGTCCTTCCGCTGGTGTGGCGAGGATGTGGAGAGGAGGGTGCCAGCTCAGGTGTGGCCTCGTCACCTGACCGTGGTTCAAAATCGGCGAGGCACCTTAAAAAGAGCAAAGTCGTACTTTCATCTTCGTGGTGCTCTGATCCAAACGAAAGACGTTTCTCTATTGAATTCGCACTGCCAAAGGCAAAAGCGAGCTAGGCTTGTCAAAGTGTCATAGGATAACAACAATATTTTACACAGTTGAGCTAATTATTTCTTCACATTTACTGATAGAAAAATATAACGATAGTTAAGATTTTAATATTTCAAAAAGATGAATCCGAGAAACCAAGGAATATATCTTTTTACATGAAATATATTTCTTCCTAAATCTAACGTAATTTTGTGATGTTTAGTTGATGTTTTTGCATGTAATTTTGTTTTATCGTTTTTCTCAAATTTTAAATCGATTATATTTATTTTGACCTTGGTGTGGCGTGGCTTTGACCGCTGGTGTGGCGTCCTTCACATGGTTGCTGGAACTCCGTGGGTTGGGGACGTGTCCACATTAATATGTGACGTCCAAAGTCCTTCCGTTGATGTGGCGTGGATGTGGAGAGGAGGGTGCCAGCTCAGGTGTGACCTCGTCACCCGACCGTGGTTCAAAATGAAGGTGCACTTGATGATGGGCGAGTATTCCAAACCCGTTAACCTGAAGGTACAGCTGGGGCTCGTCCACAACACTATGTATATATGTATCTAGCAACGAGTTGGGGTACATATATAATTTTCTGAACGCATTTATCTACCAGCTAGACAGAAGCAGCCGGGAGGAGTCTTCGTGATTTTGAAGCAGGGACCAAGCAGAAGACCCCCAACACTTGACCTGCCACCCCCAGAGGTATCACTTCAGTTGGAGGACATTGCGACCACGTGAAATTTTAACGTGCCCCATCCGCCTTTAGCGAACACGGCGGATCTTCGGTTAAGCCGGGATTCGAACTCACTACCTTCCGATAATGAGAACAACGCCCTAACACCAATCTGGCCACCGCGACCCTCATTAAAAACTGTGACTATCACCTTCTTAGCCCTCATTAGATGAAAAATGTAGTTCAAAATATTATTGCCACATTGTGTTTTCAATATTTTGCCTATGGGTGTACAGATATAAATGAAGTATAATTTAAAAAAAAAAAACTCACTGTAACGTTGAAGTATGTATAAAATATTCGCTGTAAAAGTGACAAGTACCTAAATATTCACTGCAACGAAAACCGAACATGTGCTTTGCGACCCTGATATCAATACAATGAAATTCTATAAGAAAGGAATTTCATAAATCGCTTCTAATATCGTGTATTACACATCTCTCTCATCCCAAATTTACACATAAAGTAAGACTTTAATCATTAAAATCATAAATCCTCATTACACGTAAGTATATTTCTCTTAAGATGTTGTATTAAAGAAAATATATATATAAAAAAACAATCGTCAGAGGTATTTGACAGGCCCTAATTTGTTTTGTTCCCAATCAAATAACGCAACACTTTCACGAGACACAGTTGACTTTTTTTTACACTGATCGAAACAACAAAATAACTTTTGACTATTTTTCAGTCATGAGTACTGGGCTAATTATGAATAATTAAAAATGTTACACATAGCATTATTCGGATTATCAAATAATTATTTATAATTAATGTATGTGCTAAATGTAATAATCATTTATAAGTTCGGTAGTAGTACACGAAAATAAAAACTATCCGTTTAATATTCAACCATTAAAAGAGTAATAAATCGTTTAAAGATTATAGAAAAAAAACAGATATGTAAAGCAAAATTTAACATTTCGATTTTTTAATAATCAGCAGGCTTAAATGCAAACCAACGGGAAAACAGATGGATTGAACACTTAACATGATGTATATTGCAACGTACGAAGGTGTTAATGATTTTTTTATCACTAATTTTAACCAATTATAGAGAATGATGCAAAATATCAACAAAATTTTCTGAACACATATAAGAAACAAAAATAAATAAATATAATTAAATTTCAATATAATAATAATAATAATCAGAATATGGTATTTAGCACAACGTTTGAGAATGTAGTTATGTATGTAAAAAATATTGAAAAGAAAGATCAAAAGTTTACATAGATTTTGCAAGAAATGAAATAAAGCATGTTTGAATTTAAAGTTGCAGGGGAGGGTGATCAAGGAGGCGGTGTCAAGGATGAATCCCGACAGTTGAAGGTCATCCAGCGCAATCGTGTCGAGGCGAGAGCGGAGCAGTTAGATGTCCCCGATTCTGACGAAATTTCCGAGAGTAGTTTGCCAAGGTCAGGTGATCGAATAACTGTCCTTTTTACCGCGCGGGAGGACCTGTCTCTCAGAGAGCAACGACCCCTCCCGCCGGTACCGGCAGACGATCTGAAAATTCTGGTAGAAGGGAAAAAAGGCTTGGGGTGCCGTACGCGATCGATGCCACGCGGTTTTCTACACGTGGGAAAACAGGGGGTGGTCGCTTGGTGAAAGAGATTTTCCCCGTTATGAATGCGGGAAGTGGGGCACACTTTCTTTTCCCTTCCGGTGTATGGCTCACTGATTGCGAGGCCTAGATGCATGGGATAGTACCATGCCAACATACGCGACACAACTGCTTTCACGATGCATCGTCCACCTAATTACAAACGATAATTCATGTGTAACATATATTTTAACTGGAACATTCCCAAAGTAATAATAACAAATAAATTAACGATAGACTTAAAAAAATTTAAATAAAATTATCATATTAATTCAGAGACATTGCACTTTTTGATTACAAGGGTTATAATAACATCTCGGTAACTACATTTTCTTATCAATATATATATATATATATATATATATATATATATATATATATATATATATATATATATATATATATATATAACTACTTAATTAAGTGACGAAATAACCGAATCTCATTTCACATTTCAGATATGCAAAATTCATCTTTCGTCAGATAAAAATCTTTTTCTTTTTTTAAATCTCTAATTTAAATGAATACGTAACAAAAAGAAATAAATAAATAAATCTTCACTCATTCTCATCACCTAAAAAATAGACTTGATTGAATCGATGAAAAAAATTATTACAAACACATGCCAGTAATAAATCTACAATTAATTTGCACAACTTTGATAAAATAACCTCGTTTACTAGTAAAGAAAAAGACAAGCTTATCTTTTATTGGGGTGATAAGAGTTCAAAAAACACATTGTATGCATATAAAGGCTAAGGTAGAATATTTTTATAACCCTGCAACTAAGCCAAGTGCGATGTCAAAGGAAAAAAATAGAGGTAGCCTTATTTAAAAATATTGTGCTTTACAATTTTCGAGGTAAAAGCCTTCCTCGAAATGATCGTAAGCTGAAATAATTCTTTTTTGAAAATAATTATTTCAGTTAAAAAATCTTTCTTGTGAGTAAAAAAATCGTCTGCCACAGAACTATTTTTATGTCGAAAAAAATTATACCAACAATTTAAAAATGATCAAGATATTTTAAAGCTATTAAAAAAAACGTTTGGACGGCAAATAAAGAATAAATGCAAATAAGTGGATTTAATGTATAATTACTTTCATTATAAATTTAGATCAACAATTACTATTCAAAGTTTAAGCGATACATTATTATATAGCCAGAGTTAAAAACTATAAAATGAAAAACGCTATCGATTTCAAATTTTAAGCATTTCGTTTGATATTTTAAGAGAATTTTTGAAATAAATAACAAAGGTTTCATTCTTTATTTTTTTAAGTTAAAAAAAAGCACAGCTAAAGCCCAATCATTTAATTTCAAATAAAAATAAACAATATAATTTTGATATAGAATTTTTAGGTTGATAATCAAGATAAACTAAAAAAAACTACATGCAGGTAAAAATATTGCTTGCAAAATATAAAGTGAAATGTTTAAAGTTTCAGAATGTATTTTTAGTTCAGTATTAATCATTATATCAGATCTAAATTAAAATAATAATTTGGAAATCGCTACATAGATCTACCTTCTGCATAATCTATAATTACTTATTCATAAAGACTATGAGTTAATTTTAAAATTATTTTAATAATACATTTTAAAAAATAATTTCCGCTTCCCGTAAGCTCAGCAAAGTGAAGCATCATTTGCCGCGGGCAGTGGTTGGGAGGGTGACCACGGTGTACTCATCCTCACTGGGTTGCTGGAGCTCCGTATGTTGGGGACGTGTCCACGTTAATATGTGACGTCCAAAGTCTTTCCACTGGTGTGGCGTGGATGTGAAGAGGAGGGTGCCATCTCAGGAGTAGCCTCGTCACCTGACAGTGGTTCAAAATGACGAGGCACCTTAAAAAGAGCAAAGTCGTACTTTCACCTTCGTGGTGCTCTGATCCAAACGAAAGACGCTCTCTATTGACTTAATTCGCACAGCCAAAGGCATAGCGAGCTTGGCTTGTCCAAGTGTCATAAGCAACAACAACACAAAAAATATAATTTGCATGTTCATTTTAATGTAAATAATGATTTTTAGAATTATTCAAATTAAATTATCCTACTTATCGATATTGTCGCTAATATATTAACAAGAATTAATTTTAAAAAATTGTAATATACCCCCATAAATAAAATAATTGGTATAATCATACATTTCAAATATTTAACAACTATTTTGAATATTAAATAGTGATCAGGCATTTAGGAGTCATATGAGACATTTTATCTCCGTATTAATTGTCTTCTTAGTATTTACGAGTCGCAAGGTATGAAACCAGTAAATTTCGCGAGCAACCACCCCGAGAGACATGTACCCCAAGAAGCAGAAACCATATCCCATTATTGAAAGACGATTCCATCAATGTCAACGGTTTAAAGTGGATTTCGAATTACTAAAAATGTTCTTATTACTGATAGGAGTCGAACCCAAGGACTGTTGAACTGAAAATTTTGATTCAGCCTCTACCTGAATAATATTTCTAGTCAAGGACATCCCAAGGACATTGAGATCACTGCGTTTTTGAGAGTGTCTAATTTATACGGGGAAGAGCAGCCAGACTGTGGTTATGACGAGCTATGAAATGGAATGTTTTAAACAAAAGAGCGTCTTTTATTTTCAAATTTCTTAAGGTACAGCGTCACCAATTTTGTTTCTTTCAAAACTAGTTGCACAGGCTTCTCAAATCAATATAATTAAATGATAAATAGAAATCGACCGATTGGCTGAGTGGTTAGCGTTCCTGACTCCTGAGCTGTTGGTCCCGGGTTCGAATCCCGGTTCGGGCATGGATGTTTCTTTCCTTCTCCGTTCTCTCTGTCCTTTCTTGTGCGTTGTTGTATGAATGTGGCCCGCCCTGTAAACGAGTTTGTAGTGGTATGGCGCGGGTAACGTTACTCGCCTCCGTGACTTGGTTCACAGGTGCCCGCTGGGTAACGACAAATGAGTAGCAGTCCCTGGCCTGGTTGTGGCATAGGGTTCAACCCTCTTATGCCCGCCATTGGAAAAAAAAATGATAAATAAAAAAGACAATCCCTAACGATTTTTTACGATCTTGTATCCTTCAACCTCTGGAGATTCAAAAAATTTACACGTGTGTCAGTGTGTGAAAATGAAAAGGCAAAAGTAAACATCTGATACACTTTCCAAATAAATGATCAAAAATATCGCTCTACTAGAACTTCTGATTGGAGTATCCATTTTAAAGTTATTAAAGTAAAGCTGTGCTTTTTATTATCTTGTTTTTGCCAGGTTATCTTAATGGTGACAGTTGTTAAAATACGGTCGCCATGTTTGCCCATTGTCTGTTCGCCAGAAAAGTAATCTCAGTTCATATTTATCGCAGCGACAGAGAAATCTTGACTGATAAGCGTTCACTTTTAAACGTAGATTAATTTTCTGTTTTTATTTATTTATTTGGAAATAGATGATGGCAAGATAAGACCAATTGAAGTGTTGTCGACTAGGAGGGAGGTCCTTTCAATTTATGGAACACCAAAAACCCTAAATAGCAATCCTACCAAAACAAACACTAAATCAGAAGCAATACAACAAATGGGGTGCTTTCAAAAAATTATTTTTGAAATTTTAATTAAATAGATCACAGAAAGAGCATTTTCATTTGATACTATATACTGTAAGAAGTAAAAGCTGTTTTAAGTTAGTTAAACATGCATAACGTACATAATGATAGGGATCGAACCAATAAGCTATCCATGCGAAGAGCAGTCTTACCACTAAGTTATCATGAATGAAATGGTACCTTTCTGCTTCCACATTTGTTGGGAGTGTGCACTTATGAGTTTTCTGACCTTAATACTTTTCATTAAAATCATAAGAGAGGATTATACGAGGCGAATATTCTAATGTCTAACAACGACTTTGTTACAGAAAACATTATCGTCTGATTTAAATCGATTTAGAAATTACCACAAGTCCTAAATTCATTATACAAAAACAAGTTTTTTTTTAATGTTTTCCATATTATCTGATTTAACTAGAAGTAAGACTAAATGCTGTACAAAATCCATAAATTTAAAAAAAATTTTTTAAAAAAACTTGTGTCCTGATTTGATATTTTTTACCATTATCGTCTGACAGAATTAAGACTGCATGTCAAATAAATTGATAAAAAATAAATAAATAAAATAAAAAAATAAATAATAAAATAAAAACTTTATTTAAAAAATAAAAATAAAATAAATACATTTTTTCTTTATTTGATTTATTTAGAATTAAGATCACATACGAATTTTATTACTTTTTATCCTCAAGGTAGCAGAAATTTTTTTAAGAGAAAGCTTAAAAACAAGTATCATCGCACTCGTAATGTCGTAATACAGTTATTATTTTCTTTTATACACAATCGTAAAACTAAAAGTGAGTCATACGACTCTGGAAAAATTCCTCTTCGAAAGCATCGCACTCAACGTATTTATTTTTATCCTCTCGTGTAGAAGTCTCCCCCGACAAAACACATTCGTTACCGAGTTACGTACTTCTCCTTCGAACAAAAACAAGCCGATTGGAAAAGGTCGCTTTTTTTGTTTATGGATTACGATATTCAGTACTTCAAATAAGTCTACACAATCGACAGTATTATATAATTAGTCTCTAAAAAAATCTGCACGATTAATTTTCACGATATAATTAGGAGAGTGTTGAGTAATTGAAATTTTTTTTATCTACAGCGCACAGGAGCTTCACAACATCGAATATGATGATTGTTTCGCAATTTAGCACATGAAAAATAGGATCACTGCTGGAACAAAATTTTGTTTCACGTTGGACAAACTAAAAAAAAAATATTGCATTGGGAATAATATATATCCATTAATAGCAACGCCGATCTGGTAAGCCGAATGATAAGCGCTCTTGCCTTGGGTTCAACAGTTCATGGGTTCGAATCCCATCTTGGGCAAGATTGTTGGTAGTGATTCGGAATCCACCTTAAGCCATATTCCTGGTCTAATTATTTAGCGACAAACAAACAAGCAAGATGACTAAATTGCACAAGGACTGATCTAATTCGACTCTGAACCCTGTACACAGAGGTGCAGGCCAGCCCAGGACTGTACCTTCAGGTTAACGGGTTTGGAATACTCGTCCAAGTGTCGTCATTCTGAACCACGGTCAGGCGACGAGGCCACACCTGAGCTGGCACCCTCCTCTCCCCATCCACACCACACCAGCGAAAGAACTTTGAACGTCACATATTAACGTGGACACGTCCCCAACCCACGGGGCTCCAGCAACCCAGTGAAGGAGAGTACGGCACTGAATCCTATAACAAATTGGCTGCCATAAATTCCGAAAGTTAGTGTTGCACTTTCAAAAAACATGTTAATCATACAATTTTAAACCTCACTGAAGTGACGAGGTCGATAACTGAGTCCGTCGTCAAATTTACTCATTTCTGACTGTCCATTTCAAAGAAAAAATAATTAAGGATCTAAGATAAAGGTTTACCTGAAGCTATTGTTGTTGTTGTCGTGTGCCAGCCAGGCTGACAATATGCGGTGCGCTGCTCCACTTTTTCAACTGAACCATATTTTGTTGTGAAGTCCGAGTTCCTCAGTACACACATACCATAGGGACCCGTTTATAGGGTAGGCAACCATTCACATCTCATTCATACAAGGAAAGGACAAAGACAGGATAGATAGAGAGAGAAAAACATTCATGCCCGAACCGGGATTCGAACCCAAGACCTCCTTATTAGTAGTCAGGCACACTGACCACTAGACAATTTGACCGGCAAGATATTATATACTAAAGTATTATGTAAATTCTAATCCTGAAGAATTTGCCGAGGTACACCTTTTATAAATTTGAAACGTTATGTCTATGACCTATAACCTTTAAAGTTCGTTTATATATTTATCTTATAAATTATATATTTTAAATAAACTATGCTTTTTTGTTACGTATTTTATATTAAAATAATTATTATAGAATAAATTTAAAACTAAAAAATTCATAAATATTTAAATCGGAAATTCTTTGTCGGAGTAAACATTTCAAATAGGGATCATATTTTCTTAAACAATGAAGACCCTATTTTGGTGTGGAGTCCGACTTCCTCAGTACACACATGCCATAGGTACCCCTTTATAGGGTAGGCAACCATTCACAACCCATTCATAGAAGGAAAGGATAGAGAGAAAGAAAGTACATCCATGCCCGAACCGGGATTCGAGCCCAGGACCTCCCTATCCGCAGTCAGACACGCTGACCACTAGAAAAGTTGGGCGGCACCTGAAGCTATTAAACTCGTAAATTGAAGCTACGATCGATTACCGACATCAATATACTTGAAAAGAAATCTCCCTCTCCAAACTAATGGAGGACGATTATATTCGTTGAATGTCTGGACATCGCACAGAATCTTACATCTGTCAGAAACAGTTATGAAGCCTTTGATCACTTGCCGCGGACTTTCTTTCGGGAAGACTTCTCATAAGTAGTAGATGGTTATGCAAACGTCAACAGAAAAGAAATCCGGTAACTCGCAAGACCCTACCTTGATAGATATGCAAACAGAAATTAGAAGCGTAACACTATCTTCCGTTGTTCCACAAACAGGATAGAATCGAACTCCGTTAATACAATCGTAACAAAGATTGTTAAAAAAGAATAGTACCATTTAGAACGCCGATTTTCGAGTAAATAAGCATGTATCGAACGGGTTATCAATGGTACACGCGAAAAAAATCTTTCTTGTTTTCACAAAAACAGCTTGCTTGTCGTACGTAGCCCCCGTTCTTATTAAAAGCAAGGACATAAATAACACTTTTCCAGTCGGACTGTCTCCAAATCTAATCATCTAAGTGATATCTGCAGCTAATTTCACATTCTTATTTATTCATTAGAATCTTTCATACATATATTTCCCGACAAGCAGCACCTTTACTATGTTACAAAATTCAATCACTCATTTAATCGTAATACATTTGAAATAAACAAAGTAATTAATTATGTTCCTCTAATGGGCACGTAGAATTTCCAATTACATTCTGTGTCGCGGTTACAGCGACGAAAAACCTAAGGAAACTTATCGACATTCAAAATCATTTCTTTTTTTTTTTTTTTGCGTATCATCAGTGATCAGCGATCGATTAGTTGAAAGGGAAAAAAAAGCGATTTCGACCGTGACCTACATTTCAATTTTAGGCATCGATGCAGTGTCACGCTCTCGAACTGAAAAGGAACTCTTCTTCCCAAACGATTTTCTGACGAGGTACATTAAATTCCGCCCAAATATCGTCTGACTTTCTCATTACCGCAGGGAGGAGCGATGACAACATCGAAAGTTACTTCATCCATGTTTTGACTCGGGAATCTTTATGTTTCTGTGATTAAGCAATTCTTAAGAAATCGTTTGCGGCGTTAGCTGCGGGGGTTACTGAGAGCATTTGGCTGTGACACCCACGCATTTTCAGAGTATTCATCAAATTGTAAAATTTGAGATGATTAAATATTGCAACTACGTTTCCATTCACATTAATTTTTATTCATTTTGTTCCTTAAACTTTATTTATTAATATAAGAAAATGTTTTATCATAAAAAAAATTTACCTACTACAGTACACAAAAGAGTACTGTGTAATTATACTACAAAACGTAGCCCTGAAATATTTTTTTATAATATCATAAATTCGAATTTTTGTTTATTCATTTTACAATAATGTTTCGTATTCTTTCTCTTTTTTTGTTTAAATAACATTTTTAACCTAAATTTTCATAAAATAATTTTTTAATTGTTTCATTTAGAAATTTTAGTACGATATTTTTAGAAGGCATACTTACGAAATTTACTTTAAGCTGTAACAAATTAATGATTTTAAGCGACTAATTTATTAGAAGAAAGCTAATTGTGGCTTATCAATTTTAAGAGTGCATAAACTAACCCATTTTTGTTTTAAGTAAAATTAATTAACATTTACTTATCATGATATTAATTAAAAATTAATTTGCAGCATTTTAAAAACGAGATATAACAGAAATTAAATAACAGGGGGCGCGTAGATACAGAATTTTTTGCACAATCACTTGCACATTATTTTTCCAAGGCAATAAAAAAAATATCAATTATATTCAGGGAAACATAAAAATGAATTAAATAATAGCACCTTGAAGCGAGGAAAAAAAGAGGTGTAATATCACTGATTATATAACACAATAATAAATATTTCAAAACAAAATTTAAGAAATAAATCCAATCCGAATAATAAATGAACGATTTCAAAAAGAACATGAATGAAATATTCCAATCGAAAACTTTATCAAGGAAAGTTTGAGGCATACTGCTATTCCATATGAAAGAATATTCGAATATATATATATATATATATATATATATATATATATATATATATATATATATATATATATATATATATATATATATCAGAGCGAAGTATTTGATAACTATAAATATTGTATTAACGAAGTATGAATTTTATGTAAGGAATTACATTTTCAGAAAAGGCAAATTGAATTTTAAAAAATACACATTATAACATTTAAATTGAAATATTTATTAGTATTTCAAAAACAGGAAACACACACACAAGAGAAAATTAATATTTTATCATATTAATATTAATATTGCTTACTATTATTGCGCATTATTAATAGTGTATGATTAAATCTTCATACATTAATAACGTAAGAATAGCATGTGATTTTTTATTATAACTCAGACATTTTATATTACATTGCATCAACTGCTAACAATACCAATAATAATATAATTTTGTTATAAAAAATATATATTTATTAAGAAAGTTAACATATTTTCAATAGTTATGCTAGTTTCTCAACGAAAGAAAACGTCGAAAATTTACAACATTCATGCAAACAAAACCGCAAAGAAACTTTTTCAATTCTGTTTACAATAGAACCATTCAAGGAACAAGAATTTAAACTCGAAAGAACGCGTTCCAATTAAGTTCAATATTACCGATTCGGAACAAACTTCAATTGCAAAGCCATATTCGGTGATATAAGAGATTAAATTAAACTGGATATTTTTAAATAATCTATGATTTCTCAGGAAAAAATGGGGTCGGCCGCTGTAGACTTACATGGATTTATCTTCTTTCGTTTTTTATCTAATTTAAGCGCAGAATTATTTCCAAAAAGGAAGTATGAAGAACAAAGATATTTATTTGTAAAATAAAATAGGGACACAAATTCTAACAAACGGAATGGAAACGTCAAAATGTGAACCGGAATTCTTAAAATTTTTTCGAAAATGTTGTAACTATTATTCTTGAAAATACCATTCGAGAATAATGTTCGAATAATTATAAAAGGGTAGAAGAGGACAAGAATTAAGACCACCTGTGAAAGTTCTCGCAAGGCAATAAGAATCCTAAAATTCGAATTATTTTCATTATTTGAACATCAAAATGGTCTTTTGAAAAATTCCAGTATTAATTTGACATCATAAACATAAGAATTTCTGTACACATATTTTCATTTAATTTTTTTCTGTATTAAAAATTGAATAAATGTTATTTGTATAATCTTGCATTTTATTTTTAATTTTATTCTTAGATTCATTGAAGTTATTTTCAGTTTAATTTAAACTTGAAAAACATATCATAAAACAAGATTTATTTGCAAAAATATAAGTCAGTTTTGTTCAACAGAATAATCTAAATATTTGTCTTTCTTCTCATGCAACTTCAAAAATGAATATTATCAATATTCAAAAATAAATATTTAGCTATACTATAAATCAATTATTTTTTCAAAAGAACTTAAATTATATTTACTTATATAAAATATTTTTGTATTTTTTAAATTGCAATTTAAACAATTTGTTGTACTAATAACGTGTATAAAAATTAATTTTGTACTTAATGTGTGTGGGCTCATAGTAAACTAAACTAAAAAATAAGTAGTGTGACGATAAGTAATGTAAAAATAAGTAATGTTTCTTGAGAGTGCTACACTCACACGTAAAACTAAATCGATATAAATAATGTAATAAATGGCTGGACAATTTGCTTGATAATGTATATAATTTAAAAACCACTGTAATTATCCAAATCAATTAAAATGTCATATTCAATAGTACTGTTATATTATTGAATAAAGAAATCATACATCTTTATATTGTAATTGTCAAAAAAAAAAAAAAAAAAAACATAAATCCTTAAAATAAAGAATTCAAAACCTAATTTCTGTACTAAATTGTCAATATATAAAAAAATTAGCAATACTTCTATAAAAGATTGAAATTCACTCTTTTTTCTATCTAATTTACCCCTTTTAAGCGATTTGTTGTTTCTCTCCTTAAAAGGAGTGGTTTACCCGCATCTTTCAAAAGAGTGAATTTCTATCTTAAAGATTGGTTGAGTTTTGTGAAAATGAAAGAGTGAAATTTTACTCCTTCTGAGTAAAATTCATTCGATTTTTAAAGTTTTTTTTTTTTAAGGAAATGATAAATACTATCAATAAAAAAAATAAAATAACCCTGTTCTGGTAAAGGTTAAGGACACGTAAAACTGAGAATGTATTTCGGTGCCAAAAAAGCATCTTCTGACATTCAGCAAACCGTGATATCATTTACCCCATTCTTTTAATTTCCCAAGAGACCTGCAGGTAGCGCTACGGTAATAAAGGTATCGAAATATAACCATCCAACTAACAGTCCGGATGTTATTAAGAAGTGGAACCTTTTTTTTTTTTTTTTTTTTTTTCTCCACCTTTCGAAGATGTGGCGCTTGTCACCGGAAACGGCAGGCGACACTGGGCGACACAAAGAAAATATTCGCCCTTTTACTGGCTATAAATATGAGACTTGGCTTGTTTGAAAGATTGGAACTGGGAATACGTGTACACAGAAATAGAAAGATAAAGTAGATGGCTTCTTTCAAGCAGAAAAGTCACTAAACAACCCCTCCCACAAAATAGAATCGTCTGCATAGGTGTAAATACAAGTTAGAAACATTATTCACACAAATATTTGAAATAATCTATTTATAAATAACTATTAAAAAAAGTATTTTGTGTGAATTAACAAGAAGAACAAATTTTCTGTGAGCTAATTATTTTTTTCTATTAAATTACATAAAATAACATTTTTCAACTTTAACTTAGATACGTAGAAGATAAGTATAAATTTGACGATGTACACAAATCACAGATTTTTTTCTATCTTTCGAAACTTTTAAACAATCAATATAAATGTTAAAATTAATTTTTATTAGTATAAGTAAATTAATTATCTTTAATAAAGCGTGCATTTTAAGAATAATTTACTTGCACAAATGAATTAAGAGGAACATAAATATTATTTGCGTAATGGATCAGTAAATTACATTTTTTATGGCTTTTAATTCGAAAATTTTTTCTATATTAACCTTTAAAATAACTTAAATAACTATTAATATTAAGATAAATAAAGATTTATTATTTTTAAAGTTATTATTTTATTAGTAATTGTGCAATCTATTAATGCTAATGTACTAATATTTATATATATTAAATTTGTTATTCCTAAATTGTGTGTAACAACATAATAGTATTTTCAATATATTTTCGTGATGATTGTGTTTATCTTATCCACTATTTCTCAGGGTTAGAACCTCTGTTTATCGCATGATAAATTTCTAGAGGGCAATAAAAGTCAAAAACATTTCTATATCTAAATGCAACTTAATAATATTAAGTTATAGTTTATATGTTATTATTAAATAAAGACTTCGTATTTGTGAAGAACATAATTTTCACAATTTTAGAAAGAATTATTCGGATAGAAATATTTTTTATAGGGAAATGTATTACTAATCATATGACTAACCGCTAATAGCAGACGTGTCACCCTCCAGGAAACTTTTCATAGATACGGCCATATCCACATTTTGAAAAACAGGAAGTCTTCCATGTTGGGTTGCTGGAATTGAACTTGTGACCTTCCCCCTCTCCATAGAAAGCGAGTCAACCGCTCGGTAACAGTGCGCGATGTAAAATATTTGGAACTTCAACGTATCAATATGTTGATAAAATTTGAGCTCATTTTTATACTTACCAAACAATTGAAATATACAAGATATTGCCCGTTTAATGGTCAACTCCATCATTAGCTTCAGCACATCATTCTCGCCAAAAATATTTCATCCTCTTCCAATAACCAGAATTACATATATTCAAATTATAGGAAAGACGAATTACAGCCGACCAATGGCTGAGTGGTTAGCCTTCCCTGACTCCTACGCTGTATATATATATATATATAATATTCTAAAGTAAATTAATGACACTTCACGATCAGCGCTCGATTTGACCTAATTTGGGACAAGGGGCAAAAACTTCTATGGAGACCCCTTTATGCTTCACCGACTTATTCAATTTAGCAAACGATTCTATTTGTTTGACATCGTAAATTTAACTTTTCCATTCTATTTGGAGGTCCTTCTAATGCGGGCGCCAGGGGCAACTGCCCCTTATACCTCCGCCTTAGTCAGGCTCTCTATTCACAATAATAAAAGAATTAAAATCAACAAGTGTTTTCTGAGGATTCACTCGTGTAGTGAAAAACTACATGAATGAATGGAATATTAAATTATCTAAACGGCGAAGTGAACAAATGAACTTTGAATACGATAAGATATAAAGATAATTATATTAAGTGATGAGGGAAAAAAACAATCACTCAAGATTAAAAATCTCAATAAATAAAAAACGTTTTTATTAGAATATTACGCAATTAGATAATAAAAAAACGTTCCTTCGCTTCATTGTTCAGAGACCGCTCCAAATCGTTTGCAGCGGAAGAGGCGTTTGTTTATATTTTGGATCTGGCAAGCGAAGGGCGCAGTCGGAGAGAATGGATCTTTAGCACGCGATCAAAGAAGCAATGCCATCTGCTGGGAGTGACAGCGAAGTAAAGACGTGTCCACTTTCGGCAATGTCCACTTCCGCTGCTCCGGCCGACAATAAAGCCGAAATGCGAAGAAACCGGAATACAAACAACCTGTTATTTATGCATATCCTTCCCCTTTTCTTCTACTTGTTTTGAAACGCATTCCACTCGATATGGGCAACGCTTCACGCGTTAAATATTTTTGTGTGGTTTAGTAATATTATTATCATTACATTAAATGAAATTTTTAAAATTATTGACCAAAAAGAAAAATAGAAATTATTTCACAATATATTTTAAGGTGAAATTATGCTATTGTATTAATAGATATGTTTACACATATTTAGGAGCTCCAGTGGCTCAGTAGCTTCACGCCGCTTCCCGTAAGCTCAGGAAAGTAAAGCATCATTTGCCGCGGGCAGTGGTTGGGAGGGTGACCACGGTGTACTCTCCTTCACTGGGTTGTGGACCTCCGTGGGTTGGAGACGTGTCCACGTTAATATGTGACGTCCAAAGTCCTTCCGCTGGTGTAGCGTGGATGTGGAGAGGAGGGTGCCAGCTCAGGTGTGGTCTCGTCACTTGACCGTGGTTCAAAATGACGAGGCACCTTAAAAAGAGCAAAGTCGTACTTTCACCTTCGTGGTGCTCTGATCCATACGAAAGACGCTCTCTATTGACTTAAATTCACACAGCCAAAGGCATAGCCAGCTTAGCTTGTCCAAGTGTCATAAGCAACAACAACAACACATATTTAACTTTCTAACTTACAGAAGGTCACAATTATTTTTAAAAATGCACTTGTTTTGAGATGCGATTTGCTTTAGTCACACTTCATTCATTTTACAGACATGATGTGATCACGTAACTTCCGAAATATAACGAAAATCTAAGGTAGAGATGGAAATCAATTTTTAAGATTTTGGATTTAAGCTCACCGTAGCCAAGAGGTAGAGGACAGTTCTTTGGAGCTTAAGATCTCGGGTTCTAATACAGCAACTGTTCCAATGAATGCTGCGCTACAACCTTTCGCGGTGTCAAAATTGTCAATTTGAAAATTCATAACATTTATCATTCAAATTCCACCTTGGTTAAATGTGAAATAAAAGGGAGAGATGACTAATTCTCTTACTGTACATCCGCAAATTGTTTTACATTACCATACGTATAATGATATAGTAATCGATGATAGATAATCAGTTCTCGTTAGAATATTCTGAAAATGGGTTCCCTAACACGCATATGAATTTAGAATTAGCGATATAATTCTGCACACACACACAACTTTTAGTTTTATATTATAATATAACATGATATCACAAATGGAGCCAAATAAAAAATTTTAAATTGAACATCAAAAAACTTCTAAAACGAAACATTGAAACGAAAAATCGAAATTTATAAATGAATGAAATCATAGAAAGGTCAATTTCAGGAGCGAATTTATAAAATATCAATTCATAATTACTCATGAATTAATACAACATAATTTAAGAAAGCAGTTTAGGAAATCAGAAATGTTAAGTCATTGTTATTCTTTTTTTCAAAACGGTTCGATATGTAAAAGAACAGGAAGCAAACGAATAAATAAATGAATTGCAAACGATCAGTCTACGAAGTTAATTATCAGTTGCCTCCGACTCAAAACAAATTGAAACAACGAATCGGAAGTTATGACTTAATATTCCATCTCTGAATCTGTTGCATAATCAGAAGTTGCGCAATACTTTTTGTCCTCAAGAACCACTGGAGCTTCGAAGGCCATGGCAAATATAAAATGACGCATACACAGTGTCTTCCCCCCCTCCCCAACAGAGATACCCACATCGTACCTCGGCAACCCCAAGGACTTTGGTTACTTATAAATGAAATATTTAGAGAGGAATGAATTTTTATTCTTATCATACGCAGTTATTCTGAAAAAAAAGGGGGATGATCGAACTCCAGTTTTCTTTGTTAAAGGATCGAAGGGGGCCCCTTGCGATAATTCAGGTGAAAACAGCTGCTCGCATTTCACAGCTGCTTCCGCGAACTTCGACCAGGTGATTCCGTTTCATGAGGGTGGTGGAATGATGTTTCCACACCCGAGTTAGTAGGGGAAATTCATATTTTTCATTTGAAGACTTTTTTCAGTCGCGATTGTAATTTAATACATTATAATGCATTTTGTTAACAATATAATGCATCGCTAACAATATGCAGGGGTGTTTGTAGGACCCCAAAAAATCCCCGGAAACTTTTACGGATTTACTACCGACATTTTGGAGTTTCGAGAAGAGGGGGGGAGTAATGAAAAATTACAATTATGAAGTATTGAATGACCTAATTATTGCGTTTTCTGCTTTCAAAGCAAACAAAATTACCCAGATCAAAATAAATAATTATTATTCCTACTTCCTTTTTAACGACGACCCCGGAATTTCCGGGTATCAAAGTTCAAAATCCCCAGAATTCCGGGGTTTCCCCGGAGCACAAACACCCCTGAATATGTATAAATGGCTATATGCAAATTTTCTATGACCTTCTGAATTTATTGTCTGACCTCTTAATTAATCTCGACACCAGAATAGAAAAATTTCTTCCAAACCTATTATATCACATCAACGAAAAACATCCTAATCTATCATTATATAAACTAAATATAAATTAAAAAACTAATTATAAACATAGTGTAAATAAGAAATATCCTAATGTGAATGGGAGTTTAACTTTTTTACCCGTCAGAACACCAAAATCAAGCAATACCGGAATATCTGGAAACTATACTTTAATGTTGTTGTTGTCGCGTGCCAGCTAGGCTGCCAATATGGGGTGCGCTGCTCCACTTTTTCAACTGAACCATATTTTGGTGTGGGGTCTAATTTCTTCAGTACACATATGCCATAGGGACCGGTTTATAGGGTAGGCAACCATTCACACTTCATTCATACACAGAGAGGACAAAGACAGGATAGATAGAGAGATAGAACATCCATGCCGAACTGGGATTCGAACCCAGGACCTCCCTATCCGTAGTCAGGGACTCTGACCACTAGGACGGGCGGCACTATACTTTAATAGCAAACTTTAAAAAAAAACCCAAGCGGATTAGGAAGAAACTTGGTTGAATTGAGCAAATCACAGATAATTATTCATTGTCAGTCAGTGCACTTAATTTTGAGAGACGTTCAAGAGACGAAGTAGACTTCTGAGTTGGAACTCCATTCTTTAAACTAAACCTAACATGAACAAAACGTTAGGCTATGAATATTCAAAGAGCATAATCTCTCCTTACACAACAGTTTTTAGATCGGTCCGAATCTACAGCTATATTCCAAAAAATAAATATATCTAGAACATTTTAGAAATCAATCTATCTCAAAATTACAGTTGAATATGACTTTTTAAAAGTCCAAACTAAAATTGAATAAATATTAAATTTAAAATATTTCTTTCTTAATATATAATTTTTTAGGTAATATTATGGTGCAGACTTTGTTATCAATGACGGCATAATTCTAAAATTAAATCTCGACTGAAAATACACAATCAAAACAATTTCAAAATCAAAATAAACACGATTACAACTTACTACGTGGCCGTAAAAACGTGGAAGCCGCCAACGCCACTTCGATTCCCACACAGAAATAGATAAAAACATAAATCACCCATTGTTTTCAGAAGGAGTTACAACTCAAAAACCAAGCGATAAAAGATGCAGGGTTGGTAATTGGAGACAATTTTTTTTTACTTAAAAAAAAGCGCATTTTTACAGCGACAGCTTGTGGTCAAGGCTACTCACTAATTTTATTATGTAGTCAATGAAAGAATTTGAATAATTTTACCAAATAGCAAGCTTTCTTATCTCCCGTAGTATTTTGTCCTATTTCTTCTCTTTTATGACCCATTTTGCATAGCATTTAAATAATTGAGCGAAGCATCTAATTGTCCATCTGATGAAACAGCTTCATTAGGACAGAGGAACAGTAAAAAAAGGAAAAACAACACATGAAACAAAGTAACGATTCTCGGGGACAAATTAATTTCTTTCAAAGGTCGGAATTTTCGAAAGAGCGTGCACAGAATAAGCAAAATTTAATTTCATGCGCTTTAAATGCCTACATTCTGTGTATCTTTCTCATTTTCATTTTAAATTTCGGTTCTCTTTCATTTTCGTTTTTAATCTGAAAAATCTACATATATTTTTTTCTTTACGCTAAATTTTAATTATATATATATATATATATATATATATATATATATATATATATATATATATATATATATATATATATATATATATAACGCGGATTACGATTTTTCTCATAATATTTTAACAGGTGAATTATTTAAAATCGTTTCTGTGTACGCGGGTTGCCGGTTCGATACTTCAAAATAATCCTGATGAAAGGGCTTATTATGTATAAAAAAATTTATGCCCACTAATTTTTTCATGATAGGCTGCATATTATTGCAAAAAATAATGATTTGGATTAATTTTTTTTAATTGTGATATGTTTTATGCAGCCTATTCCTGTGAACATAACTTGAAAAACATGAACTATCCGATAAATTTAATCGATAATTAAATGACGATATCGACAACTGAGCTCGTTGAACTTCAGTACCACATCACCGGAGTGACATTAAACCCTATAGAGCTTTAAATTACCATACATATTCTCAATAAGTCAGCCTTTGGTTGATCTAGTATTGAACCCACGATTCCCTGCCTACGAGAACGCAGCTTTTCCTTACCAATTACCATTCCTCATATTCGTCACATTTATAACTGGTCATTTCTGGGCAATTTTCTTTGAAAAATAAAAAATTTCCAGTAAATTTCGACGTATTACATAAATGTTAATAAATATATTTTAATTTAACTATTTTTTAAATGTATTTTATGTAATACAAATCACATAAAAATTAAAAAAATATAATTTATGTAATTTCCATTAAAAATATAATTTAAAAAAACATTTCCGTCCAACCGTTACTCAAACAGTTTCTAATCTGCATTAAGCGAGAAATCTTACAAAGCAATTAACAACACTGTTCTAATTAATTTTCGAGATTAAAGAAGCCAAAACAAATCAAACGAATGTTTTTATTATTTTTATTTTTTATTTATTTATTTTTTTTTTAATAGAACGATTTTCTTATTCTGAAAATACTTTATGCAAACACATAGAGCGCGAGGTGTTTCCACCTGGTCTATCTGTTCCAGATTCCAGCTAAGCACATTTGGCGACAATCTGGCCAAGAAACTCTCATCGGAAAACAAACGGCGAGCTTTAATTTAAACGAAGTGATGCAAAATAAAATCGCAGAAGCACGCTCTCTTTACCTTAAACGGCCTTATGTGATGCAGTTAAAATTTGCATTGAAGCAAGTGCTACCAGCAAACACTACAAGAAACTGTGTACATAGATAAGGGGTGATTTACTGAAACCAAAAAGCAAATTTTACGATACGTTTCGCGTTCTTAACACAGTCAACAGCCGTCAATGTAATTCTTTATCACCACGTGAAACTCAGTATTACGAATGGTAAATTCAACAGAAATCAATTTGTAATTTTAAAAATAAATACATTATGTAAGAATTGTAAGCAATTCAATGTACAGGGTGATCTTGAAAGTGACAGTGTTTGGAGCGTCCTGTAGCGCGATCTAATATAGCCGAAATGACACCAAACTTGGTATTTAGACTAATCAAAGCACGGGAAAAAAGATTCCGTGAAAAAAAAAATTAGTTCTAAAGTTGCCGCCAGGGCATTTGTTGGCGCTGCTGTAGCTTACAATAATTAGAGTTAGCATAAAACTCGGGTATCAAAGAAAAATGCAATTAGTAAATAAACATTAATAATGTAACTATACGATTGCATGTGTTAGTATTTTTCTTTTCTCACATTTTATGCATTGTAAAACAAATAAAATGCCCTAGCGACGATTTTTGCAACTAAAAATTTTTTTACGTAATCTTTTTTCCTACTCTTGATTAGTCTAAATACCAAGTTCGGTGCTATTTCGGCAATATATTAGATCGAGCTATTATTAAACCATCACGAGAAGGCGGGTGAGATCTGTGTTTGGTGGAAGGGTTCATTCTTTCAGAGGTTTGAACAGTAAAACGATCACGCCGCTTAGGGTTAAAACAAATTCTTCGCTCGTTCTCTTTGGCGAAGAACACGATTTTCTCCTCCTCATTCTCTGCTTTCTACTTAGCCTAGAAGGTTGTATTATCAGCGCTCTTGATTTTTAGTATTTTTGATTGATTTAAAACTGTTCTTTTCAGAACAACACATAATGTCTTTAAAAGGGAAAACATTGCGTTCTAAAGAACGTAACATCGTTAATAACGTGCGCATATTTTTTGAAAATGAAGCAAAGTCTACTTCGCTTTCGATACCAATTCAAAAAGCACAGGAACGTACTGCGGCTGCTACTGGCGTTTCTCTTAGAACTGTCCAAAGACAATTTTGGACAATTTTGATTTATGTGTCATTCGAAATACAGTAAATGAATTTTATGCATCTAATAAAGTTCCATCCATTTCATTATTATTGCCAGTGTTGAAAGAAAAGATTAATTTTTCTTGGAAAAGGGAATCTTTAAGGAAAGTCCTGCATCAAATTGGATTTCGTTGGAAACGATGCCAAAATAAAAGAAAACTACTGATTGAACGGCCAGATATAATTTCGTGGAGATGCCGGTACTTGAGAGAAATAAAAAAATATCGAGAATTCCAAAAAAGCATTATTTATGCGGATGAAACTTGGATTGACAGCAACCTTTCCTTCTCAAAATGCTGGCAAGATGAAAAACTTGGTGCTTTCGTAAAAGATGGTGCTGGAAATCGGTTAATTGTTGTGCATGCTGGATCGAAAGATGGATTTGTGCCAAATGCCGAATTAATATTTAAAGCAGGCTGTGCAACAGGTGATTATCATGGGCAAATGAATTACGAAAATTTTGAAAAGTGGATACGAGAAAAATTGCTACCTAATATCCCTTGTAATTCCATCATAATAATGGATAATGCATCGTACCATACGAAGATTTTGAATCCAGTACCAACGAAATATTCAACGAAAGCTAAAATGTGTAAATATTTGGATGACAAAAATATACAGTATGACAGCACTACGAGAAAGCCTGAACTGTTTCAATTAATTAAAATGAATGCTCCACTTAGCAAAAAATATCACATTGACGAACTTTTAAAAGCAGAAGGTCATTCCGTTCTAAGATTGCCTCCTTATCATTGTGGCTTAAATCCTATTGAGTTAGCTTGGGCATCAGTAAAGCGCCATGTTCGCGAAAGAAACGTCGAAGCTGATCTCAGTTTGAAAACAATGAAGGAGTTGACGTCAAATGCAATTAAAAATATCTCTGGGGAAACCTGGCAAAAATACTGCTGTCATGTAGAAAAAATCGAAGGAGAATATTGGAAAATTGATGGACTTGTGGAGACTACAATTGAAACATTGAATTTCGATATAGGATCCGAATCAGAAACTGATACTGCTTCTGAAACTGGTACAATTGATTGGGATTCGGATACTTCTATGGATACTTATTAATAAAATAATAATTATAAGAACTGAAATTTTAAAATAATAAATACAGATCAGCTTTGGAAGTTCTCAAAATTATGTAGATTTTTTATAAGAAGGTTGACTCAGCCAAACAGATAGCATTCTGCGAAATGAGGAGTTTGGTTCTGAAATTAGTGGGTTCAAATCTGAATGAACCAAACGGAGTGACTGTGTAAGGTTTTCAGGGTTTTCCTTGCACGTTAACGAGAATTCGGGTCACTTTTCATTAGAAAGACCTCCCTGAAGGCATTTTCTCTTCTTCGGCAACTACAAAAACTATATTTCCCTTATATTAACATATAATATTTATGCGAAATCTGTATAAATTTTATTTTTAAAAATTTTGAAAATTCTTTGTTATCCATTTTTTATTTGATATTATACACAAAAATGTTTTAATAAAACAGGTTATACAATCAAAATTGTTAAAAACTATTTAAATGATAGATTTTACTGAACAAAATATAAATATTTTATATTCCCTCAAATTATTTTAAATGATTCCATTGGTGCACAATATATTCCATACTATAAACCTATATGAATTAAAATTAATTCTAAAACATTTTAAAATATTAGTACGTCGTAATATGATGAAATATGTATCTTGAATAAAAAAGGCTGTAAAAAGTTAATTTATTACTTACGGAGTTTCTTTTTAGCCTAAAATGTTTCTTATGTAAAAAGTGTCTTCATCTAAATTAACTTAACAACAAGCATATTCTAGAAAATCTCACCCTTTCCTATTTTCTCAAAAACTATTGCGATAACACAATAAAAATATACAAATTATGGACATAAAAATTATCTATCGTTCGGTGTTAACTTATTGGCCTTAAAAACAGGTTTTGTTCCTGTTCTTGTGAAATAAATAAATTCTAAAATCTACCTAATAATGAAATTTTCATGGCAAAATAAAAATATTTTCATTCTAAATGTTTTTCTAACATAGCTTAATATATGTATTTATATATTTCATTTCTCGTATTTGAATTCTTCGAAAAAGCATAACACATACATATTTTATTTTCATTCTACATCAGAAAGTGCTAATTAGCCAAATAAGGTAACCTAGATTGAGGCGCTTTCTCCTCGTTTTCTCCTCCGCTCGCTAAATTGTTGAAGTAGACTTCTCTGATAACACGTGACTCTTACGTCACACCCGCCATCTCCTGGTGGTCGCACTATACAGAGCACTCCAAACACTGTCACTTTAAAAAATATCACCCTGTACATTAAAATATGTGCAAAGTTAAATAAACCAAAGTGAAAAAAAATTTATTTTAATATATATATTATACACAAAACAATGTAAGAATCAAATGATTAATCTAAATTTTGGTAATATTTAAGCAATAATATGCGTTATTTGAACTGTCAAAGTATTTTTACGTAGAGATATTCTCACAGTTCAGAATATTCGATAAATAAATATTATTGTTAAAATAAGGCGCATAATGGCTATGCGGTTAGGTCATAGGTTGGATTCAAGCAACTTTTGAGCAATCTTTTATTGCTCTGCTGCACGTGCAGCGGTGTAGGTTTGGTTTGGTTTGTTTGTCGTTCAACGGTCATTTTTTTGCACACGAGGGCTAATTTAGACCGGGACCTAAGCGGTCTAATTAGCCCTCTGGCTAATTAGCGGATTCGAACCACTACAAACATTCCTGCCCAAGGTGGGATTCGAACCCACGAACTGCTGAACTGAAGGCAAGAGCGCTAACCATTAGGATGCCAGCTCGGCATGCAGCGGTGTATGTGTTATGAAGTTTTCAGGTTTTCTCCTTAGTGATACATTTCTGATGAAAATTCCTCTTGCTAGGCAATAACAGATCCGATTATGGGCTGGTTGGTTAGGGGGTCATTCTCACTGTCGAAAGATGGTTAATTCAAACCACGGATGAATCGAATGTCCATCGCGTTCACTAAGGGCGGGTGTGGCACGTTAAAACTGGACTTGGTCGCATTGTCCTCCAAGTGAAATGATACCTCGGAAGTGACAGACCAAGTATTGGGGGTCTACTGCTTGGTCAGTACTTCAAAATCACGAAGACTCCACGCGGCTGCTTCTATCTTAACTGGTAGTGCCCAACTCAGGAATAGGTACAGAGAGGCATGCTGGTGCAACAGGTTGGATTAAGATTGCTTTTTTTAAATTTTAATCAAAACATAAGTTGTTTTATTTTAAGTTTTAATTCTGACCTCCGCGTAGTGAATAGACTAACGGTATACGGCCATTGTAAAGCATTTAGCATTGACTAATATCTATTTTTATAGTAGACAGTGAACCGCATTCCTGTGTTGCAAGGGAGGAAACCTGGAAAATCTCCAAGCAGTCACTCAAAAGTGTAGAAGACTTCATTTTATGCTTCTGAGGACAAGTTGATTACTACGGTATCAAAAATTATTTTGTAATTTTTTGTACTGACTCCACTAATATAAATAATTAATAAAATAAAAATAATCAAGAATAAAATGGGAAAACATCGGAGTAAATACTGAAATTTTGTTTATTAAAAAAATTTTTTATTATTAACATATTAAAATTATCCACACACTATTTTTCTCGCCATTTAAGCCAATAAAAGTAAAAAAAGGCCAAGGTGAGATAGATGTTTACCCGAAAGGTCAAATAACAACTGTCCTCCTTGCTATAATCAAATAAGACGTTAAAAAATTAGAAAATTTAGAAAAACACATTAGAAATATTCATTTTCCCTTATGTAAGACAAAAAGTGAATTAATGACTTGTAATATCTCTTTAAAAAAAGCGACGTTTAGTAAGGTCGAAAAGGTATGCATTTTATTTGTAACATAATAAACAGTGACTTGCTTTTTTTTTCTGCTGCTAATTTCGGAATAACTTTTATTACATGTACAGCCGATAGCAGAAACAACAAATTTCGAAACGATAGTAAAAGCTATGATTCTCTGGAAATAACTTATCCAGGTGAAATAGCAAATTGAAATGCTTAGGGTCACTCACTCGAATTTTAGATATGTTTTCATTATTTTTATTTGGCAACACGCTATTACTACTATGAAGTCACCTATTTTTCACAAACAAATTTTAGATTATTATTGGACTGACAAAACAATGCAATAAAACAGAAAAGAAATGAAATTATGTTTCATAGTATATCTGATTTATATATATATATATATATATATATATATATATATATATATATATATATATATATATATATATATATATATATATATATATATATAACTAGAAACTTTGAGTTGTTAGGGCTAGTGTAGATTCAAAAAGCTATGATTCATATTTCGTGCTCAGAGGTAGAGTGTTTTATACCCGTCCCTGTTACCCTAAGGTAAAATGTTTCCATTATGGAGGTTATAAATTTTGATACCTAGTCGCACATTAGACTATCCTGCTCAAAAGGTCAAGTGAAAGCAGGTTGTTAAATTCTAAATTTCTGGAGAATCTAACAATCTTCCGCAGATGTGGTGTAGGAGTTTGAATGGAAAGGCACCAACTCAGGTATCAACGTAGACACTTGAAAATAGTTCAAAATTACAGAGTTAGCAGGAATAAACAAGTCGGAAATGCAATGCGACAAACAGAATATGAAATTGATATAACCCATGATAAAAATAAGCAGACCAATGGCTGAGAGGTTAGCGTTCCAACTGTGAGTTCCGGGTTCGAATACCGGTTCGGGCATAGACGTTTCTTTGTCCTTCCTTCTGATATAAATGTAGTCCACCCTATATAATATGGGTTTGCGGTGGTATGGCGTGGATAATGCTACTCACCTTCGTGACTTGGTTCACAGGTGCCCACTGGGTAATAATAAATGAGTACCAGTTTCCGGCCTTGTTATGACGAAGGGTTATTCATTCAGTGCCCGCTGTTGTTTAAAAATATTTTAAAAAAAGATAAAAATAATTCTGTCTTTTCTGTTTATGTGCTCAAACCAATTAATTTTTAATGCAGAAATCCTATAATGATAGTAATTATTTTTTGCCAGGGTTTTTTAATTTCTGTGCCAACTATAAATAATGTCGCCAAGCTGATATAATAACTATTTTATAGTCCTTTCTAAATCAGTATAAATTAAATTCGATTAATGATAAAAAAAATACAACTATAATTATGAAATATTAAGATTTTTTAAAATAATTCATAATTATTTTCACAATTTTTGATAAAAATTCACCATTAAAGCAAAATGTTCTTAATTGCTCCGTAATGATGTTACATATTTATTTATTACATTACATATATTCAGACTTGTATGCTTGATTCTTGAGATCCGCTTGTAAGTCTTTGTCGATAATAGGACAAATAGCACAATGACACATGTACAACCACAGAAGATAACACCCAGGGCCACGGTGGGAATCGAACCCACACTCCTACGCTCTCAAGCGATTAGCGGAGTGATGCTTTGACCACTCAGCCACGGAGCGTCCTAATGATGTTACAAACTAAGTTGTTAAAATAGAATGTTGAACATACTGAGCATTCTTGATTTTTCTAAGGAGAAAAAAAAATGATTTTGCCAGAATAATGGTAAAATCTGCTAAAAAAATTCAAAAATTTAAAAAATGCGCCATAACTGATTGTTTGCCATCTGCGCCAATTAAGTTATCTACTAATTTGATTGCGGATTAGAGCAATAGTGAATACTATACAGTGTAAACAAATCAATCCACTATTTGAAGAGATACAGGATCAATCAAATACCACTTTTTATACTTCTGTTATCAATCATGGTCAACAATTTCGATTTGAACTTGGTGTGATGCATTCTTCCTTCTACACCATCACAGCAATGCGGAGTTCAAAGAAGTGTTGTCCAAGGGGTGTTCGAAATACAGCATTGCATTAAATCAGACCAGGCGACAATCACTCCACTTTTAATCGTTCTACTGTCTCGCACGAGTTGAAGGAAACAAACGATTGCCCTCGCTGGCAGAGTGCCCGCAGTATCGGAAGGGGTGGTCCATCAAGTGCTCTTGAAAAATCTCTAGGCGCGATGACAGTCAACAAGAAAATGCATTGTCTTCCCTGTGATGGAAGAGAGGCGGTTCCAAATACTCGACATTGCGTCAAACATTCTAGTATCTGCAGTAACTTGGACGACGGTACAGCTGGTCGCCTCTAATTGTTGGTGACAAAAATTCGTTATTCTCATTTCATTTATGGTCATAAATTCTTGGGGAGACACAAGCAAAGCCATATCAGGCTTTATATAATAATTACTATATATGGCTATGTACAATAATATACGTAATAATTTCTTTTCAACTTTTAAAAAAGAATAAAATAAGCATTATATTTGACACCATGTATTGGACATATTAATCATATTGTAAAGTATTAGGTTATTGTCTCACATGTCGCAATGAAAACTCGAAAAACTGCCCCGAGTACACACTCCGACACACCTGCAAGAATGTTGAAATATGATATCTAAGTCCCATTGTTTAACAGTGGCTGGAATCGAACCCAGGACCTTTCCTTTTGAAAAGCGTTGACTAAATACTATAAATAAATTTTTGATTTTTGCTTAATAAAATTAAAACTAATAACACGGTTTATAAAATCAACACTTAATAACACTGCTATAGAATAGTCAGTATTGCGGTCGTCAGTTCAATTGATTATTTGTTCGATTCCCACCTGATGTACAGAAGTTTACATTAGTCCGAAATCGATATTGCACAGTGAGTGCTGAACGAATCAGCAAAAGTTATCCTACAGCCTCAAATCAGCCAAGCAAGCACAAAGTAATAAGTCTCAACGAATGAAAACGATTCTTATGTTTACACTTATGGATCGTTTGAGTAGTGAGCACTTGGATAAAAACATTCCTACCACCCTATTCGAAATGCCCTCTAAAAGGCAGCCATTTCTCACACTGCTCCAGTAATGAAGTCCAGCCACGAAACCTCGTGGGCGACGTTTTACCTTCTCAGAAAGAATAAAGAAATCGATACTAGGGGGGTGGGGGTTCTGAGGGGGTGGGGGAACGTTTATACAATAACATCGGGTATAAAATAGCAGAGGGCACACAGATAAGAAAACGATATTTATGCACGGCCGTCACGAAAGGTACGCCGGCGTGCACAGCGCAAACGAGGTCACCCGCGCCGAAATTTGGTTTCCGATGGAACGGTCGCCATGGCGAAAGGAAAGAGAAAGAAATTCAGATGAGGACAAAGCCATGTAAATAAGCGGCGGACAATAACAAGAAGAAAAAGGGCCGGTGCCAATGCCTCTCACCTTGCAATAACAGGAAAGGATATTCAAATCGGGTCTATTTTTAAGATGATCTTCAAGAAGACGAAGGTTGCGTGCTTTAAACTCTGAATCGCTTAAAAAATAAAAATCTAGATTTATAGGGAAGTTTACTTCGATGAACGGAGAGCTGCTGCCGCGACTGTTTTAAAAGTTTGCTTTTTATTCCAGAAGAAATCTGGGTTCAATTCGTGGCTCGAGGGATAATCAGTTTTGAATTATGAGGGCAATTTTCGACAGGGGCCTACGATTTCACAAATCGCAACACATTTTCACATCTTAGGAGGGAATCGAACCTATGAGATGTAGAACTTAAAACCAGATTGTTGAAAAAACTGAATTCCCAACACGTTGCAACAACTACCAGGGTCATTCACAGTAGCTAAAAAAATACCAGTTTTCTAATTTAAAGGTTATCGATACAATTCTGAATAAAGATATCATTCACCAGATATGAACAATATTTAGACGGGTAGTTAGTTATCTACTGTTCCCCTCACCTTCCCCCAGAGGATTTTAAATCACGACACACATTCACACACTAGGAGGGGATCGAACCTATGGTATTTAGAACTTAGCTAGATAATTGAAAACTCAATTCTCAACTATGCAAAGACGGCCAGGATCATCCAGTAACTAAAAAAAAATTGGTTTCCTAATTTAAAGGTTATCGATTCAATTCTGACCAAAGAATTCATTTACCAGATATGAACAAAATTCGGTTATCTACTGCTTCCTCCCAGTGCATTTTTAAAATAATTTTAACTTTTAACACGGTTGACTCATGACAAAATAAAACGCATTTTGCTCTGCTATCGAATGACAACGTCTCAATTTTATTTCTTGCCAGTGTCCTAGCAATAATGTTCTTCACAATATGCACCAAAAAAAAAAGGCTTTAAGACTTTTTTATCTCGAATTTTAGAAAAAAAAGGAAGCGATAATATTCCTTAAACAGAGGGAAAGGAAAAAAGATATATTTCATTTTCTAAGACAATAAACAGACGTTTACAGCGTCTAAGAATAATTGGTCCGTGTCGCCACGAACGTATTTCTTCAGAGAAAAATAAGGAAGCGGTGTTTTCATATTGTTTTAATAACATCCTCACGCCAAATTTGTCGCCGAATAATAGTGCAATATCTAAACCAAATATAAATTATACTCGATAAAGCAAGCGCACTCGTTAACACTGCGTTTAATGTTTTAAATAACCCGATATATAAAGAATAACTGTAACTGTAGTAGTTGTGAATGCAATTAACTGTGACCTCAAACAAGATCTACCTAAAAGAAATTTTTTAACAATGTATAAACTGCCAAGTATTAAGAAATAAATTACAATCACGATATTTCCGTGATTAAGTGACTCCGGTGGAAGGCTCTAGGTTGGATCCCAGCTTCTCTTTGGTAACGGGGGTATTCGTTTCAGCAAAAATACCTGTCTAGATGGGTGTTTGGGAATTTTCTTTTCTATCCCAGTCTATGGATAATTTTACTTTCGAAAACCAATTGAAAACAATCAGAGGGTTTTTCCGAAAGCTTTGCATTTTCACACAAAGCTTACGGTTGTTTGGCTGTTTACAAGACGTCGCTAATTCGCGATATTTGAATTGCCGATAATCCAAAGGATCATCTACGCTCTTAGCATTTATTAGGTCACAGGTTCGATCATAGCTATTGTTGAAGAGTGGGAGGCACATGTTGAAATTTCTACATAAACATCTGTCGCAGGGAGGGGGGATTTTTCACGTAATTCTATAACACGCTATTTAAGGAAAAACGTTCACCTGGAAGACAATATCCAGAGCAGTATACGCTTAACAATTTCAAATTACAAAATTGAGCTCCAGAGGCTCAGTAGCTTCCCGTAAGCTCAGCAAAGTGAAGCATCATTTGCCGCGGGCAGTGGTTGGGAGGGTGACCACGGTGTACTCTCCTTCACTGGGTTGCTGCAACTCCGTGGGTTGGGGACGTGTCCACGCTAATAAGTGACGTCCAAAGTCCTTCCGCTGGTGTGGCGTGGGTGTGGAGAGGAGGGTGCCAGCTCAGGTGTGGCCTCGTCACCTGACCGTGGTTCAAAATGACGAGGCACCTTAAAAAGAGCAATGTCGTACATTCACCTTCGTGGTGTTCTGTTCCAAACGAAAGACGCTCCCAATTGACTTAATTCGCACCGCCAACGGCATAGCGAGCTTGGCTTGTCCAAGTGTCATAAGCAACAACAACAAATTACAAAATTGAATTTATTCAACATATTTCTATATTATAAGTTATTCGCATGTCAAAAGAAGGAAACCGGGAAAATGTTTTCAGTGATATTGTTTTTAAGAGAAGCATATGACATAAACAACACGATTCATAAAAAATGTAAGGGAATTACTATGTTGTCTGGAAATTACATTATATCGGAACTATACAGACGGTTATCGGCAGCAGTTTGACAATGAAATTCTAAGAAAAACTCTGGGATAATTTTCAGAAACTATGGAATGAAGAGAAATACTTATCAATACACATATTCTTTTAAGGTACTTTCGAACTCAAAATAGAATTATTTTGGTTTGTTTGTCGATCAACGGTCATTTTTTGTACACGAGGGCTAATTAGACTGGGATCTACGGTTTAAAGTGTATTCCGAGCCACTACAGACATCCACACCCAAGGCGGGATTCGAACCCACGAACTGTTGAACCGTAGGCAAGAGCGCTAACCATTCTTCTGCCAGCTCAGCCTCAGAACCACAGGAGATATTAAAAAAAACTGTTTAATCACTATACAATCGCTTGGGCAGTCTTATCAGAATGAAAATAATTACATCAAAAATTATGAAATAAAATTAAGAAAAAAGTTATCTGACATGGAAAATAAGGGTTGTGGCAACATTATAGGAAAAGACATTGCTTTCGCGTTCGAAGGGCTGTGGCTTCGATACTTGACCCAGTTGAATAAAGATTTATTAACAAGGTCTATACTAGTTCAGAACTAATGTTCTTTTAGTGCTTTGAAGATAATATAGTCAGCTCAGATACCGATTCCGCCATTTTATGACCTAACCTGACATTTTATGATTTAAATGATGGGGAGGTACGGGTCTGAAGATACGTTTAGATGCTTATGTCGACAGAAATAGGCAGTCTAACAACAGAGGGTTTTTCTATTTTTTAAATAAAAAAATTTTTTTGCTGTTCTTTTGGTTCCTTTAAAACCATGTATAAACTATAGTTTTTAACCGTAATTCATATATTTTCAGCGTAATTTACAAAACTGAATAAATTAAAATAAAAAAATGCAACATAATTTTCGCCAAAGAACTATTTTGAAGCAAAAACGTTTAATATAGAAGAAAAAATTTACATCACAATATGGATATTTATTAACATTAAATCTGGTTCAAAGCGTTATATAATTTTAATAATTTTATCTTAAATTTTTAACTTACAGAACGAAACACTATTACAATATACCACTAAACTCTTTCATCTCTTACAAGGCACAGCAGCCTTAATCCGATAAACAATGATAACCAAAAATAAAATAAACAGTTTTACCACAAATTAACCTTTATTGTCGCAGCAGGTTTGCAACCCAATTGGCATTGAATGGAATTACAAGCCTAATTCGAATATAAAAACAAATCGGGGTGTGTATTTAAATCCCAAGCTGAAAATTAATCGGGGTAATCACCTATTTCTATAAAAGGCTATTCACGAAAATTAAAATTAGAAAGCTGCCTCGCCGGCGTACATCAACTTCAGGGCTTTACAAAACGGAAAAATGCTAGAGCGTTTTTCTCTCAGCTAACAATGAACTTGTGTTGCCAATTCACTTCATCTAAATCTTCGATTATAACATCAGGTCAAGCGTTCGACGCGAAGTTTCGCTCTTCGGGATAATATACATGACCTTCTAAAACGGGCGATATAAGCTTCTTTTAAAAAATAAAAAATAAATTCTGCAAACAATAATAGAGATGATCCTTTTCGAGAGCTTTTACGCGACCTTGAAACTCAGTGATTTACGGATTGGATTCGCCAAGCGATAAATTCGAGAGATTAAATGTGAAAACGTTCCAAACAATAAAAAAGTTCTAGAGTATTGGTTAAAAGCTTCTTTTGTTTACGTTCCAGCGCCCTCTGGCGGATAGCTGTTCATCAGCTGATTGTTAGAGGTGTGAATGATTGTTTTCAATAATCCTTTTCCTCGCAATGAACATTTGAATTGAGTCCTTAAATTTATTAAGAAACGAATAAGTAACTTCAAAAAATATTTAAAATTATTGCAAACAATTCAATTTATATATATATATATATGAAATTTTTATTCACACAAAATATATAAATATAAATTATAAATATCTAAAAGAAATAAGTAAATTGAAATCACAATTATAAAATAATTACATATGAAATAAAATAAGACTTTATGCTTTTAAAATATAAAACTAGATAAAATGAAATAAATCAGGCATATTAAATTAAATAAATAATTTTCAGAAATTAATAAATTATTTTACAAGTAATTATTCAGACATTTTGCCTAAGTTAATGCATTTAAATAATAACTTATAATGGTTCATTTCTACATAATGTTTTTATAGACTTACTGTCCTATACTTTCTCGGCGAATAAAGCTTTTTATTATTTTGTATCTTATTCCAGTAGAATTAGCTTTCAAAAAGTTACGTACGACGATAAGCGTAACCCCAGTACAATATTGATATTTCAGAAATGACATTAAATCAATGAATGTTAAAACTTGTGTAAACACTTTACAAGAATAACAAAAATATTTCACAAATACTTAATAAAAAGTGTTACGTTATTATTTTTCAATAGAATTAAATATTCCACTTATCCGTCAAAATGAGTCACTGTAAGGCATTTGAAAATCCGTCGAGTATTGAGTACCCAAAGGACTTAAAAAAAAGAAGAGGATCGTATTCACGTGTTGAAAGGATGAGGAAAATTCTTAAGCACGCACTTTGATAGACGTACTGCAGAAAGCAACAGAACTACCACCACCCATGTTTTTAACAGGGGACTTTCTTTTCTGAAAAACACGATTCCTCAAGTTTTATCCTAATCTCATTTATTTTGTAAGAGGCGTAAAATTTGTAGAGAAAAATAACAGGTTCTTTTTTTCAATTCAAATAAATGTCATAATATTCATCTTGCTTGGTTTGTTTGACGATCAACGGTCATTTTTTTGCACGCGAGGGCTTAATACACCGGGACCTACGATTTAAAGTGGATTCCGGACCACTACAAACATCCATGCCCAAGGCGGGATTCGAACCCACGAGTTGTTGAACCGAAGGCAAGAGCGCTTAACCATTCGGCTGCCAGCTCGGCAATATTCCTCTTGCGAATCAATAATAAAATTGATCAGAAGCGTATTTATAATTTTTTTAAAAAAAGAATGACAAATAAAAGTTTATATGCATAAGCAATTAGTCCTTATACAAGAATAAACGAGCTCCAGTGGCCCAGTGGCTTCACGCCGCTTCCTGTAAGCTCAGCAAAGTGAAGCATCATTTGCCGAGGGCAGTGGTGGGGAGGGTGACCACGGTGTACTCTCCTTCACTGGGTTGCTGGAACTCCGATGGTTGAGGACGTGTCCACGTTAATATGTGACGTCAAAAGTCCTTCCGCTGGTGTGGCGTGGATGTTCAGAGGAGGGTGCCAGCTCAGGTGTGGCCTCATCACTTGACCATGGTTCAAAATGACGAGGCACCTTAATAAGAACAAAATCGTACTTTCAGCCTTCGTGGTGCTCTGATTACAAACGAAAGACGCTCCCTATTGACTTAAATTCGCATAGCCAACGGCATAGCGAGCTTGGCTTGTCCAAGTGTCATTAACAACAACAACAAGAATAAACATATTTCCAGACCACTGATTCCATACAAAAGAAAAAGTATAATAACTACATTCCTAAGAAATGTATTTATAAAAAGATACTAAATGTTAAGTAGCTCTGTTAACACGAGTGTTAAGGTACTTAAGAAGTTATCCGAAGATAAAATTTTTGGAACACACTTTAAATTTTTGAACAAGCAAAAAGAAAGTAAAAATGCGAGTTGCAAAAGCGTGAACGTCGAGCTCCGATTGTGAGCCAGGAAACGTGAGATCGATTAGAGGGAGAGCCAAAATCGCTTTCGCAGAAAAATGATTAGCCCCGGCATCTGTGTCAACGGACTCTGACCTCGGAAAGCGGACACACACGGTTACAGTTAGCTGGTAACACTTTTAAAAAAAATAAAATTATAAACTGAAACCCCTTTCGCCAAAACAAAAGTTAGTGGAGGAGTGCCAGAAATTTGGGAAACGAATTCGCCAACTCTGCGAATTCGAACGAAAACAAGCGCTCAAAACAATGCGCGCGCATTTGTGTACAGACGAAATCTACACAAATACGTGCGCATTCGGTTTCGATTTAAGCAATGCAAAGCACACACTTTGCCATTAAAATATAAACACATAATGGTTCCATTTTATATAAGCAAGGCAGAATTGCCGAGCTGGTAGCTGAATGGTTAGCGCTCTTGCCTTCGGTCTACAGTTCGTGGGTTCGAATCCCACCTTGGGCATGGATATTTGTAGTGGTTCGGAACCCATTTTAAACCGTTGTTCCCGGTCTAATTAGCCCTCGTGTGCAAAAAATGACCGTTGAGCGACAAACAAACCAAACCAAGGCAGAGTTTATGGTTAACACAGATTTGTTTTATATGAATAAATAAATGGTAATAAAAATTGGCTCAAACATAATAAACGTAAAACGTTCAAATCTTTCTACTACGATGTAAAGAAGTGTTTATGTATTTAAGAGCAAATGCTCGATAAGTAATGTAAAAAGAATTCTAACAAATAAAATGGGAGTACGTTTAATTTTAATTTTACACGGAATGTTATTTTTGTATGAAGTCTTCGAGATTGTAAATTAAATTCAGACGGGAAATCTGATATTTTCTTAAAGTCAGATATTTACATTATATTATTTATGGTGCTTTATGTTCATTTTAATAGCAATTATAATTTAATAATGAATTAAGGTTATATGTTAATCAAAATGAAATTAATATAAATAATGAAATATATTCGGATTATATCTTATTTTAATGAATTAATAACTTTAACAGTTATGAAAACTGAAATAATTATTACTGTTGCACATCTTCGGTGTTTAGCAATGGTAAATAAGGTATATGAAATTGAAATTTGTCACCCTAAGCAAATCCATTAAAAGAGTATATATATATATATATATATATATATATATATATATATATATATATATATATATATATATATATATATATATATATAGATAGATAGATAAATAGATTAGCGAGTTAGTCCTACAAGCATCAAATGTTTCATAATTTGAAATCAAGGTCAACATCTACTTAGGAAATTACAATGCCACCCCAGTGGATAGATAAACTTAACTAGTTATTTATACGAAACTGACATTTTTAACTATAATATTGTTGTTTCTTTCGTTACAATTGAGATCCTGAGTACGCCATTTTATTACGATTCTCGTTGGTTTAAAATATCCATGACGTCAGATAACGTTTCATCAACGTCACATCGTATTCAAACGGCGTCGTAAATCCCACTTGTCGACGAATTTACTGCCTGCCTTCCAATTGGATTCTTTGAGCGGCGGCAAACAAGGCGAAGTTCACCATTGAATATCTGAGAATAGTGTCGAAGATCACCCAGTTAATAAAAATATTTCTTATATAAGGACCAAAGCATCGGTTTGAAAAGCCATTTTCCATTGATTCAAGCCATTGACACAGGGACAATGGAACAGCAGAAAAAGCAAAATGAAAAAGACATGACTAAACATCCACTTTGTGATTAATTCATATCATCAACGACGATTTAAATTTTTAAAAATTTTATTAATTAATAGAATTTTAAATAAATAATTGCAATATTTGTAGGCAACCTCTTTTGATTCTTAAGACTACTGCCTTGCTTACGGCAACATTAATTTTTTTTTTAATTATCACTTTATTTTATTTATTTCAAGCACATTTTTATGTCTACGAATCTATAAAATTGGAAAGATTAGCAAATAAAAAAATTCAAATCTAACCTTTATCTTTAATATGAATTCAGAAATCAAATGGGATATTAAATAAATATTTTATAAAATTAAAAAAATAAATTTAAACTCCACTAATAATTCAAATATTAGTAATCGATAGTATAATTGTTCATTAAAATAATTGCTTAAAAGTTATTTTCCAATCATTTTTTTAAAAAAAAGGTACACAGCATATACGCGTTGTATGTTATAACTTTTAATATGAATTTGATTAAAGTATCACTAATGTCCATGGATATCCAAAACATTTTCGGAATTAACTTTAAACTGCTTTGATATAATGTTAATAAATGCGTATAACGAAAAAAATAATAAACAGTAAAACTTAGCAAAATAATTAAAACTTTTTGCCGCCCTTATAACGATAACTTGCATATAAAAATATTATTTCATCTTGAATCACAGCTCTTTCCTCATTAAATTATCAATATCTTAAGCAATGCTAAAAAGAAGTAAAAAGTGCAAAATCATTAGAATACTTGTAAATTACTATAGAAAAATTTTAAGTATAAATACAGCAAACACTATATATTTAATTTGTATTACATTTGCTGGTTAACTAAATATACAAAAATGTACATACCAAAAATCGATGCGTCTAGTAAATCGAAAACTACAGAGGAAAATACGCTGATGTTGTGACCGATAAAAAAATCAGTCGATGATAAAGAGTTATGATTAAAAAAAATTCTAATTTAACATTAAATAACCATTGCTCCTGAATTCATATTTAATTCAAAGTATTCCACGAAGCGAGATCTGTCAGTTTTGGTGCAGATTTATTGTCTTGTGTTAAGAATCACATTAGTTGCATGTCATACGATTAATAGCTCATGTAATTTATACAATTATGTATACAAATGTCATGCCTTACTTTAAACATGACTGAACACCAGTTAAAGTTTGAATTTGATGTAAGATTTGGAAACTATTGCGCAGACGATATTTATTAGTTTCGGAAGGAAAAAAAATCCTAATATCGTTTTCTACACGAAATAAAAAAATTGTTAATAATATTAAACGCCATTTTTCTACGTAAGTAAAGATTTATTTCCGCATTTATAAGCGCAGTGATCAGGAGCGGACGTTTATTTGATTACTTTTTATCATTGGGCGCTTTCAATAAATCCTTCAAAGTCCCGATTTACAAAATAAAGAGCCAAGGTCTGTTTTATCATAAAAATTCTCGGTGGAAAAAACTCAATACAGGAAAGCGTAATTTTCTGATCGCTACTAATAAATAACTTACATTCTCATTGGCGATGTATATCTATATTTCTTTCAAGGCATTCGAAAATAGCCTCGTCCTTCCGCTAACAGCTTGTCCTCCCTTCCTATAGACCCAGTGATTTTCTCCAAACACGAATTTGGTTGCTTACTTCCTCCCCTTATCCCCCCTCCCCCGCAGTCGATATTTTGACCTCGTAACGGGTACATTCTGTAATCCATCGAGAATTTGCATAACGTTTTGCACCGTAAAACAGTGTTTCTCAAATAAATCATTATTACGTGTGACAGTTTTGGCTAGTTTTCCAGTCAATTCCCATAAAAATGGAGTTCACAATCGTGTCGATTACGCCAACAAGGGTGAGAGTTCTCAGCATTTCAATTTCATAAGCACCCAACGGGTGATTCATTTTGTTTACCTATTGCAGAATATTTCAGTTCACGAGAATTTTTTTTATTACACGTTGTTCCGATTGCAAGAACAGAATTTTTTTGGAAAATTCTAAACTTGTCGCGATTATCCATATAGGGGAAATGTGACTTAAGAATTTATCTACCAACAAAATTTACGACTGTCATCCATCAAAACATTTTGGACAACATGGCGTGAGTATATACTTACTTTTTATGACGTCATTTCAAAAATGGACATAAGATTTCTGATGCTCTGAGGAATACGGAGAAATAAATAATGTTTGGATCAAGGACTAATAGAAGTCAACAAATGTTCAAAAATGAAACTTATACATTAATTTCCTTGAGAATAAATAGAAAAACCATATCCTACAGATTAAAAGATCTCAAATTTGACACTGGTCACAATTGAACAAAGAGAGATAAATATTTTAGAGTTGTGTGTGTTTTGTGTTCGTATATCTATCTATCTGATAGTGTGACAGCTTGCTATCGTGACGACAGGTTTCCAAGACCTATCACGGTATATTTGAGCTACAACAAGATACCTAAAGCTGTGCAGTTAAGTATAATATTAAATATGCGCAAATAATTCTGTAAAATAATCCATAAAAATTATGTGAACACAACAGAACGACCACTTATAAAAATTGGATGTTGAAAAAAATTTGTTCTATAAATAAGTGTTCAAAATTAAATTTTAAAAAAAACACTTATTTTCATGCAGCACAGTGAAAGTGAAAATTTTATCCTTAATAAATGTTTATTTCATTGGTTAAAATAAAATTTTAAAACTTAGAGGAAATTCATATTTTGGATTAAATTATCCCTTTTTGTAATCTCCATTCAATAAAAAGTAGAAACATTAACTAAACTATAAAATTTATTTTCGTTAAAAGTATTTACTTTGTATAAAATTGGACAATAATAATTGGAAAGTTTTAGAACAAGGTCACTCATAATGAATGGAATTCCGTTTCCAAATGGAATTGCGATTACGATTCAAAATAGAGTTACGAGGAATTCACAACGAAAGGATGAAAATCAATAGTATTGCAATTTGCCCGCGCAATTAAAAGTTGCACTCGGTGTGAAACTTTGAAAAAGTGAGAAACAATGAAGGATGGCATCTGTGCTGGCATATTGCCTCAGAAACTATGCATCGAAATTAATCGATAGTTTTCCAACGTAATCGTTTTAATTAAAAATCCGAAATAGGGGGAACGAATGATTTTAAATGAACATTTAGCTGAATGTTTTAAATAAATTTGTTCATAAATATTTGTATTAATAGCAAGAAAATATTTTTTTTTAATTTCTGTTGAGTATTGAATGAGTCTGTTTGCTGCCTAATGCGAAAACGATTAGAATAAAAAATAAAACAACATAACGTCTTTATTGTTTATAATAAATAAATGGAATTGAGAAAGAAAGAATAAAAAAAATTAATGTTGGCGTAAGCAAGGCCTTAATCTTAAGATTTAAAGGAGATTGTTTACAGATATTGCACTTATTAATTTTGAATTCTATTAATTTTTTAAAAATTTAAATCATTCTACTGACATTTAAACTTATCATAAAGAGTATGTTTAATCTAATCTTTTTCACTTTGCTTTTTCTTCTGTTCTATTGTTTAAGTGTTAATGGCTTGAATGAATGAAAAACAACTTCTCAAACTGATGCCTTCATTATGAAATGAACTTCGACACTATTCTCAGACATTCGATTAGGGAACATCGCCTTGTTTGTTGCCGCTCGAAGAATGCGATTTGAAAGCAGGCAGCCAATTCGTCGACGAATCGGATTGACGACGCTCTCTCAGTACGATGTCGTAATTAATTATATATGACGTAGATGATGAATAATTTAAATAATTGAGAATTGTAATAAAGTAATGTATCCAAGAGATCAACAGGAACGAAAAAAATCAACCACTTCATGATTGATAACTTAAATGTGTTTCGAAAATTAGCGAATGTGTTGCAAAAAAATATAAACATAAATTTGACTTTTTTTTTTTTTTGAAGATTAAACTAAAGTCATCGTCTTTAAATTGTTTATATGTCACTCAATTCTATTGGAAATTTTATTCGGATTGCAACAATTTTTTATGCAGACGAAGCTCTCATAAAGGGTATCGAACCCTGCTTCGGAAAACGAAAGACAAAGCTTCCGAAATCGCAGAAAACAAAAGCATTCACCAAGCTGCTTCAGACGAATAAGAGAATAGCATACTCCATTTATTTTAAAGGTCAGTTAACCCAAACAAATGAAAAACAAAGATTCCTTTTTCTATTTTATAAACAGATGATAGCGTTAATCCTACGAACTAAGAAAAGAAAAATAAAACAGATGGAATTGGAATGGACAATGCAGTTTAGAAAATGAATTTCTTTTTCTCCTCTTCCTAATTAAATTGGCGAAGGTGCTTAACCCAGTTTACTATTGTTTGCGGTTGAAATAAGCGCATCTGTATTAAGATTCTTTAGTTAGAATATTAAGCATAATAGAAATAACGTAATTAATGGAATTTGAAAAAATCACAATAAATTTAAAATGACATTAAAATACTTATCAATCATTTTTTATCACTAAATCAATTTCAAAATTCTAATTTTTTCTTTATATCAAATAAAATCTTAGCTTGGATTTTTCAAACAAATTCTAAAAAATCTTATTCATTTCAAATTAATCTTTCCAATTAATTTGGTTTCTTTAAAATCGTATGAAATATAAAATCGGGAAATAAAAAAAAAATCGAGGCTCAAATAACATCTGCTTCAAATTTCAGAAGTTATAAAATTATTAAATTATAAAATTTGTTATTTTTCAAAAAGAAAATCCATACAATTAAAAACATTTTAAATTGTGTAATACAATTTAATGCATTTCTAATTTTTTTAAAAACATTTAATTGTTTTTAAAAAATAAAAAATATAGTTTAATTTTAATATTAAACTATTTTTTTTATTTTAACTCATTAATGTTTTTTACACTGACATAACACTTAGAACTCTTAAATTCAAATTTAAGAAAACTATAATTTTTTTTTAAATATTCAAAGCAAACGATCTTTTACATTAAATAGCAAAGACGTGAATTCACTTCCGTTTTTCGTCCATGTTCATGCAAACGAAAAATAAAAGGCAGTCATTCAAGTTTGAAATCGTTTGATCACCTCTGTTTTCCGCTGTGATGATGTTATTAACTTACCATCTCAATCTTGCGGAAGGCGAAGAATTTTATCTTCGGACATATTTATTCCATCAAGAATTTCCAGTATTCCAAAGAACAAAAAAAAAATTTTTTTTTAACAATTGATATATCGGCAATTCACAAAAATATTATAAGATTCTCGTACTTATTTTATTTACGCATTGAAGAAAACATGAACGAAAAAAAGAGAGAAAAAATGAATGCATAGTAATTTCATTGAAAACCTCAATTAAACAATTAGGTTTCCAATTCCGGTATTTTCAGGAAACTGGTTTCCAATAAACGTTAATCAAACCGACGACAGGTGAAGGTTATAGACGTATGCTAACAACATTTATGGATATTTTTTTGAAGAAAAGAATATGAAATATAAAAATTTAATACGTTAAAAATGGTATTCTGCTAGTCATATTCTTATGTTAATGCTTTTAGAATGTCAGGCAACTTATAACAAAATTTAGGCCCTAATTTGCACATGAACTTTTACTCGGCTTTCTTTCATGATTAATTGTCCTCCTAACAAAAACACAGTTAATTATCACATTTTTTTAACTTCGCATTTAAATATTAATAACTACATATACTGAAATATTGTTAGTTCTTTACTTTTCCAGATATAAAGAGATTTTCTGCATTAAATGGTAATGTTTACACATATATTTAATTGTAATTATATATTCTTAAAATTTTCATCATTTATATTATATTAATACATTAATTTATACTTTCATTTTTATATTAAGATAGATATTTATCGACAAGACTTTTGATTTATAATTATTGGGTTTATCTAATTTGAAAAATGGTGTTATTAGTAAATCGATTATTCACTTTACGTTTGATTAATATTTAACTCTCCTTCAAAATAATAAAATAATTAATATTCAAGAATACACTTGTCAACGTTTACCATTTGTGAAAAATAGCTTAAATTTGGGTAAAATTTGATTCTCTAGCGAAATTTTTATTTCAGTGTGTTACAAACACAATGTTTTAATATAATAAACATTGAAAATAAACAATTAGTAAACAAAATATCTTGACAGTATGGATAATGTTCTACATTTCGCGCAAAAAATTTATTTCAGCAAATTATTGATTTTAATATATAAGATGAATGCAATTTTTTATGCTAGACAAGTTTTATAGAAAATATTTATGTGTTCAGCAGCAGAATAATATTTTTAAAAAATCACGATGTTTTTTTTTAAATATGAAATTTTCTAGTCAAAATATTGTTAGTAACGATTTTATTAAAATCGTTTGATTTTAAGGAAATCTTTTAATCACTAATTCAGCAGACAATTTTACAGAAAAAAACAAGAAGTTAAGAAAAATGTTACAATATATATAATGTTAATTATGTAATAAATATTTTTATATAGTTTTTGTGGTGTTACTTAAGTGAAACTTGTTCTGAATATATGCATTTAAAAATATATGAAGCTTTTTAATCAAAATTTTATGAAATTCAAAAGTGGAATTAATCGATTTGGCAAGCGGCACATCCATTTAAGAAAAGAAATTTCAATAAAATAATTAGCGTAATAAAAAACTATGAAAGGAAGCACTTAAAAATGCAGCAATCAATTATAATAAAACTTATTTTCATTAATATACGCACAAAATAATAAACATATTTTTTAAATCATCTGTTATTAAAAGATATAATAATTTTAAGAAATGTTTAAAATAATTGAACATTTTTTATTAAAATTACCTCAAATACGAAAGCACAGGAAAAAGATTTAAACAATATCAAATGATTATAAAATGTCCTTTATTTAGAAATACGATATTGAAACGAAATAACAGAAAACGATTTGTAATAAAATCGCTATTATTTTCAGCATTTCTAATTATCATATTTTTTTAAAAAAAATATAAATTAAATGAAGAAATCGTTTTCTCTCTTACTGTGAGGTAAAAGCGGAAGCTTTTATCCGTTATTAAATGTTAACCTGAAACAGCAATTACACCATCAATGACATTGGAGCTGATAAATGTTGGCAGATTTCCTCTGCTACTCTTCCTGATTGGAGTAATTACTCACACAGTCTCATCACTCCCAAAGGCTTTCACAAGCCATGTATACAAATGTAACTGTTTACATCTACGCACACAATATCAAAACATACCTCTCGCTGATAAGCACAAAATCGCAGCTTATCTGAAACTACAGCAGTAGAACTCGAGTACTCAAAGAAGCTTTTATCAAATGATGACTTTTTAAATCGTCACTGGGCGTTTCTTAACTACAGTTTTATAATACTTGCATACTTTTAACGAGACAATAAAACTAAATTTGATTGTACATTTTTTCATTTAGTTTGATCATAATTATTTTTACAGTTTAGTTTTTAATCTTAAATACTCATTCTTTCAGTTAAAAAAAATACTTTTATCAATAAGATCGTTTAAATTTATTAGGTTAAATTTTAATAATTGTAAATAAAAACTAAATAACCTGAATACATAACATTGAAATAAATTATTCTTAAATAATTTATTCATTGATATTTTCAATTAATATTAAATTTTTTCACAATTCAATAACAAATTATACAAAAAAATAAAAATAAAAAAAAAAAAACATTATCCTGTAATTTTTACACCAAAATGCATCAATCTCAAAATAAAACAATAAACTTTTAAAAATTTAACAAATTTATAATCATGTCACTTAGTTATTTTTCTCATGGGAAGCATTTCGAAAGATTAATTAAGAATTTTAAAAAATTAGGCAAATATAAATATTATTTTAATAATAATTATTCTTGATTATCTAACAAATTTTGAAACTAATTTTCTCGTCAGGAAACTGGGAACGTATTAAAATAAAATTAAGCCCAGACAGATAATTATAAAAGAGTAAATTCAATATCGACAGTTTTTTTCAAGTATGAGAATAGACGTACATATTGCTCACTAATCTTACATTTAAATTAATTTTATTTTTAAATTGTTATAATCTTATTTAGAAAATATATTTGTATAATACCAAACAGTCCTGAATCAAAAACACAGTTATTTTTTTTAAATTAAATCCACTCATATTAAAAAATTATTATTTTTTTATTAGAAAATTACAAGTGAATAAACTATTTAAAAAATCTCAAGTATAATAATATTTTTTCATTAGTATCAATTTAAATATATTCATAAAATAAAACACAACAAACAATAAAGTTAAAAAATTATCTACACACATAAAAAAATTAAATTACAAAAATCAAAAAACTTTAACTTATAAAAGTAAAGATTTTAATAAAATCGTTTGATATTTTTGTAAATTTTTATTCGAATATTGATCTAAATTTCCGAAATAAAGAAACACAACTTTCTAACTGCAGGGTCAATTCTTATATATATATATATATATATATATATATATATATATATATATATATATATATATATATATATATATATATATATATAATGATAAAATAACAACACTTTACAAAGGTTATGGCGAAACCGTAAAAATATTGATTACATTCTTAGTTTTAAAAACTTTTCCTTTTAGAGAAAACATAGGAAGCATGTACTTTTTGCAAGAGAAATTCAGAAATATTTAATATTCCACATTAATTTACTTTCGAAGAACAAATATAGCAAGCAAAATAGTTTTATATAGAGAAAAGAAACAAATGATGATGCCTCACAATTTCGTTACAAGAATTCAAGTATATTTAACCGTTTTAACTATTTCTCAGCAAGAATTCACATCCAAATATTTCTAGTCACATATTTTTGAGAAGCACGCTGTTGCCAACAACTCAGACAGTACTCGATCTTACAAGGTCATTCTCTTTCAACGCTATTTTAATTTGTTTTTGTAATGAAAAATCGAAAAAACAGCCCCGCTGTCTGCATCAAACAAAGAGATACAAAGTATACAGATTATAATTGCATGCAAATAGTCGTGGGGAGGGAGGTCGACAGAAGTCGACAGCTTGTAAAAAATGCAGTGGACAAAATTAATTTAAAAAAGAAATTATAGTAATTTATTTATATGACAGTTACTGACGTCAAAAACTGGTTTATGCATTCAAGAAATTTAAATCAAAGCTTCCCGTTTTAATAACCAACAGATATAAGTGTTCATTTAAAAAGAACTTAATGTTTTATTGATGTTAATCATTTATCGATTTTAAATAATTTCATCTCTTTATTCTTCTAAGCTTTGATGCAGTAAAAATTTATCAAAATATTACAATTAAAACATTCATCTTATTTTGAGACTGAACAAAAAGTACGTATTATATTGATCGAAACAATATTTCTTATCAAAATATCAAAGTAAATTTTGAATTAATCAATGGAAAATGAGAAAAAAAATTATATTTAATGTTAAAAAATAAAAATAATTTTAAATCAATAAATACTCTTTAAAGATAGCATAACAGAAATGTGTTTTCTTCAATAGTATAACAGTAGATAAATTTCTAATAAATTTACCTATATTTAATAAAGATATGAAAATTATAAATAAAAGTATTAATGGAAAACATTATATAACCGTCATAAAATTAGTTAACTACAACCGTCATAAAAATAGTTAAACATTTTTCTCGGTAAATTAATATATTTTGTCATCAACTCAGAATTAATGGCAGATTCTAAAATGATCCTAATTATATCCATTAATAATATTCTTTTATCTTAAGAATTATTTTGGAACCAGTATGGTCTTAAAAATTAACATATTTTAAAGTCAAGAAATTTATTTTAATTAATTTTATATGTAATGAATATAAAAATAATTCTTGTTTTCTTCATAGGTTTTATTTAAATTAAAATCTGCATTTTTCATATGATTGAAGGCATCTCGTTAAACTAAAAAAAACTCAAAAAGATATTAAAAGATTTTTTATTTTATTTTTATTTTTATTTTTTTTTTGCGGGGGTGGAAAGGATGGAATTCTTAAGGTCATATTTCCCCGTATTCTTTCAGTGATGTAATGACGATTAAATCTGTCATTCCACAGAAGAGATAGAAAAAAAATTTTGGTGATATTTTTTTTTCTTTTTCTATTCTTTGGCTAAATTACTATGACCTCTCCTTCCTAGTTGAATTCGCTGCAACCGGTTTCCTGTTTCAGAGAGAACACCCGGCTAACTTTTCCCGCCAGAAAGCGCCTTTGTTCGATCGAAAACCACATGGTCGATTTTGTACATGCTGCACCATCGTCTTCCTTTATAGGATAAATTTTCTAACATCGCATATTTTAAATTTATAATGTTTTCCGGGTCTCAATAAAACATTTTGTAGAAAATGCTTTTCAGAAATTTTATTTTAATTATTATAAAAATAACATAATATGAAATACATACGTATACTGCAATGTATAATCGGAAATTAATTGTTAATTTTAGACTAAAGTTTAATATTTCTTCGACATAATATTTATTATAAATTTAATAAAATGTGTGAAATATTATTTTTTATTATTACAATAACGGAAATATACAAATACAGATACAAAAATAATATAAAATTAAATAAACAAATACTTTTTAAATGATTATAAAACATTAGAACATTTTATAGCAACGATTATTAAAAATAAGAAATTCAAAGGCAGTAAATTAAAACCAATAATACTGTACGGCGAATCGATATCACTTGTTCGGGTGAAATACAAAATTGTTCTAAAAATTATAATATCAGACACCAAAAATCCTTTAGAACTCCATACATATACAACATATAATCAGAATACGGAATCAAGAAATTGAGAAGCTTTTATTTGAGATTAATTTGACAGTATTATAAATATGCATAGTCCCTTATGACTTCATAATTCACGGAAAAAACGAACATAAAAAGGTCAAACGTACATAATAGCTATGCAACAGTTAAGAAATTCTTAAATATTAATGAATTATAAATTAATATTTAAATATTTAATATTAATGAATATAAACGAATTTTAGTGTTAAAGAATATTAAAAAATATTTTCCTTTTTAACTAACCCAATTCCCAACGTAAGAAATTCAAAAGCATCAAATATAAAAAATGTGAAAAAAATAAGCTGTGGGTAGGGCAACAGATTTTTCCAAGAATTGCGTTCCTCAAGATATGCATATTGCACAGAATATAAATTGGAAGCACGCACGAAATGCAATTGTGCTACATGTACAATAATATCTAGGTTTAATGACAACTAAAGCAATCGTGCAGTACAGTCGCGTAGTTCAAGTTCTAGTGAAGTCCAACGGCACTAGGGCGGGTTGAAGTTTCAAGAATAACTAACTAAGGAACACGAGATCGATAAAGCTGCGAGTGAGAATCTATTTAAGGAAAGTTCTAGCACAGGACAGCGTGACTTTTTCCCACTCTTTGAATATCGTCCGATTTTTTCAGGGGAAAAGGAATTAACAACATTTTCACGTCTTTTTTCCCCCACAGTAGAAAAAAAAATTGTTCTTATTATTATTCGATCATTTTCAGAGGAAGAGAAAAGGTAACGCAACTTCTCTGTATTTAATTTTAGGGAGTACCACGTGGTGTTATTATCATAATGAAGTTTATTTTGATGAGACAGCTTACACGAAGCACGTGTTTCGTTTACATAAGCCTCACGCGATTTAGAACAGTTTTAAGATTGCGATTGTGGGACGTAAACAAAAAAATTATTTAATTTATTTAGTAAATGTACCTATTAGGAAACTTATTCACAGAAACACATTTATTTCTTAAGATTTAAAAAAACGAAACATAAATATGTCTTAAAAATCGATTTAAAAATAGCTTTAACAATTATAGTAAATCATCACTCTTAAAGTTTAATTTTCCTTGTTGCCAGTTATTTTTATCTCAATAAATAATTTTCAAAGGAGGATTATTTTTATATATTCAGTCAATATATGATCTGTGTAAAAGGATAATAAATGTATAACGAATATGAAATTTACTTATTTGATGCGCGTTTATAAATATAAAAGAAAACCGCCAGTTTATAAAAAAAATTAACTTAATTTACGAATTTATAAAAGATATTTAACAAATTGACGAGTATGATAACAATCAAAATATAAAAAGATTTTAAAAACGTTTCAACAAAAGAAACTAAAATGACATAAATTTATATTTGCACTCTTCAATATTTTTATATAAAAACAAAAACGCACAAAACCGGGTGTTCATAAAAAATTTAACTTAACTTACGAGTTACAAGATAAATTTACACACAAGATAATTTACAAATTGATGAGCATGCTAATATCAAAATACATAAATATATAATTTAGAAATATTCCAATAAAATAATAAATAAAAAGAGACAATTAAATTTACTTTTAGCATGTTCAATATATTTTTTTTTCAAAAATATTTATATTATTATATTTACTCGTTTTATAGATCAATATTGTTGATTTAAAAAAATAATTAACTTAAATTATTTATTTTTTACAAAACGATTAAAAATTTTATTATTAACACATTTTCACATAAAAAAATAATAATAAAAATAAAAAAAAGTTTCCGAAAAATTTAACTTTCTTATATTTAACAAATTGTCGAAAAAAACACAGTGTAATTCTTAAGAATCATTTGTAATTACTCGAGAGTATAATCAATTATCTTACAACTTAAAATATCAGAAAATGGTGTAAAAATTAACGAAAAAAAATAATAATTCGATAAGAATCTCAAAAATATTAAGGGAATTAAGAGAATTTATGAAAAGCTTTTTCTCACTCCTAAATAATGCACCAAGGGAAAAAAATTACTTAAATTTATTTAAATGTTTAATTGTGAAAATTAATCGTATTTCTTATAAGAATATGTAGCATTAGTTTGAAATGTATCTAATTATTTAATTTATAAAGTTTTTTTCAAAATGAAATACAACAAATCTCTCAACCGAATAATAACAATAAAGAATTCTAAATGAATATATATAATTGAACATTATTTTAAAATAAATTAGAATATCATATAATATTGATAAAAATAGTACTTACTCTTTTTTTGTTTCTTTCTCATCTTTTTCTCCTCAATAGAAATCATTTTTTCCTGTTTCGAATTTTTAAAATTCGATAGCACAATTGCAGTACCCAGGGCCAGAATAGAAAAAACACCAGCGTCGCTGCTGAGCACGTGGATAACGATGGCTGACATTAATATTGCCAAAATGCACAGGGGGTATATGTTCTCCAGCTGTATCGAAATAAACAGTGCCATAGATGCCGGTACGGCAAGCGTTAGACTAAATTTGTTCATTTTCTTCATCGGTTCTGAACTCGGTCTTCACTCTAGAAACATTCGCAATCGAATGACTTCAGTCTTGGGAAGTCTCTACCTCGTGGTGTGAAGGCAGGAAGTGATGTCATCCAATGAAAGCTGTTCGCGCAGTCGCAGTCCAACAAGAATGGTTTTCTTTTACCAAGAAGGAGGAGCTTCCGTAGGGCGGCAAAAGATTTCTTTTTAATTAAATTATACATTTTCACTTAAAAAAATCAATGATATATATTGATATTAGTTTTCAATTAATAAATTAGAGATTGAAGGGAAAAGTTAACCAAATTATCTATGATTATTTATATTTCAGATTAAATATTCACAATTTTCAAAAAAAAAAAAAAAAATGCAGTGGAAAAACGTATATGTATACTATACTATATTTATATATGATATGTCTAGACTATATATAGGTAAATGTATACGAAAAACGGAATTCATATGTATTTGCAGATAAGTACATAAATAATTTCTTCAAAAATAATAGTAAAAAATTAAACTTTAATTAATTATGTCCATTTATCTGTAAATACATATAAATTCCGTTTTACGTACATGTGCACACTTGTAAAAAAAATGGAATTATGTTATATTAAAATAACTGATAGAATCTTGAACAGTTATGTCCGTATTATGTTTAAACTTTTAATTTGTAATTTATTAATGAGTATATGACTTGCAAATAAAAAAATCCCAAATTTAAGAAAAATACTCTTATCTCTTAAATATGTTTATATTTTTTACTATATGACACATTTTTTATTAATTCCAAAAATAAGTACTTTATAAATAAAAATTAATTTAGTTTATTTATTGTTGATTAAAAAAAGTTGGAAACAGTTTAAAATTAATTTTTTAGTCAACAAATATTTTCTTCTGTAATTGTTGTTTGATTATAGAAATAAAATTTTGAATGTTCATGTCTAAAATTTTAGAAATTAGAAATTCAAAAAGAAGTATATTAAATCCTATCATAATTAATATATATATATATATATATATATATATATATATATATATATATATATATATATATATATATATATATATATATAGTTAATAATATATTTTATAAAATATAATGAAAAATGCCAAATGGAGAATAGTACATTGATGATATTAAATGCCAAATGTAGAGTATTAATTTAATATTTTCAATGTACTATTGTTGACGACTGGTGATATTGAATTTCATTTTCTTAATTTTTGGAGATTTAATATCCTTGAAAAGAATTATGGAATATCAATGAATTTTTTATTACATTTTAATTTTATAATTCTTGAAATAATGAAGATTTCAACAAATTTAGGCTAATTTTGTATAATTTGCTTTCATCTATTTTCTCTTTAGTAAATATCGTCTGAGCGTATTTATGATTACAATTTTTCCCATTTATATTTTTATCGTCTGCTCCTAATGTTAATTGTGCGTATATTTTCTCGTTTTCTTTTGGCAACAAGTAAAATTCAATATTTTTATATTTGATTCGATTAAATTTTAAAGGAAATGATAATCAACATGATAATTCGTATCATCCAAATAATTTCGCTTATATATATATATATATATATATATATATAATATATATATATATATATATATATATATATATATATATATATATATATATATATATATATATATATATATATATATATATATATATAATACCACTTAACTTTTTTCTTTGTGGACTTGACATGATTAATGAACAGCTTTAAAATATCCACATTGTAAAACATTATCTGTTACATATTGCCTACCGTAATGATTTTTCATTATTATTATTATTATACAGTACGCACGTATCGCAAGGGATGAAACCTGGAAAACTCCCAAACACCAACCTAGGCAGAAGCAAGTAGAAAAGAATTAAATACCCACAGTACCTATCTCTCATTATTCAACAATAATTTAAATTAATTCTGTAGGATTTCACTGAGAAAAGGGAGATATATTATTGATTATTGGGAATTTTCAGAGAATATATAGAATTTAAAGAAAAAAAATTGATGAATATTAATATTTAAACACCAGAATCATAAAAGAATAATGTGATATATATGTCTACCTGTGTGTAATCTGTTGTTGGTGTGAAATGAACCATCGTTTTCATAATCTCAGTCTCATATGACTAAATCACACATATAGAAGTTCAAAAGTTGCTAAGCCTAACACGTGTTTCCTGAGTATTGTGCTTAACTTTGTGCATTTAACACTTGCTTTAAACAAAGTGCACTTTCTTGTAATTTTTTAAATTCAAATTTCAAATCTAATTTCGATCTTTTGTGATCTGCACAAATAAAATCTTTATTCCATGTGTCCGAAGAATTCTGATCCAGATTCGAATACCCCGGGTAACAGTTGGTCGAACACAGAACGCCTGCTTGCAAAACCGAATGAGATTTACACCTGAAAGTTGGTGTAAGACTAATTTAAAGCACGACCTATATTTTTATCCGAGATTTTGATTATTACATTGATAATACATTAAAAACTTATTTAACAATTTAAATTTTCTTTGCAAAAATTTAAGTCTCAATTCCCAACGTTTGAGAACTTTGACCACTTCATAAACGGTGTTTGTGTGTTTGTGCAATATACCTTTATATAAAAATGTCATATTTATGGGTAATTATTTGTTTAGTTTGCTTATTTTGCATTATTACTTATATTGCATATTTGCTTATTTTGCATTACTTGCTTATATTGAATTATAATAATTATTATTACACCAAACCTAATGAGACTGGAAACTACAATTTAAAATAGATATGATTGAACTTCCTCAAATATCCAAGTAAAGTGGGAATCGAACACTCAACCCTTGATCCAAAGACTAGAGAGCTAACCATTTGTCAACCAGCTCCGCGAATAACATTAAAAGTTTAAAAAAATGCATAGATGGTGTCAAATTTCATACATTCAGACCTATTACCTACATTCAAATCTACTATAGGGATAGTGTCCGATCTCCTATATTAAGATCTACGATTACGGTGTCGAGAGTCGAATCTTCAACCACTGATCCGAAGGTTCGAAAACTAACCATTTTCCTACCAGATCCACGTATAACATTAAAAGTTAAAAAAATAAATGAATGGTGTCAGATCTTTTACATTCCTAGTATAATTTTTTAAAGAAATAATGATAAGTCTTACCGTGGCCTTAGTGGCTATGCGTGATATCTGTCGGGCTTCGAAATTAAACAATACCGCTTATTCACAGGAACACAAACTGATTGAGATGTTAATTAACTACATGAACGTTGTTTCATACTTTTTAAAACATCCATTTAGTTAATCAATATCTCAGTTGGTATATGTAATATTAATATTTCATTTTAGCAATATATATGTATATATATACCAACTTGTCTAGTGGTCAGCATGCCTGACTGCGGAAAAGGAGGTCCTGGGTTCGAATCCCGGTTCGGGCATGGATGTACTTTCTCTCTCTATCTATCCTGTCTTTGTCCTTTCCTTGTATGAATGAGGTGTGAATGGTTGCCTACCTTATAAACGGGTCCCTATGGCATGTGTGTAAAGCAAAGTCGTACTTTCACCTTCATGGTGCTCTGATTAAAACGAAAGGCGCTCCCAATCGACTTAAATTCGCATAACAAAGCGAGCTTGGCATGTCCAAGTGTCATAAACAACAACAACAGCAACAATATATATATATATATATATATATATAATTTCTAAAATGAAATATTAATATTACTATAATTAGTTTTATTATTTATGAAATAAAATGTGTTATTTCCCTTTTCATGTTTTATATATTTCCTATTTAATAAAACATTAATAATAAACATACACAATAAAACACAATGAAACCGCTTATTACTTTTTACATTTTAAAACATGTTATTTCATCATGTTTTATATATATAATGTATGAAATAAAATGTGTGAAGAATTATTATAGTATGTTCTATTTTCACATAAATAATAAAACTAACTATAATAATATTAACATTTCATATTAGCATATATGAAATGTTAATATTTTATTTTAATTAGTTTTACTTAAATTTTAATATATATAATTACGCGGGGACAATATTTTTCCAGAATTGTTCCTCTTTTCATAACAAACACAATTGGATGTACAACCCAATTCTTCCCCTATATAATAGAAGTTCTTTCAGCATTATATTTCTGGACATCAGGAGCAGGTGGAAAGGCCTCTGCTTGACCGCAACAATTCTCTTCAATTCGCATACAATCGGAGCCGTTTATCAAATTTCGAAAAGTTGAGGCGCTTCAATATGTAGAATGTCAGAGATTTTTACGCCAAAAAATGATTTCAACACTTAAGGGAGGGGCCTTTCCTTCAGATGGTCAGCGAACCGTTCCTTCTTTCGTTGCGCTGTCACTGAAAACCACGAAACTCATTGTCTGGTGAAGGGGCCATTCTGTCTGAAAGTATCATCATTCAACCACCCCACAGGGGAGGGGAGGGGAGTGAGATTTCGTCAGAATAATAATTATGATATCCTAAATAAATATTTGATATTAAATACGCATACAATGTTATACGAGGGACACTCCGAAATTTTTGAGATACAACTAGGTTTTTAAAGTTATACTTACAAAATTTTAGGTGTGTTCAAAGTAGTCTTTTTTTTTTTAAAAAATAACGTCGGGCACTTGGGTGACTAACCCTTCGCCACAACAAGGGCGGAAACTGCTACTCATTTATCGTTACCCAGCGGGCACCTGTGAACCAAGTCACGGAGGCGAGTAGCATTACCCGCGTCATACCACCACAGACCCGTTTATAGGGCGGGCCACATTCATACATCAACACACTAGAAAGGACAGAGAAACACAGAGAGATAGTAACATCCATGCCCGAACCGGGATTCGAACCCGGGACCCACAGCTCAAGAGTCAGGAACGCTAACCACTCAGCCATTGGTCGGCTTGTTCAAAGTAGTCTCCTCCAGCATTCATGCATTTTTGTAGACGAATTTTCCACAGATTAAATGCCTCAAGCCATTCATTTCTTCGAATAGATGAAAAAAATGCATTTATAGACACATCAATCTCTTCTTCTGAATGAAAACGACGTCCACGTAAGTTCTTCTTTAGATTAAAGAATAACCAAAAGTCGCACAAAGCTAGATCAGGTGAATACGGCGGATGTTCCATCACTTTAGTTTGTTTTTGTTTAAGAAACTCAACTGTTAATCCGGCTGTATGTGAAGATGCATTGTCATGGTGAAGCATTAGTCCCCTAACATTCAGTTCTTGTAGAATTTCTGGAAGACATTGAGTGGTATACCAGTATGCTGTTACTGTCTTCTGTCCTTCCAACTTGATGGCTTTGACCCATCCCGTACTTCTGAAGAAAACGGCATACATCACTTTTTTCAGTGCGCGTTGTTTTTTCACCATAAACGGCGTGGGATCATCTTCAAAGACCCATACTTTGCTTTCTTGACGTGTTGGAACGTCAAAAAATGGTATGTACGTTTCATCACCTGTTACAATTTTAGAAATGATGCGGTGGCCACCATCATTCAGCATATTAAGAGTTTCTTTTCTAATTCTGACACGCTCCTCTTTTTGATGCTCCGTTAGATTATGGGGAACCCAACGGCAAACTACTTTTTTCATATTCTAATAATAATTCTTCATGAATGATTTTGTGTATGGCTGCGGATCCAATGTTAAGTTCCTTCTGTATCATTTGATAGGTACAGCGATGTTAATGCATGACCGTTAACATTTTTCGCATGGCAGATATATTATCCGGGATTATTGCCGACGGCGGCCTTCCTGTTTGTTCTTCATCCTGAAGAAAATTGCGACCTCTTCTAAATTCTCTAAACCTTCTGAAAACAGTAGCACGCGCTGGAGATTCATCACCCAATACTAATTGCAACCGTTGAACGCATTCTTCTTGATTGAATCCTGCTTTGAAATCGTAGAAAATCATAGCGCGAAAATGTTCTCTCGTCCACTCCATTTTCTCTTCTGTTTAAAATTTATTCCACGCTAAACAAGTTGAAGTAAGTCAGTAAAAAATTGTCTTCTGCGTTAAAATACTTTGTACTTTAAAATTAAGCAGTTATTTTTATTTTGTAAATTCTCGTCTGCGCGTATCTCAAAAATTTCAGAGTAACCCTCGTATATGGGAAAATATATAATTCTCATAGTTCTTAGTTTAGCGGAAAACGGCGGGTGATTTATGAAATGGCTGCCTACATATTCTAGAGAATGCCGGCTAAGTCCCTGTGACATGCACAGATTTTGAGCAATAATCAAGAATTATTTAGTTTTGTTTTATTTTATTTCGTTGTCTCTTACCTCACTTGATCAACAAAGACATTGATCAAGTCCATGAACACGTGATAGATGAAGAGTGTGAGATGCAGCTTCAGGTGGTTCAAGACCGATAGGTATGAAAAAGCTTGAAGCATGCCTTAATAAATCATCATCATAAATTAGAACAGGGAAAAGCAGAAGACCCCAGACTTGGCCTGCCAGAACAGAAATATTATTTTACTCGAAAGATATTGCACCACGACATAATTTACGCACTCCAGCCGCCATTAGTAAACACGACGGATCTTCGCTAATGTCGGGATTCGAACGCACAACCTTCCGATCACGAGAACGACGCTGTCAGCAACCATGTCACCGTTACCTTTCATAGTCAATTGTCTAAGCATTTGAAATAAATAAATAAGGCTTTAATATATTCATTAATTGTCGGGCTGAGTCGGGATTCGAACTCATCACTTTCTGATAATGAGAGCGAGCACACTAACCAACCAAGCCACTGTGGCCACGAATTATTTTATTGGATTACATAGACATCATCTACAAATAAATTAAAATGGTGTTAGATGAACACACACAAACATATATATATATATATATATATATATATATATATATATATATATATATATATATATATATATAAAAAAGAGTTATCTCAAACAGTCTTTATACATTTCTCTAAACAGTAAAAACTATCATTAATTCTGTAAGCCTTGGGCGATACGCTACTGTCTTCCAGGCAGAAGTTTTGGCCATTATCCACTGTCTGCGAATAAATATGAGGAAGAGCTACCACGGTAAATTTCTCATTTTTAGTGACAGTCAAGCCGCTTTAAAAGCGCTCAGTTCTTTCGAAATCAAATCTAAAATGATTTTGGAATGTAAAAACCTTCTTACAGAACTGGCAACTAGAAACAAGGTGATCCTTGTATGGGTGCCAGGGCACAAAGGTATCGAAGGTAATGAAAGGGCTGATGAACTTGCTAAACAAGGATCGTCTTTTGCTCTCATTGGTGCAGGACCTTTTTGTGGGATCCATTTGAAGACCGCAAAAACCAATGTTCTTAGATGGGAAAAACGGAAGATGTATGAAGCTTGGCTCCTGGTCAAACCCACGCTAAAAGTATGATCTGTGGATCATCAGCGAGGATTGCCTCTGAAATTCTAAGATGCTCTAGGCAGAAGATACGTTTAATCGTAGGCTTCATAACTGGGGACTACTATTTCAGAAAACACCTCCATAAAATGGGACTGTTTCAGCAAGACCCTATCTGCAGGAAATGTCATGCGCAACAGGAAACGGCCAAGCATATCATTTACGAATGCGAGGCCCTTGCCCTCCCTAGATTAACTTCTTTAGGCATCATCCATCCAGAGAGTGACACTTAGACTCCATTAAAGGGTTATATCGGACTTTATTAATAAAGTGAGTGACCCGAGCAACTGGAACTAGGAAACATTGGGTTTGGAGTTAATAGTACAAAATGCTGGTAAAAGCAGAGGTGCCCAATGACATACATACCCAACTCTAAGAAGAAGAAGAACCACCTGTTAACACGGTACATACAAATAAAAAATCCTATAAACACGTTGCAACATGATGGATGTTAAAAAAACTTATTATCACTTCTTAGACAATCCACACAGAACACATCATCCAAAGTGTACTTTCTAAATTTAGGAATATTCGTATCGCTTTAATTTAAATTAGAAAAAAAATAATAATAAAAGAAAAGAAAGTCACCAGTTAATTCATGTGAGAGAAAACTGTATTATTAAAATAAATAATAAATTATTTTCAAAATATAAAAAATATATTGCCTTTCAATTTTGAAGTAAGGTAACATGCCGAATTTGAGACACTCTAAAATATATTAGATGACGTAATAAACTTAATCTGAATTTTCAAATTTACTGATATCTTTAAGTGCAGACGCACATTTTACGAGACTAATATTTATTATCACACTGTATTTCACTTATACCTTTTCCATATTTTTCCTCGAAATTTTTATATCATCATATATTGTATAATTATAAATCATAGCATTTATATGTTTATCAGGGTACAGAAATTTACAACCCATTTAAATAAAATCTACGTTCTATTTGTCCACCGATTTTTGAATCGATGTTGAATGGAAAAAGCTGCTTGAAACGGAGTGAAATTAATATCAAGGATATTGTTCTCTGTTGTAAAATGTATGAAGATTATCTCAAGAACATGTCGTTCTTTTGTAGCTTTCAAAGTAATCATTTATGAGTAACTACTGGATATAAAGAAAAAAATACATATCATCGGCGCTTCCAACTATCCCATAAAGCTGTTTTTTTTTTAAATAAATAGCAATTTTTTTCTACGGCTTTTCAGTATTGCAAGAAGCAAACGCACTTTCGGCTTTCCCATTACGCCCCAGATCTGAGCTCAAATAAAAGTCCCCAGTTTAATAATTAAAATATTGTAACTAAGGAAAAATTTCAAACTTTCCATTCATAGCCCGCTGAAGATAGTTGCAAATAATTTACCTTCAGTTACGATAAACAATTTAGTTTTATCTTTCCTATCATAATCCACACATAAACATTTTCTTTCTTCATAATCCAAATATCTTATTCATTTTTCTGCAGAGATAAAAAAGTTCATTTTTGATAGTCATTTACAAAAATCGTTTGCGTTTCAAAAGCAATTAAAGTCTTTTTTGTTTTATCTGAAGGGCATCTTCTGTCGCTAATTGAACAAGAACAATTCCTCCAAAGTTTCTGACTTTAATTATTAGGGGGTGGGTGATATGTCATCGCTTTCCACTCGAATAATCATTTCAAAGGATTTCAACTAGCCCGTTAAAAAATTAAATAAATAATAAAGTTTATTTCATTCTAAGTAAACGAAAATAAAGTTCCGTAATTTGCACTTATATAAGCTGACATGAACTTCTAAAATATTATTTTTACGATTTGGTGCTCTGACCATGACGTCACGGGAGGAAAAAGATTTTAGGAATTCTATTCTTTAGAAAGAGTTGAAGAGAAAAGTGTGCGATTTATGTTATTAAATCACATTTTTTCATTTTTTTCCAAAAATGTATAAATTTGATTTTATTTACATTTTCTTTAACTATAAACTTTAGAGTTGTAAGAAATCTATTCGATATATTGAAGTTTATTGACTATGGAATTTTAACTAATGATAATTTTTATTAGCAGTTTAGTAATTTTACTCTGTAAAGGAATTTTTCAGCGAAGGAAGAATCAGCAAACTTTACTATAACGTGATTAATTTATTGCATCTTTTAAAATAATAATTATCTAATATTAATTTGTGACTATATATATATATATATATATATATATTCTATTATTTACATTTAAATCTCCAAATATTTATGACTAACGAGCCAAACTTGCGAGCTTTCAAGTGTTGTAATTTCCATTGCAAAACGTCCAACTAGTTTCCGGGAAACACAGTGGAGGGGTGATATTAGTTGTCTTCAAGCAATGTTTGTTGTTTAAACTAAATGATTGATAACTTATCGCCTTAATCATGTTCAGATGTTGCGAGACAATTTTGGCGATACATCATTTACGATCGATAAGTTGTTCAGAAGTCAATAATGTGTTTCTTGTTGATTCTCAAGTATCTATTTTGTCATTTAAACATTCAAGGCATAGTGAATATGCAGTGGTTCATTCCTGCAGATTGAATTTAAAAAGTTGGTAAAAATTTACCGTATTGGTAATAGATAAAAATATTTTTCATGGCTTTCCAGAAACGAATTTAGATTTTGAGTCATGACATACTGTGGTAAAAATTTACCGTACGGTCACCCTTGGCAAAATTTTCAAAAAGTCGCCAAAGGTGACCCCATGACGAATTTCCTATCGCGAAAAAAGGAGGGAGGAAAATGGCTGAAATAGTGACAAATACTTCATACATTGTTGGTATTTAACAATATGCTCAACTAATTTTACAAAATTAACAAAAAAATGGGATTTATAGATTTCAAACATCAATGGCAAAATAATAAAGTTGATATGTTAAATTATCCATAAAATTTTTTGATTAATAAAAATCAATGAACCTTTTGAGCCCATGTTTTACAAATCTGCTTATTATTTCAGCATTAAACAATAATTAAAAAAATTTTTTTTAATGTTGGCATAAGCAAGGTAATAGTTTTAAGATTCAATAGAGATTGTTTGCAAATATTACAATTACTAATTTAGAATTCTAGCCATCAAGTTTGTTTAGGTTTCACATAAAAACTCAATCTTACTCAATGCGAGCTATAAGCGTATGACTATAAAGCTCCAAAACAGTTTTTTGTTGTAACTGAACCTAATCTAACCTTTGGAATTCTATTAATGAATGAAATTTTTGAAAATTTAAATCGTTCTTGGCGATTTAAAACTAATTATAAAATGGATGTTTTGTCTAGTCTTTCTTATTTTGCCTTTTCTGTTGTTCTATTGCCCATATGTTAATGGCTTGAATCAATGAAAAACGGTTCCTTAAAGGGATGCCGTGACCCTTGTATAAAAAATTGCTTTATCAACAAAATGAGCTTCGACTCTATTCTCAGACGGTGAAAATGTGCTTTGGGTCCCCTGCTTGGCGCATTTTCAAAAAGTCGCCAACTGGCGCGTTTTTGCGTGTTGTCTCGCGGATTTGAATGCTCCGAGAGACACTACACAAAAACGTCGTTTCTATGTCGACGAACCGAAATCCGTGTTTTTAAGGAATTTCACCATTGGTATGGCAACAAAAACAAAAACAATGGTTTTTTAATGAATTTCACCGTTGGTATGGCAACGAAATCAAAAACAATGGTTTTTTAACGAATTGTATAACAAAAAATACACTACAATATGGAGAAAAATTATTATATTTTTAAAAATTAATAAATAAAAATACGCAGAAACAAATAAATAACTCACGTACTATCTCCAGGGCAAATTCAACGGTAATAAAATGTCGTGCATGAAATTTTTAATTCTACGGTTATTCAAAATCAAAATAATTAGCGACCAATAGTAATACTGAAACAAAAGAGTTGTAATGAGTATGCACCACAAGGAGTGCATTTAGGATGAAATAGCCACGGTTACCACGCTTGGCGCGTCTATCGCTCATTTGGCAAGAAAGGGGTACCCAAACCACAAATTCACCTTCTCAGACATTCGATGGTGAATTTAGCCTTGTTTGCGACCATTCAAAGAATGCGATTTGAGGGCAGACATCAAATTCGTCGACAAATCGGATTGACGACGCCGACTCAATATGTTGTCTTTAATTAATTATGTGTGGCGTAAATGAAACGTTACCTGACGTCATGTATATTTTAAACCAATGAGAATCGTAATAAAGTGGCGTTGTCAGGATCTCAATTGTAACGAAAGAAATAATCACCTTATGGTTAATAAAGCCTCCTTGCATTGTGATGCAGATGTGAGTAGAAAATCAAAATAAACACGGACAAATGCACTGCGGTTCCATTCTCAAAGAAAAGAAAAGAATGCCAAAAACTAAAAATTTTCGGAAACGAAATACAATGGTCCCCACAAACAAAATATCTTGGAGTAATCCTCGATAAAAGACTAACGTGGAGGCCACACATTAACGAAATAAAAACTAAAGCCAACAGCGCCACCAGAGCACTGTATCATTTCCTAGCGAAAAACTCAAACCTATCTATCAACAATAAAATCCTAATTTACAAAATGTACATCAGGCCCATAATAACATACGCCTGCCAGAATTGAGGTGGTGCTGGTGCAACTACCATAAATAACCTCGAAAGGCAACAAAATAAAATCCTTAGGGTTATTTCGAAAGCGGAATATTACCTCAGGAATGCCCAAACTAGAAAGGACTTAGGTATATTAACCCTTAGCAAATTTATAAAACACCTTGCATTTAAATTCTACAGCAAATTATATGGTATAGAAAACACAGCAATACAAAATATCCCTAACTATGACCCTAAATTCTTTCGTTGGCCAAGAGCAGTACTTCGTCTAAAACCAACGACAGTTAACTTCTAGGAATCAATGTCTACTAAATTAAATTATGTCTTTTAAATTGTTGCCACCTTTCTATTTTAACTCCATCAATATAGTGTAAAGAAATTGTCAGTACGCTTTCAAATTCTCCCACCCATTAATTGATGGTAAACGAATGTTTGCTTGTAAACAAACGCTACGACATTAATCAGTTACGACGATATCATCAGCAGATGGCGCCGCTTCTACCTATACCAAAATTTAAGCGAATTTTCCTGCTTAAATAAAGTATATATCTTAGTTAAATATTTTTAAAATAATAAGGTTTGAATGTGCAGTATAAACAGATTAAATAATTCACCCATAACGCTGTCATGCAAACCCAATTCTAACCCAGGAAGTACTTCCATTGATCCTATGAAATGTATCTGTAATAATTTTTTTTAATTATTTTATTAAGTACTTATGTTATTCTTATATTGCACACACTCGGTGTATTCAAGAATTGTAAAAATCTTTATGTATTTCTTTCTTGTATTGCAAGATCTTGTATAACTTTTCTTGAATTTTTCACTAACTCTCGTGAAGCTTAATGGAGTTAGGTAAGTGTGCTCCTAAAGCTATGTCTTCTCCATCTCTTAGGCAACTTCAACTTCTTCATTAAGTCCCAATATTTTTAACTAGTACAGAGGCAAATGGCTTACAGCTAAAAAACCTCACAGCAAAATTTAGACCAGATGTGAGTAGGGAATGGAGAGTCTTGCTCAACCAAACTAGTAGAACCCCCAGTTTCCAGCTTCTATCTGTTGGAGTTGCTTGCTTTAATTTGCTTACTGGGCATGACTATTTGCAGAAAAATTCACATCGTATTAGAGTCAAAGAAGCCCGGTAGCTTAGTGGTAGCGTTTCACGCTCCCATGACACAGATCCGAGGTTTGATCCTAGGGCTGGGCAAGGTTGACTCAGCCTTTCATCCCTTCTGTGGGTCGATTAACTGAGTATCAAGCATGCTTGGGAACTAAACACTGGGGGTCTTACGTTAGGCTGACCACCTAACTGGGACATATGCTTCGCACCCCAGGGCCCTCGGTCATGAAAACAGTTATGGGCACTGTAGGCCTTGGCCCACATGGGCTGTCGTGCCATGGAGTTTAGTTTAGAGTCAAAGATTTGGTGTGTTGTCCTGTGGGGCCTCAGGGGTGTATGCATGATGAATAGTGCAGGGATTGTCCCATTGTCTTAAAGTTTCATGAAGAGAACTCTAAGGACGATAACTTAAATTTTTTTATGCTTCACCCTTTCTTTCGAACTTTGCTTTTTTGAATTCAGAATGAATTTAGCAGCAATGCAGTAAATATTTTTTTCTTTGCCTTAATCAACTACGCATAGATGATAATTTTAAAAGAGAGTGAAGACCTGCCTCCCTTCTTGAAGCGGGAAGTATTCCGGGATTGTGTTATATTGCTCAAATTAATTACATCACGGTATAAGGAAACCAGCATCAATTACGTTTCAAATGAATACAAGCCCTAAAATCAATATATTGAAACGAAATATAGGTTTTATTTTTAACTTAGCCAAAGATCGACGTCCTAATGCCAGTTTTACCTCTCAATCTATGCAACCGTGCTCTCTATTCAACCCATCATAAAAACTTGATTGCCAAACAGTATATAGATTTTACTCACAGTAGTAAATTTTATAATTCACCTAACTAAATTGGAATTTAAATAATGCCATTTAATTCAAGTGACAAATTGTAAGTCAAACACCACAATTTAAAAAATAAAAGATTCGGTATAGAATTGAGTACTCTTTGGTTTGGCTATAAAATTCAGCTTCTGGTAACCCTGGTAGCCCAATCTTTGCTTAGCTTTTGTGTAGCGGCCATTTTGTTAATCACATTTTGGCGCCTAACTTCGCGGTCAAAAATTGCCAAAGAATCAAGACCGAATTGTAAACTTTTGCCCAAAATATTAATTTTTTCTAATGAATTTATTGAAATTTAAAATAAAGCAGAAATAGAGTTTTAAATTGGAAGAAGTATATATGAGGTTTTACTATAAGCAATTGTCTCGTTAAAAAAATTATATTAATAGTATACAAAAAAGTCATTAAAATTTTTTTTGTAATATGAAATGATGTTAGTGTATCAAAATTTCCTTTTCCCGTTTTTAATCAAAGTCAAATCATATTAAAAAAATTAATACCAAGTTGTGTTTTGCGAATAAAACTGCTATTTTAAATTCTGATTAGTATTTCTTGTAAAGTAACCGATTCATTGCCCTTGTTGATAAGTATTTAAAAAATTAGTATTGCTTGTTATTATTACTGCTCAATTTATTTTGATTTACTGCGATATTAATTTCAATCAATCAAAATACAATTCGGCTGTAATGTTTTTCAAATAGCTCTGTTTGAAATTAGCGAAAATGATGGCTGGTTGTTTATAATGTGGTCTTTCTAGAATGAATTCCAGTCATAATATTTAACTGAACTTAATAACGTTACGTAAGATTTCTTCTGTGAAGTAAATAAGCGTTTTACTAAAACTTTCCCAAATAAAAAAAACTCGGTTATGTTGAGATTGATACACGGAATGGGATACATACATACATACATACATATATATATATATATATATATATATATATATATATATATATATATATATATATATATATATATATATATATATATATATATATATATATATATATATATATATATATATATATATATCATGAATTGATAAATAATTAGATTTAAGAAGAAATTAAATTTTATAGGAGATATAAATACTAGCTAGTAAGAAATAACCACATGTTAAATGTGAAAAAATACACAGCAAGAAATTTAATAAGTAAGAAATTAACTTGTATTAATTAAGAGGAAATTAAATAAGAGGAAACTGCGATAAATTGTAAGCAATAAGAATTACTTAATTGCTTACAATTTATCGCATAGTTTCCTCTGTGTTAGAGTTCTTATTAATTAAAATATTTATTTATTTTTAGTAATATCTTTTATTTAAAAAACACTTATTTTTAATAAGGACTTTAAAATTAATATTTATCTAAAATTCGATTATAAGTTTATTATTTTTTTTGACTGTCAGAGTAATATTATCTTTAATTACAAACAATGATTTTATAGTGACAAAATTAATTGTCCTTAAGTGTAAAATTATTTCCGTTAATTATACATTTATGGAAATAATTTTACATTTAAGGAAGTCATTTGAGGATTAATTTTATGATACAGATTTTGAGAATTAAATGAAAGAGATTTTGATTTTAAATTAGCGATTTTAAGTTAAGTCATTTTAATATAAACACGTCGCTTTTAAAGTTTAAAATATAGAGAGAACAGAGGTATGTAAATATATATTGCAAGGAAATTTATACTTAATAAGCAAATTAAAAATGTTTGCTAAACAGATGATATTCCAAACATGTTGTTATATTTCCTGTTGTGTTCAACAGAAAAAATACATCTTTAATTAAGAAGAAAAACTTACGTTAGTGAAAATATAGTGAGGGGCTTACAATTCAGAGATTTAAAACGTATAAATTATCTTAACAATTTTTTAGAAAAGGAAAGAAAAAGAGAAAAATAAGGCATTATGTCCTTTTCTAAAATTTTTGGATTTTTCCCTTCACAAAATTTCACAATTGCATTCTTTTACATTTCCAAGAAAAAATGTAAGGTTCTATTCAAAAGACTTGAAAATCTTTCCCTTCGGCATGCAGCTGGACATTTTGCCCGAAGGACATTTTCCTGATCATCTGTTCTTGCAGATACAGAATAACACCAGACATTGTGACTCCAACAAATCTTTTCACGCCCAAGATAAAGTATTTCTTTCCTAAATGTTGAAAGGGATGTCCACAATGGTTCTATCAAGTTTTTGTCATTTGCAAAGGTACAGAATCTTTCTTCTGAGCCATACAAAGCATTATAGGTGAATGCGTGATTGTATACACACATTCATTTTAAAGTTTAGAATAAAAAGAAAATTAATAATAAAAATGAAAAAAATATAAAGAAAACGCAATTTCTCGTGAGGGTGTAAGATCGCTCTCGATGCTCACAGAAAACTCTTAAGTAAATCTCTCTTATATTTTTATATAAATTTATATATATAATGTCGATATAAATCATTTCATTTGAGATCAAATCATTTGAGTTCGATTTTGTTTATTTGCTATGCCAGTGTATCTTTCTTGCTATTTCTTAACTCTAACTGTAATTAGTTTCTTAAATAAGATGATCGTATTTAATGCATGAAAAATGGAAATAAATATTGAAAAAAAAAAAAAAAAAACGGGAGAAAATGACGCATTGTCTCTTTTCTCTATAGAAACTAATATCATTTAAGTAATTTTTCAAAGCAATAAATTTCCTATACATTATTCTGTTTATATGATATTCTAAATTATATAAATAATTCACTAGATTTATATTAATGATTTTAAGTATAAAATATTAGCCTAAATGTAGAAATAAAATTTTATTAACATAAAACGGAATAAATATTACATTTAATTTTTTTCACTTCTTGTTTACAAATAGGAAATAAAAATGTCATTTTCTTTTTTTTACCATTTGTTATTTATCAGCTATTATATCGTCTGTCATTAAAATTTTCGTTTTCACACTTGCGAAATATATTTCTTATTTCTGATGTTTTGGGGCAGTTTATTATTAAAGAGATTTTCTGAAAATTGGAAAAAACGTCCCCTTTAATTGCTACAAATCATGATTGCCATAGACAAATATGTGTTTAATTTTGTTCTAGTTTTAATGACGAAGTCCAAGGTTGCTTAATAGCAATCATAAATAAATGGTAGCGGGTTCTACACCCGGCCCAAGCGAAAGTCCATTGTTCTACTAATGGCTACTGGAGCACGTATAATAGGTTGAAGTTGCAATTTTTATCAAATAAAATGATACCTGTGACTGTGGAAGACCAAATCTCTGGCATCTTTTGCTTGACCTTGCATCTAAATTAAGAGTGCCAATGGATGTGATATGTTACCCTTTTGTGGTGTTAATGTCACATCCTCTTTGGTGCTTCAATATTATAAGATGTCATTAATTTTGTCCTTTGTATGTCGAAAAATGAATTAATCCTAGTTACCAGATATTGGAAATAAAAAGAAATATTTACATTAGGTGTTGTAATGAATTGTAAAAAAATTTCTATGTGGAGATATTCTCTGTTTTGTTGCAAGGTAATATTATTGATTGCAAAATCGTTGTTTTCATTTTGCATTATTTCCTCTTTTAGCAAGATGGGCCTCTAAGCCCCCTAACCTTAACCTATGCAAACTTCGCCCTTGTAGAAAATTAATAGTTTGCTAATCTCATGTTTTAGATCGAAATTTGTAATTTTCTATTGTAGCAGGTGTTTAATATTTGCCTATTTGTACTGGAAATTGTCATTTTAAATTATGTCAAATATTCTGCTATTGATAAATAAAAATATATCAAGTCTAAAATAAAAATTTAATATTTTATTTCATTTCTAAATGAAATAAATGTATTTTATCAATGAAGTAAATAATATGTTTTATTTATTTTTGATTTTGAATTTCATTTTAAGAAACTTGTCTTAAAATTCAGCAAAAACTCTTATTTTATTAATTTTTAATGTCAAACATTTTTTATTTAATAAATAATTCTTAAACTTTTCCAGAAATTAATAAGTAATTATACGTCACAGTAAACGGGTTTTAAGTTTATAGTTTTAAGTAATTTTGAATGATGAATTACATCTTTTATTGTCTTATTATAATTTAAGTTAAAACCATCCTCTGTTCTTTAAAAATACAAGATAATGATATAAAACGACTTTTAATATATTTTTAGAAATCTTCAAGTATTCCTAGAAATATTTTTCAATCAAGTTTTAATAAATGTTTATTAATATGTGCCTGTCAAAAATTAGTTTATGTACATTTTTAGACGATACATAAATTTACTAATTTTTCTACGCAGATAGAATTCATTTTACTAACGTCTGAGAAATGATAAGCGTAGACCATGTATAATAAATCAATCCAATATGTCAGTCTGATATCTGCTTAAAATCTAAAAGTTTCAAAATAAATTCCTTTAGAGATATTTTATTAACACATAAATCTTTTTAATATCTATATAAAAATACATAGTTTATTAAAAACTTATTTATTATAAACTTAATTTATTACATTCATGTAAGTAGTAAATAACTAGAAATGTGACATTATTGCTTCAAACCTATCTCTCATATTATAACTGATGAGTTTATATGACTAACAAAATTCTAAATGATTTGCTTTTATAAAAGCATAAAATTAGCTTTGTCAATAGAATTAGATACTGGTTAAATTCCGTTAAATTTAGCCGGAAAACATCAATCAAAATCCAAATAGTTTCCCATTACTTATCATTACAACAGTTGTGAATGTGAGGATGTAATGTTTAGCTATATGGTGTGTGTTAAGGGAGTTTCAAACATTTCTAGAAAAGCCGAATCTCCTAATGTATAAATGTTCGAAAATATGTTTATATTATCTCATTCCCTCATCTTAAATTTGAGAAATGTGGCGAAAATAAAATAGACTAATAATAAAATAAACGATGTTATTAAAATATGATTAGAAATTTCAAAACTTTTCATTAATTAATATAGGAAATACTTCTAAAGTACATTTACTAATATGAGTATAAAATTATCTTTATCAATATAATATAAATATAATAAATAAGTAAAAAGAATTTTATTTGATGTACATCAAAAAATCACCTTTTTTTATTATTTTTTATTTTCATATTTTTTATCCTGAAATAAATGTTAATAAAACAGTGTTTTGGAAGAGAAATGCGTGGGTGAAAGTTATGGAATAATTAAAAATACCGATTTTCTTTTCTCTTTCACATCTTTGGTAGTGTAAGAATTATTTGAAACTCGCCAAAATAAGAATATTTAACACTGTTGGGGAAATAATTTATTGCTATTGAAAAGAAAATGCAATTCACATTGCGTAAAAGTCATTTGCAAGAAAAAAAATTCAAAATTGATTTCTAAGCGTTTAACAATGTTATTAGTTAGCGATTTTAAGAATAAAAGGCGGCTTTACATCATACAATGTATTTTCACATTCATGGAGTCAAAAATATATAAGTTAAGTGACTTTGTCATCGCAAAAAAAGTGAAATTTTAATCAGTTAAAGCCTTTTAAGAAACTCATCATTTATAAATATTTTAGGTATATATTTTGGTTTTATCAGTTTTTACTTGCATGTAAAATTCATTGTAACAAACTTTTAAAGACATGAAATTCTAATCAGATTAATTTAGGGACACAATCACGCATCAAATTCAGTCAGTCTACACACTTTTAAGGGAGGGGACCGAAAGTATTATTAGGAGCTTAAACTACTCCAAAATTTATTTATTTTAAAATGTCGCCAAATTTTCGCCAAAACCTTTGGCAACAATTTAAGACCCAGAAACACCTGAATCGCTCTAGGATTATATAATTCGTATTCTTCAACCACGTAATCTTCGATCACGTAACTAATAAAAAGAATTTTAATTGAAACTAATAAAAAATCGTGTTTTTATTATTCTCTGTATCTGCTCATGCACACTAAATGACTCTTTTTTTTTTCCTACTTTTTCCTTTTCCTCCTTCAAAATCCATGATATTTATTTCAGGTTTACTTGAAAGGAAACTAGAAATTTTTATTTGTATACAAAAAAACAATTGAACAAAAGCTGGCATTTTTTGGAAGGAAGTAAATGGACTCTTTGTTTTTGTTTTCAGAATCCTTGCGTTGAATTAAATAACTGTAGCATCATATGGGGAAGTCTGAACTTGCATTTTACGGTCCAGTGAACGTCACATTCACTTTTTTTCCAGGCATTTAAAAAAATACCTGAAGAAGATTACAAATGGGAATTTTTTTAAGAAAGTTAACAAATAATACATCGAGGGTAGTTTAGTACTATTGTTTGCACCATACTTTTAATTAAAAAATGAAATTCACCCAAAAATGTACAGTATTTAGATAATTATTTAAAATTTCTAAGCATCTATCGTAAATATCAATGATTTTGCTTACGTGTTGCCATCATCCACTTTATGAATTTTTTCGGCGAAAGAAAATAATTTTCACAAAAAGCTTATATAGTTACTATTTAAATATATGTATTGTTTTTTTTTAAATGCTTTCATAAGTTTTCTTGTATTAAATAACAGCGTAATTTCATTATTAATTTAATCCATTTCAGCTAACAGCCATGGTGATGGTGGTGGGACTAATCCCCATCTGGTCTAGTGGAACTAAACCAGATCCATGAGATCATAGATTGCCAAAAAGTGCAAAAGCAGATGTGGACTTTTCACAGCTTCTTCACGAGAAAACCCCAAGCACTTCAAAATGTGTTGCGGGCAAAACGGAGCATTGTCGAACTTGGGGAATGATGGGTATATTCTTTCACCGTCCTCAAAGATCATACACTTCAAGTGGCCAGTAGAAAGTCGAGACAGTGTCGTCTGATGTACTCTGAAGCCCTTAAATGTTGTGGCGGCTCCAGGATGTCTTTGGAAGTACCAAGGGTGAGCAGGAGGGTCAGCCCTGGTTTTAGAAGTTGTTTATTAATGGAAGAGATATGTGATGGTGTTAGTGCCATGCGATCTTCATGGTTCAAAGGATTACTGGCGGCAGCCTTTGCCAGGTCGTCGGCTACTTCATTCCCAGGCAGACCAACAAGCGAGGGGACCCACTGGAGGCGGATTGGGTGTTGAACTGAAATGCTTTTCAACAAGAGTAGAATACTTCTACTAGTACTGTCGCCGATGGATTGCCAATTGAAAAGGTGCTGGATCGAGGATCGACTGTCTGTAAGGATCCATATCTCCGAGAAATCATTTTGTGTATTGTTATCCAACAAAGAAAGTCCACTCATGATGGCGATGAGTTCCGTTCTGAAGACGGACGTGTTGTCAGCAGCTCTTTTTTCAAACTTGATGGAATGGTTGGGGAGTTCAATACATACTCCGCTGCCAGTTGCATTGGTCTCCAATTTGCTTCCATCAGTATAAACCCTGGCTGCTCCGATAGGAATCTTGTCAATTGTCTCTAGAGCCAATTGCTTCAGTAAGTATGGATGGTCCGACTTTTTACTTGCATCGAGCGTTAGGTTGGGATAGAAAGTGACTCCTTGGAGGCCAAACGCAGGGTTAATCAAAGGTGTCAAGCAGAAGAGCTCAACATAAAGATACAGCAAGCTCTGTAAGCGTGCTTGGGAGAATGGACTATTACGTTTTAATCTTTGGTTATTGCTACAATTAATTAAATATTGTGATGTTCTGTGTTGGTCTCCAAAGCTGATCGATTTATTGAAGTACTTGGTTAAGCAATACTTTCTTCTCCTATGTAATGGTTGAAGGTCGCACTCGTACAGAGCTAAATTGTTAGGGAGCTGTTGCGAAGTCCTCCAATGATCCTAGCAGCGCTCTGCTGAATTCTTTCAAGCTTTTGAAGGTTATAATCAGAGGCACAAAAATAAATGTCTCAACCAAATTCTAACAAAGCTTTAATTAAGGAAGTATAGGTGATTTTCAGAGTAAAGGCATCAGCATCCCAATCCTGCCCAGAGATGTATTTTAATATATTTAGGGGTTTTCTGCTTCTTGTGACTAGATCTTCAATATGTCGATTACAAAGAATATCTTGATCCAAAGTAAATCCCAGATATTTGGGATGTATAAATGTATTTACTTTATCCTGTATTTAATAGTATATTACCCATATGATCCCATTAGTAGGTACTAAATTTCAAAACAAAACAAAAAAAATTTTATGCCGGGAAAAAATTTATGTTTATGTTGTTGCACCAATAAGCTTCCCGGAACCTGTACAGACATGCATAGCGGTGCAGGGAAGCCCCGGAATATAGCTTAAGGTTAACGGGCTTGGAATACTCACCCATTGCCAGCTGCCTCGTAATCCTAAGCCCACAGTCAGGTGATGACGTCACACTTGAGTTGACGTATAGATTAAACAGAAACAGCCAAGGAGGGAGTCTTGGTAACTAAAGCTAGAGATTTAGCAGAAGATCCTTCAATATTTATTTTCTATCCCCACAGGTGTCATTTCATATTGCGATCATGACCTAATGAAGTGTGACCTCAGTGAACACGACTCATCTTCGGTTGAGTCGGGATTCGAACTCACTCCTTCCGATAATGAGAACGATGCCCGAGCGAACTAGGCCACCATAGCCAATATTTAATTTGTGTAGATATTGATCTCGTGTGCTGATTCCGGTGGTAGATATTCTTCATCACTGATGAGATTTATCGCATCACTAAACAGGTAAAACATACATAGAAAAATTTTCAAATTATTTCTTAAAGTTAATGGCCAGTAAATGCAGATATTTCCCCTCCAAGACTTTGATTATTTTAATAGTTTAAGATTAGATTTGATCAGATATATTTATCACTTTATGTCACTTTTTGCACATAATGAACTGGAAGATACAGTTCAAAATAAACTCTGAATCATTACAAATATCATCTTCTAGGGGGTAATCGAACTCATGAACTGTTGAACGGAAGACAGAAGGGTGCATTGATTTATTAAAATAGCTTAGGGTAATGAATCTCATGACTGAATCAAACATGTGGCCTACGAGTATTATCTTTCCAGCAGGACCGTTTAATAAAAAATGAAAAAAACTCTTGACAGCAAACTCTACCCATGTCAACCCCTTCCGCATGTTTTCACTTCACTTTAACTGTGGTCTTTCAAATAAATACTTCAGCGCAAGTGACTAAAGAGCAACACTTGAAGATATTAGCTTAATGGCATGTGCCCTTGTTTTACAGGTCAAAGGTTTATGGGTTTGATTCCTATCAAATGAGAATGAAAAACATATTAAAGCGAATTAATTTTAATAATGTAAAAAATGACTAAAAAATGCAACAAGTATACTAACTTAATATTCCAGTACTTTTATTGACAAGTCATTTCTCATTAAATTTCTGTGCTTTACCTTTCTTCATTATCGTTATTTAAAAAAAATAAAAAAAGAAGCGAATAATATTTGGAGAATGTTAAAATTTCGAAGATAAGTTGAATTTGTGCATCAGCAAATTATCGATTTCGTGTGTAACATTGGTTAGTATAGTAGAATTTCATTAAATCGAAGTAATAGACGATTCATATCATAAGAATTAAAGAAAATACGGATTAAACAAAGCAATCTATAAATTGAGCCAAAATACGTTATAACGTCCCCGTTATTGCTTGCAAAATCCCCAAGTTAGTTTTAGAACATTCAATGGAATTTAACATTCTTTGCAGCTGCGAAAGAGATTGATTTCCCTGTGTGAATCCCAGGAACTATACGCTGTACCAAAAACAGTCAATTAGTTCTGATTGGAGGATGTTATGGGAACTGCGAACAGGATTCGCGTGAAGGGCCATTAAGTCCTTCATGACAAATGTAATTCATCAAATTAAATTGGAATCATCTGGTGAGTGGGCCAGGTGCATTCGAAAATTCATGGCCTCTTCGCTCTTTCTGATTCGAATCGGTGGAGTGGTTCAAGTTGAAGAGAGGATCTAGAAATTTCTGGAATTCCAAATGTTGGGGGAAAGCTGATCTATTATAACCTATGCATCCCCAGTATGGAACAATAATAGTAAAGCAGATCAACAAAAACTAAAAAATTTTCCGACAAAAAAAAAAAAAAAAAAAAAAAAAAAACCTCATGTGGTCAAAATTTTGCTCTGAGGTTTCTAGCTGTAAGCCATTCGCCTCTGTACCAATTAAAAATTTTTTGGGACCTAACGAAGAAGTTGAAGTTGCATAAGAGATGGAGAATACATAGCTTTAGGAGCACACTTACCCAACTCCGTTAAGCTTCCCGAGAGTTAGTGAAAAATTCAAGAAAAGTTACACAAGATCTTGCAATATAAGAGAGAAATACATAGAGATTTTAGTGCATCGACTGTGAGAAATATAAGAATAACATGAGTACTTAATAAAATATTTAAGAAAAAAATCACGGATACATTTCATAGGGTCAATGGAAGTACTCCCGGGGTTAGAATTGGGTTTGCATGACAGTGTTATGGGTAAATTATTTAATCTTCTGTTTATTTTGCACATTTAAACCTTATTGTTATAAAATATTTAACTAAGATACTTTATTGAAGCAGGAAAATTCGTTTAAATTTTGGTGTAGGTAGCAGCGGCGCTGTCTGCTGATGGTATCGTCGTAACTGATTAATGCCGTAGCGTTTGCTCAAAAGCAAACATTCGTTTACCATCAATAAATGGGTGGGAGAATTTAAAAGCGTACTGACAATTTCTTTACACTATATTGATGGAGTTAAAATAAAAAAGGTGGCAAAAATTTAATAGACATAATTTAATAGCATTAATTGCTAGAAGTTAACTGTCGTTGGTTTTAGACGAAGTACTGCTCTTGGCTTACGAAAGAATTTAGGGTCATACGGGTTATAGTTAGGGATATTTTGTATTACCGTGTTTTCTATACTATATAATTTGCTGTAGAATTTAAATGCAAGGTGTTTTATAAAGTTGCTTAGGGTTAATATACATAAGCCCTTTCTAATTTGGGCATTCCTGAAGTAATACCGACAAAAAAATGTTTAGATATATTACAAACTCTACATATTATATTAGAAATACAAATATTGCCAAAGACCTCAAAATAGATGATATTTTAGCAACACTTAAATAAATATAATTTAATTAAATAAACTTTAACGAAAAAGAAAAAATTGTGAAGCAGCAAATTTCAAAGAGGTCTTTAATTATGAATATTTAAGAGAAGATAAATATAGACAATGGGTTCCCACACTTTTTTACCTCGTGGACCACTTTCAAAGTTTTACTATTTTCGGTAGACCCCCTGTTGCTGTATTTCTAATGTATACCCAAAACTACTAAAAAATATAACCCTAAATTGGGGGTGTTAAGAAGGGAAAAAAAGTAGCACATTTTCTTGTGTCCTATTTATTAAAATTATACTTGTGGTTATACAAAATTATAAACATTTATTGTAACATACAATCAACAATTGACAAAAAAATCAACAAATGTAAATCTGAAATGTAAATCAACAATAAAGGATAGTCATACTTTTAATGAGACGGCGCATGGGCGGCACTTTGGAAGTCTCGACGTGTGGTGTACACTCTTGTACTATTATCTATTGTTTTATTCAATTCTGTGTTTGAACTGAATCTCGAATATTTTTGAGGACCTACTTAGTGAATGATGCTACCTGCCTACGTTGATAGGTAAATCCAAACTAAAATTTTTGTTCGTTATTATGAAAACCAGAACATTTTTCGTAGACTCCTACTTACAACTTGTGAAGCCCTGTTTTCTTTTCACATCTAGGTGGACCCCCGTGTGGTCTCCTATCGACTCTTGGGGGTCCACCTGGACCACTTTGGGAACCTATGATATAGACCAATAGCAAAGCAATTTCTTAGTGAAAATGGATAGTTTCTCAATGTATAAATATAGACTCTATTTTCTCTCTTTGGCATTATATTTTAACACAGAAAAAGTTCTTATATCATATATTTTAACCCAGGAATGCATTTATTTTATTCCCTATACAACTATCAATTTAACATAGGAAATCTTTGCTATTAAAAACTATGCCCTCCTAAGAATGCTCAATGCTGATTGGACAACATAACACTTTCTTTAACTTTCACGCAAAGATTTTGCGAACCGATGTCGGAAAAGACCCCGACCGAATTTGCAGCGAACGTTCCAGAAAGTGAGGAATTCATTAGTTTTCCTAGAGCTTATACAATTTATGACAGTTCTGGTAAATTATCCTGTAAATTTGTAAATAAATATTTTTAGTCAAGAATATTGAATTACGTGAGGCTGATTCTTTTGCGGCCCTTGCCTACCTATAATTAAGCCTACCCAGACTGAATACGCTACAACGTAAGCAAACTATTTCACACAGTAGAAATTGTATTTTGAATTCAAGAGAATGAAGTATACAACTGCAAATGAGAAAATTAAATATAGTCCGAACATACGCGTTCTTCTTCTTCTCAGAGTTGGGTTTGTATATCATTGGGCACCTCTGCTTTTATCAGCATTTTGTACTATTAACTCCAAACCTAATGTTTCCTAGTTCCAGTTGCTAGGGTCACCCACTTTATTAATAAAGTCCGATAACCCTTTCATGGAGTCTAGGTGTAACTCTCTAGTATGGATGATGCCTAAAGAAATTAATCTAGGGAGGGCAAGAGCCTCGCATTCGTAAATGATATGCTTGGCCGTTTCCTCTTGCGTATGACATTTCCTGCAGATAGGGTCTAACTGAAACAGTCCCATTTTATGGTTGTGTTTTCTGAAATAGTAGTGCCCAGTTATGAAGCCTACGACTGAACGTATCTTCTCCCTAGAGCATCTAAGAATTTCAGAGGCAATCCTCGCTGATGATTCACAGATCATACTTTTAGCGTGAGTTTGACCAGGAGTGTTGAGCCAAGCGAACATACGCGTTATTGTACTTATTAAACCTCAGAGGAAAAACTTATTGGAACACGATGGTTCAGGATCTTCTTCGCAATCCACACTTTACCCGCTCACTGGTTGCGGAAGAAACTATTGATAATTTGTCGCCATACTTGAGTGGTCATTTCTTAAAACAACTATTGACGACAATGTCTCAAATTTTAATAATATCCAGTTTTGGCTTCATTGCTGTTGTCTTCAACGTATTTCATCAGTAAATTTTGGTGGTCATTAATCTCACTAAGTTTTGAATTTGAGTTATCCTCAGTTCCTTCGTTATCGTCGTCATCCCCTCTCAATGCTTCCTGCAGCTTCCATAATTTTAACAATCAATCTCTTCCTCTGTTAAATTACGATAGCTGGATCATCACCTCGATCTGGATCTAATCTCAACTCTATTTCTTCCAGTGCAACATCAGTTTCTACACCTTCGTTTACGATGATGTGAAAACCCTCAGTTCTAAAACAAGGTGTGTGTATCTAAATAGCTGTTCAGATTAAGTGAAGTTCGGTTTAATAGGGTCCAAATTAATGAGGGTTTATTGTGTTTTAAAAAGATTAAAATATTTACTACAGCTTAGTCCCATATATGCGTAATTTTATTCAAGTTATCTCAAATACATGACATATTCTGTATAATATCATTTCTTCTGTAGAAGAAGTGGATCTAGTGTTTGTTAGGTTCCTAGCCTAAGTGGCCATGTACCTTCTGTTCCTAAGAAAATTTTCTACACCTAACTTTAGTTGAGATTAACATAATGATTTCAAAACATAAGGTTATTTAAACACAAAAGATTAAGAAAATATTTTGCTTAGGTTAAAGTGCTCCCAACGAGAGTTCTTTCCATGATATTGAATAAACATAAAAAAGAAAAATTTGAATACACATTACAAACAAGAGTGCAAAAAAAAAAAATTAAATTACAGTTATATACATAGTAACAGTATTGATATAACTATATAAAGACAAAATATTTTTTTTATTCTATTATATATGCATATATATAAATACAATTTTTTTTTCTGTATTTTATTATTATTTTTTTTAAGTATAAGGAGAAGAAATTATTAATTTCTACTTTTTGGGAGGCGAATAGATAAGTCTGAATGTGGCTTAGCCCGCAGAACCGCCCTTGGTCTGTGGAAATTGGAAAGTTCATAGGGACTGTAGTTTTCAATTGCTTGAATTTCAGAGTTATCAATTTCATAAAGCTTGTTGTAGAAGCGAAAAGTAAGGAATTGGACGTATCTTGATAGGGGAAGGACACCCAAATTGTTTCTGATGTGTTCGTTTCTGATGTAGAAGTCTGATTGAGTGATCAGTCTAAGAAATTTACTTTGCTGACCCTCAAGAAGTTTCAGGTTCGTTTCCGCAGCACCACCCCAGATTGGGGCTGCATAGGTGATAATAGGGCGAAGGTATGATTTATAAATCTATAGCTTGTTAGCCATGGAGAGCTTTGATTGTAGGCAATTAAGGGGTAGAGTGAAGTTTTGGCAGAAATAAATTTATTCTTAATTTTATTAATATGGGCTTTCCAGGTAAGTTTTTTATCTAACGTAAGACCGAGGTACTCGACTTTATTTGACCAGGGGACCGAAAAACCGCTTAGTTGAATCTGGCGGGGTAGAGTACGTTTCCTAGTAAAAATGACAGCAGTGGATTTGCTTGGATTTATTTTAATTTTCCACTCATTAAGCCACTCTTCAATGGACATGAGGTGTTCAGTAAGGGTAGCATGGATTTTCCAGTAGAGAGAGCTAGTGGACAAAACGGCAGTATCATCCGCAAACAAGCAGAGCATAGTATTTTGGTGTTGCGGAATATCAATGATATAGATGTTAAATAAGAGAGGACCCAGCAGGGATCCTTGAGGTATTTCTTTTATAATGTCATCTTTGGAAAGTTCTGATTATGGCGAAAATGTGTTAATGAAATTTTTATAAATATTCACCTGATGTAGCTTTACTTGGTTTAATTGTCATGTAAAGCTTGTTAACAAAAATTTCTAAGCTTAGTTTTTTATTTTAAATGGATTCGCGTTGCATTGTTTAATTGTTTTTGCTCCAAATTGCAGGAAAATGTCCCTTTTTCTATATAAAATAGTAAAAATCTTTCAGCTTGAGGAGAGGCTCGTAATAAGAACTTCCTAGAACAAAAACCTTAATTGGTTCTAAGGTATCTTAGAAACAATTAAGATATCTATATGGGAGATTACACTAGACTTTATAAAGATCTGGCGATCTGAATTAGATTTAATTATTCTTTCCTATGGGACATGGAATCAACATTCTTTTGCTGAGTGTTTCACTCACAATATTAGAGCAGGCAATTAAAAATTGCAGCTTCAATAGTGCCCAGTACTTAATTCAATGGCTCGTAAGCTCCATACTTTGTTCAGAGGTGGATGCTTTCAGTGGTTCAAAAACCACTGAAAAGAATAGATTTGCATCGAATTATCTACCGAGTGTAAAAATTAAATCGTAGAGCCTCCAATTAAATATATTAAACTAAAATTCAATGATAAAAGACTTATTGAATAAATATGTATGGCAAAATAAATCAGAAATGTTCTTTTTACGAGGCTACTCATTTCTTCAGGAAACTCGTTCGAATGGAAAATTTTATAAATTCTTTTACCTCTCCACAGTAGTCTGACAATCTTTATTACTTGCCTAATTGAGGAGATTTTACATCGAAATAACTCTATATATGTGGAAGTACATAATGACATTTCAAATAAATAAGTTTTCAGAGAAGAAGGGGGTGCGCAACAACTTGGGAACACCCCTCCATCAAGATCTAGGAGAGGGTTTCAGATTCTTCTCAGCACCTAATTAGATGAATATAAATTGTTAAGCTAATTAGCAAGGCGATTAATTAACTTAGGTGTTGGAGCCTCATTAACTTCTTCGTTTTGTTATATTTTCCAAGCCACGCTTACTAGCTGCAAATTCGACACATTTATAAAAATACTACGTGCTTTCACGCGCTGAAAGATTAAGCGTAATTTAATTGTAAAAGGTTTTCCGTGTAAGAGCAATTTACAACGACAGGGGTAAAATGTTAAATCAATTATTTAATGTCGTCTGTAATGTTGCTAAAATTGAAACAAGTAATTATACATTTCAATGTTATATTAAAGTCAAGAAGTTGTTTACTTGATATTTACTGACGTGTTACTGTTAGAGTTATAGGATTTTTTCGTTGGTAAGTACCATTTACCAAAATCTTTTGAGGGACCTCCATTTACAATTACTTGATTTTTCTTGGTATTTCATTATTAAAAAAGTAGATATCACTTCTCTGTATCAAGTAATTTATATAAAATATATAGTTAGAGTAATCAATAAAAAGGAAGAAAAATACAGGTTTCAAAATTATGTGATTTCGTACTTTTATTTAGTTCAGAAAATCGGAAATTTGACTCAACGTTAATTTAGAGAATGCCTAAATCGTTTGCTTAGTCTATATTGTAGCTGAACCAAAACTTAACTAAAACCTAAAATTAGCCATGGTTTTGAATAGTAATTGAAAAAAAAATATGTTCTCTCATATTTTTTCCTAAATATTATGACTCATCTTTCATTAATTTTTGTTCGTTTATTTATTTTGCAAAAGAGACTTTTTCAAAGAACAACTTAAATCCATTTATTTGTTTTAGAAATCCTTCTGCGTTAAATAAATTAGGCAAAATTTGTTTTTAAGAATTCAAAAAAGAAATCATTACTAGCTAAAGAAATGGCAAGGTAAAACAATAAAATTAAAACAAGATATATCAATAATTAAAACATTATATTTTTTTATGTATCATTTTTAAAACTAAGTTAATAAAATAAATCCTAAGATTGTTTCCAAATACTTAAATATGAATCTATTTAAGCATGAATAAAAATAGAAACAAATAGATTTTATTTCTTTATATATATATATTAATTTACAATTAGTAACTAGTATATTAAAGTGTTTTTATTTTACAGAAATACACTATAAAAAGAAATTCTACACCAATATAACTGTTTCTTTTTTTATATATATAAATAATTTAATCTGTATTAAAAAATGTTGTATATTTCTATTTCTACATTATTTCATGAATTAAATATACACATTTTCCAAAACAACTTGCTCTATTTTCGTCATATTTTTCTTGCATTTCATTGTTCGCTCGCCAATAAATGAAAACATCACATGCTTATTAAGTAGCAAAATAAAAATTCAAAACTAAATTTTTAAGGAAGAAGGAATCTCTGGCGTGATTTAATTTATGGCTGGAAAACTATCTGAAAATAAAATAAAACCAAAGAGCTTAATTTTTTTTAAAAAAAAGGTATTTGTTGCAAGAAACAGATCCATATTCTTTAATCCATTTTTTTTTTTTGATTTTATTCTATGAAAAGAGTGATAAAATAACAAAGAACAAAACCGTAGGGATTCCTCCTTATGTTTTTCTCAAATTTTGTCCTTTCTCTCTCTCTTCTTTTCAAAATTAGTGTTTGCATTATTTCAATTTTTTTAAAAAATAATTTACGATTCGAATGTAAACAAAATTGAAAAAGAATATTAAGATTTAGTGTAAAAAATATTACCTGGAACTCGAGCTAGAATAACACACAGAAGTTTACTTATAATCTCTTAAGGTTTTCATAAAATTTGATTACATAATGTAGAGGAGTATTACACAATGTTAATTGATAAGAAAAATTTTATGCAAAATTTTCATGAGTTTTTGAAAAAAAGAATGTATTTTCTCCTATATTTGTGACGGACTTATTTAGAGAAAAAATGAGCGGCGACAAAATTGCTAAAAAAAGAAAACAATCTTTAAAATGATTAAATTTTAATTAAATAATAAAAAAATGTATATATAATACTCGATATAGTTGTTTGAACATGCACATATATATAATTAAATAAATAATTATACACAAATAAAAATTATTTTGATGAATATTATATATCGATTTCGTTATGTTCTTTTCAAATACCTATTTATGTTTATGGAAATAAATGAATAATTATTAAATATTATTTGAAATCCAGTGGCTCATTAGCTTCACGCCGCTTCCCGTAAGCTCAGCAAAGTGAAGCATCATTTGCCGCGGGCAGTGGTTGGGAGGGTGACCACGGTGTACACTCTTTCTCTGGGTTGCTGGAACTCCGTGGGTTGGGGGCGTGTCCACGTGAATCTGTGACGTTCAAAGTCCTTCCGCTGGTGTGGCGTGGATGTGGATCTCGTCACCACGGTCAGGTGACCGTGGTTCAAAATTACAAGGCACCTTAAAAAGAGCAAAGTCGTACTTTCACCTTCGTAGTGCTCTGATCCAAACGAAAGACGCTCTCTATTGACTTAATTCGCACTGCCAAAGGCAAAAGTGAGCTTGGCTTGTCCAAGTGCCATAAGAAAACAACAATATTATTCCAAAAAGATGAAGAAATGTTCGATAGTTTATAATGTAATTCAGTTAGTTTGAAACTTGTATGTTTTAATGACATTTAAAGGACAATTTTTAAATTTTTTAAGTAATTCAGGAATAATTCTAAAAAATTATTTTCTAGCCTTTACATAGCATAAATTGATTAGATGTAGTTATTGGTAAAAGCCTTTATGAAACACATTCCCACTGAATGGAAGCCATTTCTTGTTAGAACATATCATGACGGAACAGATTTTTCTGTTTTAAAGAAATTTACTTTTGTTTCCTACATAACGTCCATAAAATGATTTTTATTGATTGTCCTCAGAATTTTATGTAAAAAATTAGATTATTCTATTTTTAAAAAGAAATAGGATAAAATAGAAGTAACTCTTGGAATATAAAACAGTGTTCGGCTTGCTCTGATATTTTTGTAATTAAAATATTCACCAGAACACAAGGGAGAACAGCTACAAAATACAAAAAAAAAGCAAAAAAGCCAGAAAACAATACTTTACAATAAATTCGGGCAATATTTCAGCACTTCATTTCACCTGGCGTTTGACTGCTTATTTTCTGCTATTGCCATTCGACGATAACTAAATACTTATTGCTATTCTTAGTTTGAAAAAATAATTCTGTTACATAACTGTTATTTATATAGATAAAAAAATCATGTCATTTGTAATATGGAATTAATGCCAGTAAATGCCACAAAAATTTTATGAATTTTGAATCCTTTTTGTATTTAATTTCCATTTATTCGAACAATCTGTTAAAAGAAAAAATCGTATGGTGAAAAGTGTGAGATCTGGAGACATTAAAAGCCAAAGCTCTCGAAAAAACTAGGATGTGTTCTTTTCTAAATGCAATCAAACATGTTATTCTACTTATTTGAACATCTGTTTCCGGTACACGCTTGAAAAAAATGCAAATATTTATAAGTACCCTTACCAGAGATAATCAATTTCAGTAATATCCTTATACTAATCATTTTACATTGAACCTAAATGAAAATATTCTTATTTGGAGAGAGGTCAAATAATAATGGTCAAAAATGCCCTTGAAGCTTTATAATAAGTTTTTAATGTTATTTCATAAATAAATTGAACCAATCTTGGGTTCAAGATGAAAAGTTTCATTTTTCTTTATCACGAAAATAAATTATTTACTACTTTTTTTAAAGAATTGCTTATTACTTCTCTTATTCAAATTCTTATATTTCTTAATAAATTGCTTACTACTTTCTTTTCATGCAAAAATTTTATCCAATAACTTTATAGAAATTTTAATTTATTTTTACTAGTTTCATTTTACAAAAATAACCTGTAGTGTGACAATAAGATTTGAAATGAAATCCAAAAAGCTTACGTCATTTCTTTTCACACAACACAACATGTAAGATTACTAAAACTACATACATATTCTTGAAAAAATAATTGTCAATGAGATTTTTTGGGAATATAGATTCTCGCTTTAAATTTTAAATAGCATGTTATGTGTTAATAGCTTAAATAAAAATATTTTATCATATTATTCACATAAAATAAGGCAATGATGCCGTATAATCCAGGATGTCACAAATTCAGGATATCTTGGCGATCAAGAAATGTTGCCAAGATGACGTATGTGAGGACGTAAATACTAGGGTTCCCGAAATAGAATTTTCTGCTTATATATATATATAGTTCTTACAGTTCTCCATATCTATGGAGTAAAACCAGGTTGCAAGATACATAAGAAAATTCGCCAAAAGCATCACCCAACTCAGAATTTTAATCCTGGATTATACGACATCCTAAAATAATATCGGAATGTAACATGATTTTGCATGATATGCATTTTCATAATAACATATAATACGCTATAAAATTGTAACACTTATATTTATCTAATATAATGTAATAATAAATAACGTACTGTTTACTTTTTTGATTAAATAAAATTATAAAATGTCTTTTTATAAATTAATAATAAAATTATAAAATGTCAATTATCCAAATCACTTGGGATTCCTAGACAAGCTAAAAATGTATTTTCCTCATTTCATATGAGAGTCATATATATATAATGTCTGTATGAAAAATGATAGTTTCAATTTTTAGGACTTACAAACATTTTTCTTTGAGTGAATGTAATTATTTGATAAATTTTTTCTACATTATAATAAAAATTTTTTATCCAATGGCGGGCACACAAGGGTGACTGAACCCTGTGCCACAATAAGGCCAGAAATTGCTACTCATTTATCGTTACCCAGCGAGCACCTGTGAACCAAGTCACGGAGGCGAGTAGCGTTACCCGCGCCATACCACCACAAACTCGTTTATAGGGCGGGCCTCATTCATACAACATCACAGAAGAAAGGACAGAGAGAACAGAAACATCCATGCCCGAACCGGGATTCGAACCCGGGAGCAACAGCTCAGGAGTCAGGAACGCTAACCACTCAGCCAATCGGTCGACAGATTACAATAAATAACATATAATATTTTATTATATGCAGTGTGTTTATTTTTTTAACAAACGATAATTTCTAAAATTTGGGAAAAGAAATTGGAAAACACACACACTAGTCCCAAAATATATATTTGTTTAAAAAAATAATCATAATTTCTTTAAGAAAAGCTAATGGAAGATCCAGAAAGTAATATCCCTTATTTTATTTAGAATAATATTAATATTAAAACTGAAACTTTATGAATAGACAAATGCAATATTCTTTAAGTAATTTATTTTAAATCATATCTTAATGGAAGTAAATTCAATGCCTATTGATCTTCAGTAGAACTTCAATTATCCAAATCACTTGGGATCGGACCCCATTCGAATAATTGGATTTTTTCGAAAAAAGGGTCTATTTAAATTAATTATTGTACTTGGAAAATGGGAGAAAAAAACTACATTTTTTTAAAGAAAAAGAAATGTTAATCAATTAAAGGAAAATGCAACATTTTTACACGTTAAGGTACTTTCAAGCGCTGGCTATTAACACCGTGTGTATATACTGCGCTGCAAATGAAAGTCATGGCTTGGTGAATATCTCGGTCAGAGTAAATTGTTTCACTGCCTTCATCCTTTTTGGGGCAGTCGATCAAGATTAACTCCCTAGAACCCCAGTCGAGTCGAGCCAACGCCCCCTAGAATTCTAGGGGTGTTGGTCGAGCCGACTCTGCGAAATAACATATTATTAGTATTCTAGGGGTGTTGGTCGATGTCTGCATGTGATGTTGGTTGTATTTGATCACACTATGGCTGACGATCCATCCACTTCAAAGCAGTTTCAAAGCCAGCAAATGTTTCATTAGCAGATGATCCCGGGTCTCCTTCAACTTAGACATGAAGGTCATCTTCTTCATTCATTCATTGTCATGTGCCAGATAGGGTGGCAACATGGGGTGTGCTGCTCCACTTTTCCAACTGAACCATATTTTGATGTGGAGTCCGACTTCCTCAGTACACACATGCCATAGGTACCCGTTTACAGGGTAGACAACCATTCACAACCCATTCATACAAGGAAAGGACAAAGACAGAATAGATAGAGAAAATACATCCATGCCCGAGCCGGGATTCGAACCCAGGAAATGTGCGGTGTAAACACATCATATGGTCACCACCTCTTATATCGATTTTATCGTTATATTTAATAATTAGGTGGCATCGCTTTCGGATTCGATATGAAATAACATTCCACGCTAACTTACCAGCAGTCTAAAGTGTTTCCCTAGTAGTTCTAATTGGTGATATGTTTTAAAACTTCAAAATATTAACGGTATTTTGTATTTGTGTGGTGTTCAATGTAAAGGTTAATCAACACTTTATATTAAATTTGATCAAAAAAAACTATATTGATATTATTTTATTTAAATTTTATGACTGTTGTTGTTGTCATGTGCCAGCTAAACTGGCAATATGAGGTGCGCTGTTCCACTTTTTCAACTGAACCATATTTTGGTGTGAAGTCCGACTTCCTCAGTACACACATGCTATAGGAACCCGTTTATAGGGAAGGCAACCATTCACACCTCATTCATACAAGGAAAGGACAAAGACAGGATAGACAGAGAAAGAAAGTACATCCATGGCCGAACCGGGATTCGAACTCAGGACCTCCCTATCCGTAGTCAGGCACGCTAACCACTAGACAAGTTGGTTGGTCGGTCATCTTCTTAATCAACACTTTAAATAAGTTTACCTTTATATTTAATTTGAAATCTCGGGACAGACTCCTGTATCTTCTGCACTAACTTCTGAATATCCAGGAATTTATAAAAAAATATTTTTTTGAGTTCCTCAAAAGCGGCACGTCTTTCTCTTTCTCATCTTCTCCCTTCTTTTTACCTTTCCTTTTCTAACGCTTTTTCCGTTTTCTATTTTATCTTCTCTTCTTCAGTCTAATATGTTTTTTTCTGGAATTCTGAAAGCGATTAGGATAAATGGAGTTATACTGCGCTTCAAAAATTGAAAACTAAAATTATTAATATCTGATTATTTGAATTAATAAATTATTGAAATTAATTTAAGTATTATTAAAAATTTTATAAGAAATAATCATTGGAATATCACTGGGGATTGTTGGAATCATTTTTTATTTTAGATTAGCTGGGGTGGAGGTCTTATATATTATGCATTTTTGCTGACAAGACGAGTCTTAGAATTGTTTATGTAGGATTCAAGAAGTGACAAAAGTTTTGCAAGAAATCAAATACGAAGATGAATGAAGATCGATATTTTTTTAACGTCTCTTTTGAGTAAGATTTAAAGATAATTTTTAATTCCACTGAATCTTCATCAGAATTCAAACAATGTTTTGGATAGTGCTTTTCGTTCAAATAATTACCTATTTTTAGTATTCGGTTGAGTCATCTAATAAACTAAAATATATTCCATAAGTTCAAGAAATGGTTTGCCGACCATTTTTCCTAGTGGGATAAGCGTGCCTGACTACGGATAAGGAGGTCCTGGGTTCGTATCCCGGCTCGGGCATGGATGTACTTTCTTTCTCTAATTATTCTGTCTTTGTCCTTTCCTTGTATGAATGAGGTGTGAATGGTTGCCTACCCTATAAACGGGTCCCTAAGGCATGTGTGTACTGTGGAAGTCGGACTCCACACCAAAATAGGGTTCAGTTGGAAAAGTGGAGCAGCGCACCCATGTTGCCAGCCTAGCTGGCACACGACAATGAATGAATGAAGAAATGGTTTTAAACATCTTGTTAAGAAAACAGAGATTAATCTTTAAAAAATATTTATAACTCTTTCTACAATCGTAGACAGTCGACCGATGGTTGAGTGGTTAGCATTCCTGACTCCTGAGCTGTGGGTCCCGGGTTCGAATCCCGGTTCGGGCACGTATGTTACTTTCTTTCTCTGTTCTCTGTGTCGTTTCTTCTGTGATGATGTATGAATGTGGCCCACCCTATAAACGGGTTTGTGGTAATATGACGCAGGTAACGTTACTCGCCTCCGTGACTTGGTTCACAGGTACCCGCTGGGTAACAAGAAATTAGTAGCAGTTTCTGGCCTTGTTGTGGCATAGGGTTCAACCCTCAAGTGCCCGCCATTGGAAAAAAAAAACAATCATAGACAACTGATAGAAACAGATGTTTTAATTTACTTTTACTCTGTATTTACTTTTTGCTCACAAGAGCTAATGTCACCATGAATTTTACCATTCAAAGCCAACTTCAAACCAGTTTTAGGGAGAGAACTTATGAAAGTTCACGGTGGCCTGGTTGGTTAAGGCATCGTTCTCAAAACCGGAAGTTAGTAAGTTCGAATCCCGACTAAACTAAAGATCCGTCATGTTCACGAAGGTCGTGATCACTATGTCCTCCAAGTGAAATGATTCTTCTAGGGATATTAAGCCAAATATTGAAACAAGGTGATTCTTGTATGGGTGCCAGGGCACAAAGGTATCGAAGGTAATGAAAGGGCTGATGAACTTGCTAAACAAGGATCGTCTTTTGTTCCCATTGGTGCAGAACCTTTTTGTGGGATCCATTTGAAGACCGCAAAAACCAATGTTCTTAGATGGGAAAAACGGAAGATGTATGAAGCTTGGCTCAACACTCCTGGTCAAACCCACGCTAAAAGTATGATGTATGGATCATCAGCGAGTATTGCCTCTGAAATGCTAAGATGCTCTAGGCAGAAGATACGTTTGATCGTAGGCTTCACAACTGGGCACTACTATTTCAGAAAACACCTCCATAAAATGGGACTGTTTCAGCAAGACCCTATCTGCTGGAAATGTCATACACAAGAGGAAACGGCAGAGCATATCATTTATGAATGCGAGGCTCTTGCCCTCCCTAGATTAACCTCTTTAGGCATCATCCATACTAGAGAGTTACACCTAGACTCCATTAAAGGGTTATCGGACTTTATTAATAAAGTGGGTGACCCGAGCAACTGGAACTAGGAAACATTGGGTTTGGAGTTAATAGTACAAAATGCTGATAAAAGCAGAGGTGCCATATATAATACAAACCCAACTCTAAGAAGAAGAAGCCAAATATTGGATGTCATCTACTTGATTGACTAAACTAAACTTTGTGGCACGACAGCCCATATGGTCTACATTGCCCATACCTGTTTTCATGACTTGGAGTGCGAAGCATATGTCCCGGTTAGTAGGTCAGCTTAACGTGAAATTCCCAGTGTTTAAGTTCCCAAGCATTTGGGATCTGAATTGAATGCATCCAACGACATCGCACCTGAGATCCGCAGCAGGGTTACAACTGCTAACCGATGCTTTTTCGGCTTAAAAAATACCTAAAATCTATCTTTCGTCAGTCGAAAAACAAAAATTTTGATATACAAATGCTTGATTCGGCCTATTCTCACTTACTCATCTGAAACGTGGACATTGACTGAGAAGGACAAAGAAACCATCTCCATTTTCGAAAGAAAAACATTAAGAAGCATATTTGGTGGAATAAAATGTGAGAATACATGGCGAAGAAGAACTTAATTCCGAGCTCTATAAACTATATAAAGATACCAGATATTGTTAAATTTATCTCATTACAGAGATTAAAATGGGCAGGACATTTGAGCCAGATGAACGACAATCGGGTGCCGAAAAAAAATTTTCTTGGCTCGCCCCATTGGCACCAGAAGAAGAGGACGACCGAAACTCCGATGGCGTGACTGCCTTGAAAACGATCTAAAAACACTAAAAGTGACCAACTGGATGACCTTGTCCAAAAATAGGGGGTACTGGTATGCACTTCTGAGGAAGGCAAAGGCCCACCCTGGGCTGTCAGGCCAATGAAGAAGAAGAAGAAGAAGTTCCCAAGCATGCTTGATACCCATTTTATCGACCTTTTTATGGGATGAAAGTCTGAGTCACCCTTGCCAAGCCCGGGGATCGAACCACGGACCTCCCCACTATGCCATCGATCTTTTATTAAATATCTACTTGGAAAACTTTTCCTTCAAGAGAAAATTCTTATTCTTTTATTGCAATCAAAGTCTTAATTTTTCACAGACCAATTAGCGATATAAGGAGGGAGCTATTATGATCTTCGAATTTTCGTCTATTACAGACAAAATTTAAGATATTTTAAATTTAGATTTAGTCTGTTCCACACATTTTCGTTATTTTTCAATACGAAATTTTTTTTATATAGTTTATCTTTCTTCTGCCCTAAAAATAATCAGTAACTATTCTCCGTTATATATTGTTTTCAAATTTTTATTCTATAAAATCACATTCACCTGAGTTAGTTTTGACTATTTTTTTATTTCGTATAAATTACAAAAGCGTGACGTGATTTTTGAAAAGTTCAGAAAATAAAAATAATTAACTGTATAATTCTCTTTTCTTAGTTATTTGTTGAGGAAATAGTAGATGTAATGAAATTTATTTTTCGGATATATTTCATGCAGGATTAAAAATGTGCGCCTTATGCGTCAATTAAATACTCAATTTTTTTTTATGAATCATTAACATTAATATTTTTTTTAATTAAAAATATAGGTCATTCTTTATTTATGCTATTCCAGTAAATGACATGAATAATATTACCTATTCATAAGTATATAATTCTTATTCGAGTGCAATTAATTACAATTACATAATTAAAAATTAATTTTCAATAATTATTTCTTTAATGGAATAAATTAATTTGATTATTTCTCTAATTCTATGATGTTCCACAGAACTACTGCATAAATTTTTAAAATTTCAGATTTGTAATTTTTAAGAAATATTTTTCTAATTGTTATTTTGTAATTTTGTGTGAAAATAAATAAACCTTAATTAAATATATTCTTATTTATTCTTAATTAAGTAGATTAATGAAAATTAATGAGCAAAAGTCTCCATTCTTAATTAAGTAAATGTTCTGTTTATAGAAATTACTTTCCATTTTTTTTATTATGAAAAAAGTATGGCAGGCATAAACAAAACATTTTACCCTAATTATGAAGATGCTTGCATATTTTTGCTTACAAAAAGAAAGGGGATTGTCAAAATATTGCATAGGTAGTACTTGTAGGCCCGGAATTGATTGGCTTAAAAATAACTATTCCAATATGCTAAACAATTTAATTATAACAGAAAGAGTGCAAAATTTTGGAAAAATATGTATGAGTAAAAACATTCTTTTTCAACGTAGAATTTTTTTCTTGATCACAATTTAAAAAATTACTTAGTGTTATGCAAGGTGACTCTCTAAATAGAGTCTCGATTACAGGGCCCAGTTGTTCGGTTGTTTAGGGCGTCGTTCTTGATATCAGAAGGTAATGAGTTCAAATCCCAACCCAAACAACGGTCATCGTATTCACTAATAGGGGCTGGGGCACGTAACATAGTTCGTGATTGCATTGTCTTCCATGTGAACTGATATTTCAGGAGCTGGCAGGCCTGTCTGTGGTCTTATGATCAGTTCCTTCTTCTATTTTATGAAGACTCACTCACTTTCTTTATCAAGAAGGCCCACTCTCAGGTTTACTTACAATATAAAGCATCACTTCCGCCCCTTGTCCCTGAGAGGGGACAGTTCTAGAAATCTTGCATCATATAACGACGATTCTAATAAATTAAAAAGTGGACAGCGGGAAAATATTTATAAGGTTGCACTACTTCTAATTTATTTTCCTTCACAAAATCTGAATTTGTAAGCGATGCAATCAGTTGAACAATGCAGTGTCATGCCGCCCAACTTGTCTAGTGGTCAGCGTGCCTGACTGCGGATAAGGAGGTTCTGGGCTCGAATCCCGGTTCAGGCATGGATGTACTTTTTTCTCTCTCTATCTATCTTGTCTTTGTCCTTTCCTTGTATGAATGAGGTGAGAATGGTTGCCTACTCTATAAACGGGTTCCCATGGCATATGTGTAGAGCAAAGTCGAATTTTCACCTTCAAGGTGCTCTGATTAAAACGAAAGACGCTCCCAATTGACTTAACTTCGCATAATCAAGGCATAGCGAGCTTGGCTTGTCCAAGTGTCATTAGTATACAGTGTCATGAAATATTACCACAAGCTATTCTCCTGTCGCCGAGAACCTAGCTGGCAGCTGAATGGTTAGCTCTCTCGACTTCAGCTCAACAGTTCGTGGGTTGAAATCACACATTGAACATGAAATTTGAATTGGTTTCGGAATCCACTTAAATATTAGGTCCCGATCTAATTAGCCTTCGTATGACCGTTGATCAACAAACGAGCGAACTTGTCGCCTAAGTGCACTTCTTTTGCCTTTTTAGCTGCAGTCCTTTGACACAGCAAGCATCTAAGCAGATAGATTTGACCTCAAACTTTCACACCTTGCTGAGGGAACGACATTAGATTCTACAAAGTTTTAATGCCCGTTAACTTTCTCAGTACGATGCTTTTCTTCGTAGTCAGGTCTCAAACTTATGACCATCTGACCTCGAAAGCTAAGCCACCCCACATCGAGATGATAGTGATTTGTTTTGTTACCATGATCTGCTAAAATTCATATATTTTCCCTTGTTGCATTCACCCATTTCTTCTGAGCAAGGTTGCTAACCCCACGCTAAAAGTATTATCTGTGGATCATCAGCGAGGATTGCCTCTGAAATTCTAAGATGCTCTAGGCAGAAGATACGTTTAATCGTGGGCTTCATAACTGGGCACTACTATTTCAGAAAACACCTCCATAAAATAGGACTGTTTCAGCAAGACCCTATCTGCAGGAAATGTCATACGCAAGAGGAAACGGCCAGAGCATATCATTTACGAATGCGAGGCTCTTGCCCTCCCTAGATTAACTTCTTTAGGCATCATCCATACTAGAGAGTTACACCTAGACTCCATTGAAGGGTTATCGGACTTTATTAATAAAGTGGCTGACCCGAGCAACTGGAACTAGGAAACATTGGGTTTGGAGTTAACAGTACAAAATGCTGATAAAAGCAGAGGTGCCCAATGACATACAAACCCAGCTCTAAGAAGAAGAAGGTTGCTAAACACAGTAACCCCTTTCAGATTTGACACCGTTCGGTGTCAAATCTTAGCTACCAGATTTCCACACCACATCAGACGATGGTTATTTAAGGCTTAGCAAAGCATAACATACGAAGTAGCATTAGGAATTTCTTCGATGATATTTGCAGAAAAAAAAGCTGACTGCATTTCTCCGATTGACTGTAACAGACCTAATTTACAGTCAAAGCAATCTAAAGCACAGTCAAAGCAATATTGTCGTCTAAAAGTCGTCATGTATATCACAATACTTCATTTCATTCCAAAATTTGGAATTAGTGGGGTATAAGCCCCTTCCCCAAAATGGGCTACCTATGCGACTTTTAATCATCGCCAAGCTGAGTGCATGTTTTTGGAACGGGAAATTTCCCAAAGTCCACCGAATTGAAACGATGAACAAAAAAATCAAACGCTGTTGCCACTTAAAAAGAACATATATATGACGTAAAACATGAGAGAAAAACCAAACCTGGCAACAAAATAATTCGAAAAACAGTAAAAACTCAAATTAGCAAAACCAAAATGAAAACCGGCAATTTCAAAACAAAGGATGATAAATTTGGCAAGAAATCTCTTTAGAGGGGGATATATCATACTTACAAGTAAAAATTTTAACTGTGTTGGTATTTTCGCTCTATATCTGAGGGAAAATATATTTATTTTATTCCAATAAAAATCAGTTTGGCTAGGGATTTGATTTCATTCTACACAAAAATGTACTAAATGATGTTTTCGAATTGTATAAATATGCTGAATTCAGCAAATTTTGTTAAATATCATATTTTAATGTTTGATGTTAAGATTTAAGAACCAAATTCTATATTTTGAAAAATAAAAAATAAGTAAAATAAATAACTTTCTGGGAATTTCGTCTAGCTAATAACTTTTTTGTTTAATAAGAAATAATAATCCAGCTTTACATAAAATAACTGAAAAAATTTTGAGTTGAGAAATGTCGGCATTGTCCCATTTTTAGGACAAAGTGGGACTTCTTTCGAGAGGAAGGTTCTGGGTACAATACCAGCAGGTTCATTCTTTGTAACTGTCCCGTCTTTTCTACAGCCTCATAATCACAGTGAGCAGACTGAAGAGAACGATGTTGTTTGGATGGTCTAGAGCCGTGACCTTCGAAGGTCACGCCAGAGCCCCTTAATTCCCAGGCCGACGCATGAGATTTCCTCTGTCCAATTCTTGGCGACCGTAATGTATCTCTATGGAATTTTTTGCTAATTGCCTTGAGAAATAAAGGAGTTTAAAGCAAAATATTCAGAATTCTTTGCTACTAAACGTTTGACATAGGCCATAAAATTATTTTGTGAGTCAATAAATAATGAAAACGGCAACGTTTAAACCATTAATAGTCTAAACTATTTTATGATGCTTACGGTTTGCTACTTTTTCTTTAAAATCGCCCTTTTGGCGCAGTCTGGGTTTGCTTATTTTGATAAAGAAACTTACTTGTTAGAAAGTAATATCACTATTATGAAGGTATACATTATTTATGTAATATATATTATTTACATATTGTATATGTTGCATATTGTAAGTATGTATTATTGCTTGTCAGTAATATTTTACTAATATACTAACTATAATAAATTGCTTACAATATACAAAAAAAGTTTTTTTTAAATTTCTGAGATTGTTATTTTTATTAGTAAAACACAATTAAATTCTTAAAATATTATTAAGAACAGTTTTTGTTCATTACAATCCTTTTTAAAACTTATTACGGGAGAAAACATTACTTTAGAAACGTATCAAACAAAAAAAAAATGTATCAAATGTAAATAATGTATGTAAGAATCTCCATTGCCAAGGCATTTAGCGAGCTTGGCTTGTCCAAGTGTCATAACAACAACAACATGTTGCGTCATACGAAGTTTTATGGCAACCATAGTGTTTGTGACAGTTCGGGAAATCCATACGTCAGCTCCCCTTTACAGTTTGCAGATGGATGTTGCAGCCTGTCAAAGTCAATGGGGGGAAGGTTTCCCTTATTTTAAATCTCGCAAAACCTGATCATTGTTCATGAAATCCCCACGGGCTACTCTAATCTGTTAGGGCTTTTGAAAAATGGCTTTTAGCTCTCCCCTAAGGAGAGTCAAAGCAGTTACAAAGTGTCTTGCAACAATCGGTGACATGAAATTCGGTTCCCAATAACATGATTGTGTTCCTTTGAGCATTATTTTAGACTCCCAATGCATTTCTGTTACAATGTCCAATCTCATTTTCTTAGTAAAAAGGGAAAATAATAAAAAAAATGTCTAAGTAATTATTATAATATTTAAATTTTTTCTTATTTAATTTATTATAATTTTTAACTTAATGTAATAACAGGCTTATTGTTTCCCTTCTTCTTCTTTTTAGAGTTGGGTTTGTATTATATTGGGCACCTCTGCTTTTATCAGCATTTTGTACCATTAACTCCAAACCCAATGTTTCCTAGTTCCAGTTGCTCGGGTCACCCACTTTATTAATAAAGTCCGATAACCCTTTAATGGAGTCTAGGTGTAACTCTCTAGTATGGATGATGCCTAAAGAAGTTAATCTAGTGAGGGGGCAAGGGCCTCAATTATATTGGGCACCTCTGCTTTTATCAGCATTTTGTACCATTAACTCCAAACCCAATGTTTCCTAGTTCCAGTTGCTCGGGTCACCCACTTTATTAATAAAGTCCGATATAACCCTTTAATGGAGTCTAGGTGTAACTCTCTAGTATGGATGATGCCTAAAGAAGTTAATCTAGGGAGGGCAAGGGCCTCAATTATATTGGGCACCTCTGCTTTTATCAGCATTTTGTACCATTAACTCCAACCCCAATGTTTCCTAGTTCCACTTGCTCGGATCACCCACTTTATTAATAAAGTCCGATAACCCTTTAATGGAGTCTAGGTGTAACTCTCTAGTATGGATGATGCCTAAAGAAGTTAATCTAGGGTGGGCAAGGGCCTCGCATTCGTAAATGATATGCTTGACCGTTTCCTCTTGCATATGACATTTCCTGCAGATAGGTTCTTGCTGAAACAGTCCCATTTTATGGAGGTGTTTTCTGAAATAGTAGTGCCCAGTTATGAAGCCTACGATTAAACGTATCTTCTGCCTACAGCATCTTAGAATTTCATAGGCAATCCTCGCTGATGATCCACAGATCATACTTTTAGCGTGGGTTTGACCAGGAGTGTTGAGCCAAGCTTCCTACATCTTCCGTTTTTCCCATCTAAGAACATTGGTTTTTGCGGTCTTCAAATGGATCCCACCAAAAGTTTCTGCACCGATGGGAGCAAAAGACGATCCTTGTTTAGCAAGCTCATCAGCCCTTTCATTACCTTCGATACTTTTGTGCCCTGGCACCCATACAAGGATCACCTTGTTTATTGCTTCCATTAATAACAATAAAATAATACACATTTCACCAGGACTCAAACTCGTTTCTTTATTTTTGACGGCCATATTGGTAACGTCATTCATCACAACCATTTATTTTTTCTAAGTAAAAAAAAATTAACTTTTTAAATTCATAGAATGCTTTATTCATGTGAGCATAAATAATAGTTTACAGCGCGAAATATTTTCCCTCATTAAATAAAAGATTCCTTTAAAGGCTACGAAACATATTCTATCACATAATAAATTATTTTAATTATATTTCGTGAAGAAGAAAATTAGTAAAATTTAATTAAGTAAGCATGTTGAATAAAATTTCTTTTAGAAATTATTTTAAGTCAGCAAATTCATACAAAATTAGCAATTAGATATAAAATCCTATATTTTCTCTTAATACTGTATTTTCAACCTTATAATTTTTTTCATAATTTTATTCTTTTTTGAACTTTGATCTTGGAAAATAAATACGCATTTTAGCAAATATAATAAACTATCAATGTAGAATTATATATTTATTAAATATGTTCAATTTCCTTAATTAGGATTATTAATTGATAAATTGATATAAATTATAGCAAGAACTAAAGGCAGACTGAAAAGAACTTGTGTTTATAGGTTCGAGAAACATGTTGATAGACGCACATAAATAGCCTATGTAACAGCATTTTAAATAAATATTCTAGGGTGACTATAACAGTAACTTCTCGCCTTTTTAGTTTTAGTTTAGGTATACAATGATTATTACACATTCACTCGAAGTTATATGTTAACAATTCTGAAACAAATTTAATAATAAGTTAAATTTATTTTAGAATTGTTAAAATAACTGAAACATATTTAACATACAATTAAATTCTCTCTCATGCAATCTGAATACCGGGGCTCGTACAAAGTTTTCCAATCTGTTTATTGAGTAAAAATTACCATGATTTTAATATTTGTTGTCATTTTTATTAAAAATTTCTATAAATGTTCGAAACACTTACAATACACACAGAGTCACGAACAAATCTATTAATTTGACTTCTTTTCCCGTCAGAACACCAAATCCAAGCTTTTGCCGCTGTAGACAGTATTTGATCACACGAAACAAATGGTTAAACAACTGAAGTAATTGGACTTTCGCTGCGTGTTAGCAGCTTAAGCAATTAGTTTTAAATGATGGGCGTTTTTATAGCCTACTTTGAAGGCAAAATATTTATTTAAAAAATTTTGATAAAGCAGATTTTGTAAATTACTTGCATTCAAAAGTTTTGTAGATTTGAACTAAACTCTTCTGTGAAGATATTCTCGGCAAAATCTTATCTAGCGCATATAAAAGTAAAATAAAATAAGATTTCCCAACTTTTCTTAAAAAATTCTAATGTGAAATTTTCTACAGAATATAAAATTAATAGTAGAAATTATTGAACCGATTTTCATGCACACCTGGTAATAATTCAAAACAGCCAATCGGGATGGTCATCGTACATTAGGAAGTAATCACCCCGTGAGAAAAATTAACAGTTATAAAATGACGTACCCATGCAGACACAGATGGATATATCACTTCCGTTTTCTCAGTCTATAGGAAATTATTTTATTTGAAAAGTATAAAAAAAGTCGAATACTTAGTAAGTATATTTCATTGACATGTGATTTCATTGATTTTTATTGATATAGATCTTCCTTCTTCCTCTTAGAGTTAGGTTTGTATGTCATTGGGCTCCTCTGCTTTTATCAGCATTTTGTACTGTTAACTCCAAACCCAATGTTTCCTAGTTCCAGTTGCTCGGGTCACCCACTTTATTAATAAAGTCCGATAACCCTTTAATGGAATCTAGGTGTAACTCTCTAGTATGGATGATGCCTAAAGAAGTTAATCTAGGGAGAGCAAGAGCCTTGCATTCGTAAATGATATGCTTGGCCATTACCTTTTGCGTATGGCATTTCCTGCAAATAGGGTCTTGCTGAAACAGTCCCATTTTATGGAGATGTTTTCTGAAATAGTAGTGCCCAGTTATGAAGCCTACGATGAAACGTATCTTCTGCCAAGAGCGTCTTAGAATTTCAGAGGCAATCCTCGGCTGATGATCCACAGATCATACTTTTAGCGTGGGTTTGACCAGGAGTGTTGAGCCAAGCTTCATACATCTTCCGTTTTTCCCATCTAAGAACATTGGTTTTAGCGGTCTTCAAATTGATCCCACAAAAAGGTTAAAAAAAATCTTATCTAGCGCATATAAAAGTAAAATAAAATAAGATTTCCCAACTTTTGTTAAAAAATTCTAATGTGAAATTTTCTACAGAATATGAAATTAATAGTAGAGGAAATTGAACCGATTTTCATACACATCTGGTAATAATTCAAAACAGCCAATCGGAATGGTCCTCGTTACAACAGGAAGTAATCACCCCGTGAGAAGAATTAACAATTATAAAATGACGTACCCAATGCAGACACAGATGGATATCACTTCCGTTTTCTCAATCCATTGGAAATTATTTTATTTGAAAAGTATAAAAAAAAATCGAATACTGAGTAAAGTATATTTTATTGCTATGTGATTTCATTGATTTTCATTGATATAGATAGATTAGACTAAAGTAGATTAGATTATGAATTCAGTAATTTATATTCTAATGGAGAAGTGGACACAGTAATAGAGTGATACGGAAATACCACGCAAAGGTAGTTTCCAAAAATAATTTTATTTAAACAATAGTTTGAATTATGTAACTATTTTTATTATTAGCATAGATGCTGATAATAAGAATATATTGTGGTTAGCTGTCTTCTCCACTGTTTGGCATTAAAGGGACTATATATTGAGGATGATACGGGGCTGCTCAAAGTACAAGAAAGGTTTTCGGAATTCTGTGTAGTTTAAAAAATGCGTCCAAGCACCTAGTGAGGATAGTAAATGTGATTCACAAATTTAAATAATATCTTCTTTTCTACTCTCATTTATATGAAAAAAAAACTAAACAAAATCCTAAAAATGTAATAATTGAATATTTTTTTTTGAAGGCAACAAAATAAATTGATAACTTAATTTGAAAGTTTCTCTACGGATCTCCTGCATTTTTGTGAATAAAACTCATTCTCTGTTAATCTAAATCATAGGTTCCCAAAGTGGTCCAGGTGGATCCCCAGGGGTCCATAGGAGACCACACGGGGGTCCACATAGATGTGAAAAGAAAACAGGGGTTCATAAGTTGTAAGTGAGGGTAAACGAAAATTTTTCTGGTTTTCCTAATAAAGAACAAACATTTCGGCTTGGATTTACCTATCAACGTAGGTAGGGAGCATCATTCACTAGATAGGTACTCAAAAATATTCGAGATTCAGTTCAAACACAGAATTGAATAGAATAATAGATAATAGTACAAGTGTACACCACATGTCGAGACTTACAAAGTGCCGCCCGTGCGCTATCTCATTAAATGTATGACTATATTTAATTGTTGATTTACATTGCAGAGTTCATTGTTGATTTTTTTGTCCATTATTGATTGTTTGTAATAATAAATGTTTATTATTACAAACAATCAATTACAAACAAACAACTTTTTCTGGGTTATAATATAATGCCAAAGACAGAAAATAGAGTCTATATATATGCATTGAGAAACTATCCATTTTCACTAAGAAATTGCTTTGCTATTGGCTTATATATCATGGGTTCCCAAAGTGGTCCAGGTGGACCCCCAAGGGTCCATAGGAGACCACACGGGGGTCCACCTAGATGTGAAAAGAAAACAGGGGTTCACAAGTTGTAAGTAGGGATCCTGGACCCCTAATTACAACTAGTAGGGTCCTGGACGAAAAATGTTCTGGTTTTCATAATAACGAACAAAAATTTTGGTTTGGATTTACCGATCAACGTAGGCAGGTAGCATCATTCACTAGGTAGTTCCTCAAAAATATTCGATATTCAGTTCAAACACTGGATTGAATATAACAATAGGTAATAGTACAAGTGTACACCAAATATCGAGACTTGCAAAGTGCCGCCCGTGCGCTATCTCATTAAAAGTATGACTATCTTTTATTGTTGATTTACATTTCAGAGTTCATTGTTGATTTTTTGTCAACTGTTGATTGTGTTTGTAATAATAAATGTTTATAATTTAGTATAACGGTGAGTATTATTTTAATGAATAGGACACAAGAAAATATGCTACTTTTTTCCCTTCTAAACACCCCCAATTTAGGGTGATATTTTTAGGAGTTTTTGGGAATACTGTAGAAATGCAGCAGCAGGGGGTCTACCAAAAATAATAAAACTTTGAAAGTGGTCCACGAGAAAAAAAAGTTTGGGAACCCATGATCTAAATTATGAAAATTCTTTGGAGTGTTTCAAAAATTTGAATTACTCCTACATGAAACCTTTAACAATTCTCATTGCTAACTTGAAATTTTGATCAAAACTATTTTACGAATACAAACTTTTTCGCAAAAATGATTATTTTCACAATGAAGGAAACTTTATTTATTATATTGTTATATATTATCATTTAAATAAATTGAAATATAGGACAATAACAAATAACAGAATATAATTATATTAATTTCACTCTTAATTTTGACGCTTTCACCAATGTTTTACCTTTTCCTTGTGATTTACAGAAATATATTTTTGTTCATGAACACTGGTTTGATTTGCTTGTAGCTTGTTGTTGTTGTCGTGTGCCAGAGCCAGGCTGACAATATGGGGTGCGCTGCTCCACTTTTCCAACTGAACCATATTTTGGTGTGGAGTCCGACTTACACAGTACACACATGCCATTGGTACCCGTTTATAGAAATAGAGACCGGAAAGTCTGGCTTTCTCCTCCAGGCCATCCCTGGTACTGTAGGTCAAAACCAGGAGGAGCATTACATTTTGAGGCTGGCAGACAGGACCAAACGTCTATCACAAGACTTTTCAGTGGGCACCTGAAATGCATGTCCTTTGAATCCGGCCGTAAAGTCTTTCCGACGTGTTCCAAGTGCCATCTGTTGCCGGCTTCCCCGCATCATATTCTCGATTGCTTGGGGCTCACTTTAGGGGATGTTCGCAACAGCCCTCTCTTGGTGCTTGACTTTGCAGGGGTGCATGGCATCATGGATTTGATCCAGCTGCCGCTAGATCCTGAAGGATTGGACACAACAACAACCCGTTTATAGGGTAGGCAACCATTCAGACCTCATTCATACAAGGAAGAAGACAAGATAGATAGAGAGAGAAAGTACATCCATGCCCGAACCGGGATTCGAACCCAGGACCTCCTTATCCGCAGTCAGGCACACTGACCACTACACAAGATGGGCGGCTGTTTGTAGCTTACGATGGCTAATTAGACCGGAATCTGCGGTTTAAAGTGGGTTTCGAACCACTACAGATATCTAAACCCAAGGTAGAATTCGAATCCACGAACTGTTCAATGGAAGGCAAGAGCGGAAAGCAATCAGATTTTGTGAACGCAAATTTGGAAAATACAACTTTAAAACTTGAAATAGCGGAAATAAATATATTTACACACTTATACTACAATTAAAATATGAAATACTAAAATAGTGCTTTTAAAAACAAAACAGTTCCCATTTATTTGTTATAAAAAATACATTAGAGAAAAATATAAAGTAGGTTTTAAAATTTGCGAAATAAATTACCACTTCTAAATAAATGCTTCAGTGATTTAGGTTTTCGAATTCAATAGAGTGCATATAAATAATGCAAGTCGTTAAAACATAGGGACAAAAATATAATTTTCCCAAATGGGGGTTGATAAAAAAATTATTTTAGTAATTTTTTAAAGCTTATCAGCGTTTGAAAAAATTATCTAAACTTTTTTGTAACAAAATTATATTTATAGTTCAAGTTCAATGGCAGATATTTTAAATGCTATTAAAAATTTTAGTATTTGCTTTAGGGAAAATTATCGTGCTTCTATCTATCAAGAATAATATAATTTTTCAAACCACCATTTTTTTTCGGTCAAAGTGCTTAGTTTCAAGAATTTGGAAACCTTAATCATTTGATGAAGTAAAAAATACAATTAGCAACTGAATATATAAGAAATATAGAATGCTTTGTGAACTTCAACATATTTCGTCACATCTATTAAAAGAGAAAATTTGAATATAAGTGCTTATGATGTATAGGTTCCATTTGTATTTCATCCAAGATTTTTTGGCAATAGCGGAAAATGGTTCTTGATAAGAATAAATAACTTAAATATTTAAGAAATGCTTTTTCTAAGAAATTTATCTTTCCACTATTGTTGAAAATATTTCCAGACTTTAAAAAATCCTTTCATTAAAAAAGTTTTATTTTGACATAATTTAAATGATTTGACAAAATTTAAAAATAAATATTAAAAAAATAACAAGTAACAACCTTATATTATCAAGAGATGTAAATAGCCTAAGAAATGCCCAACTTAACTTCTATGTTTATTGGGAACACATCAAAATTTGGTCAACTTAACTTAATAATAGTATGTAATTCTAAATTAAGTAATAATAGAAAGAACATTTAAATCGGAATATTTTTTAATTTAGAATTATTAAATTTATTTATTAAGAATAATATAAAATTGATACAAAAGCATATTTAAATACACGTGTAATAATATTGGGCTTTGAACTGTTAATTAATTAATTTTAAAATTCAGCATGAGAAAAATTTTGCTTCAAATCCACAGTTTAATCAAAGTTTACAAAATATTATGAGAGAGGGCTCAATTAAAATTATTACGCATGTGTCTAAGAATGATGTCAAAAAATTTGTGTAATTCAAATATTTAATTCAAACTGAAATTTTTTAGATAATTTTAAGTGCTAAGTACTTTATAAAGCACTTAAAGATGAATATTTAATTTCCACATGTAAAAACTAGCTTAATCGAATCTTACCTACAAATATGAGCTAAAAATATGAGAGTTTTTATGTGATAAAAAATACGAAATGATGCGAAAAAGTACATAGTTAGAGCATACATTTGTTTTGTGATAATAACCTAAAAAGTACTGATTATTAAAACAAAATTGTTTGGAGAATTTAATATTTCAAAAAATAATGCAACTCTTCAAAATTTATGATAATATTATAAATAGAAAAACTAGTTTTTATTTTATTAAATTTGTATAAAAATTGCAAAAAAAATCATAATTATCTTAATAGAATATATATATATATATATATATATATATATATATATATATATATATATATATATATATATATATATATATATATATATATATAAATACTAAACTCCATGGCAGGACAGCCCATGTGGGCCAAGGCCTACAGTGCCCATAGCTGTTTTCATGACCGAGGGCCCTGGGGTGCGAAGCATATGTCCCAGTTAGGTGGCCAGCCTAACGTAAGACCCCCAGTGTTTAGTCCCCAAGCATATATATATATAATATATATTATCCATATATATTATTCACACTATAGTAAAAATAAAAATTGCCACATATCATATGTTCACTTTAAATACAAAAATCTTTTATTCTTTTTCTTATTTTAGATGTTTAAACAAATTTATAAAAATTGTTGGGGTGTGCATGATGCCACAATCGTTCTTTCTCGGTGTCGAAAGGTAGAGAGTTCGAATCCCGTCACAATCGAAGATCAGTCTCTTTCGTTAATAGCTGTTGGAGTGATCGCAATGTCCTCCACGTGAAATGGTAACTTTGGGAGTAACAGACCAAGTCTGGGGGTGTTCTGCCTTGTCCCTATTTCTAAATCTTGAAGATCCATTTACGGTACTACGATGAATGCTTTACATAAAGTGCCATCATTTCCCCACTCTTGTGTTAAAAGGTATAAACTCTTTTTGTGCCGGACATTCTACAGCAACATGTGAGATTTATATTTTAATTTTGTTTATATTTACATGTAAAATTTTTAGTAGCCAATTTTTAAAGACAAGAAACCTCAATTAGGGTAAAGAGATAAGAGACACCGAATGCAATCAATCTATCATGCTGTGATAGATTGATTGAATTTGGAGTCACAGGAGGAAGATTGTGGAGTAGGCTTGCAGGAAGCGATAGGAAATATTATCTGTAATAGTTGATATTGCGAAAGTTTATTATTTTTATTTTAACAAGGCGCCAAATTTTCTCCAAATAATTTTTTTTTGTTGAAATTTAAGATTTTAAAACACCTGCAATTATGAAGATTATAATAACCCAAACAGTTCAAGCTCGTACTACTCGACCACGTATTCGGTTCTAATCTTGTTAGTAATTTATTTCCAGTTCTTAATGAGTACTACAATGAAAATATCAAAAATTTATTATTAAATTGTAATTCCGCCTCAGTTATTCAGCTATGAAGTGAAGAGAAAAAATCCTACCATAGCAATATTGCCATTAATAGCTTCAGGGAGGATCAACCAAAATAAATATCAACACTAAGATAAATAACTTTGTTAAATATTTTGCTGTTTTTGATTTTTATCATTAAGTATGTAAAAATAGTTTAATCGTTACACATGAATTACTCTCTTATAAAATCAAATATAATATACGAATTAATACACGAAAATATAGAAGGCAATGGATTTTAGAGCGTATTTGTATGCTAAATCAAATTATTTTAATCATTTTTAGGGCCGTGGTATTGTGCCGTGGTTAGAGCATTAGCCTTCTGTACGATAGAGTGGGGTTCGATTCCCAATGCCGCCAAAGACCCACCGAGTACATGCGATATACGAGCTCGTTAAATCTGTGGAATCCAAAGTCCTGCGGTCAGTCGTTGTGCAGTTACCATGGGTGTAATAATGTGGAGAAATTTTCTTCTCTCTGCATATCAATGACAAAATTGAGGAAGTATATCCTGTGGTGGTGCCATCTATCGGAAAAGTTTAGAACAAAGTCGTACTTTCACCTTCGTGGTGCTCTGGTTAAACGAAAGACGCACCCTACTGACTTAAATTCGCATAGCCAACGGTATAGCGAGCTTAGCTATGTGCAAGTGTCATAAGTAACAACACTTTTATCATTTAGTGACATTATTCAATTAAATAAATTCATGAAAAGGTGATTATGATTAATTATTCATAAAAAAATACTTGTAAAACTGATGAATGTATTATTGATGAAGTATTGTTAGACTGATGAAAATATTATGCTGAGCTCCAATGGCCCAGTAGCTTCACGCCGCTTCCCGTAAGCTCAGCAAAGTGAAGCATCATTTGCCGCGGGCAGTGGTTGGGAGAGTGACCACGGTGTACTCTTCTTCACTGGGTTGCTGGAGCTCCGTGGGTTGGGGACGTGTCCACGTTAATCTGTGACGTGCAAAGTCCTTCCGCTGGGGTGGCGTGGATGGAGAGAGGAGGGTGCCAGCTCAGGTGTGGCCTCGCCATCTGACCGTGGTTCAAAAGGACGAGGCACCTTAAAAAGAGCAAAGTCGTAATTTCACCTTCGTGGTGCTCTGATCCAAAACGAAAGACGCTCCCCATTGACTTAATTCGCACTGCCAAAGGCATAGCGAGTTTGGCTTGTCCAAGTGTCATAAGCAACAACAACATGTATTATGCTTATATAGTTGATCTGTGTAGTTATTAATTAGTCCATTCTAATAAACACATACTTATTAACATAATTAAATACAGTGATATGATAAAACAACGATATCTACTAATCTAAGTATCATTGTGTCTGTTGTCGTAGAAGTCTCCTTTTTTGGCATAAGTTTCTAAATTCAAAGTTGTTGCCATCTAGCTTTTGCAAAGTATAAGTTACATAATCAATTAATCAAAATAGGTTTTAAAGTTCGATTACGAGTCGCCAAACATCCCATCAGGGAAGCTAAGTAAAACATTGATTAACGGGGAAAAGGTTTATGTAAATTAGAATAAAAAATAACTCATTAGTATATAGTAATTGAATTGAAATCTTTTATTAGCAACCAGTGGGTTTTGGCGGAACGGGGCTTCCAATGGGAAATGTATACCTAATTTTCGGAGGGGGGGGGAACTCCGATTAGGGAAAATAACGATATTTCCATTTGTTAATGGTATTTATTGTTTACTTGGCTTTGTTTGAAACGCTGTTTTGTCGCACTAAATGAGGTAGTCTTGTATGAAACAGGTAAAACAAAATGAACAATCTATTGTGAATGCTTAAAAATACCCCTTTATAAGGAAGAAATTAAATACTGAAGTCGGCATTTCATACCCGATCTGATGCATTTCCGACCAATGAAGTGTTCGAAAAATAAATAAAACATTTTTGTTAAAAAGTAGGAAAAAATATTTTTACCACGTTCTGCGAAATGTAGAAAGAAGAATAAATCCAATGCCGCGCGTTAATGTTATTTCATTATTCCCAATGATTACATATAAATGTCAGTTTTAAAAAGTAAGAGTCACACCTCCGTTTGTGAAGCGAACATAGTTCCGGATCAGCAAGGATCTCCACTTTAAAAAAGACAGCCTCAAATCAGCTTTAATTATGGTTGAAATTAATTATACATTACCAAAACCTATTACCAAAACTTCGAAAATTACTCTAATTTTTAAGATATTCAGAGAGCTATCTTTAAATCTCATGCACCATTTTCTATTCTATCCCGGATAAAACTTCTGAGGATAAGCTGAAGAAGTTTATATTCATTAAAAACTTTAAAATAAACAAATTTAATTGATTATCAATACTTAAACTTAATACAGGGAAATTTAGTCTTTTATTTTAATAAAATATATAATTTTCTAATAAATGTATAAATAAATTTAGGAGCATGAATAAAAAGTCATGAAATTTTACTTATTTTTAATAATTTATTAATTTTTAATAATTTATTAATTTTAACTAATTTATTAATACTTTTATTTGAATTATTAATAACTTTAAATTAATCTCACTCGTGTTTTCTTGATAGTTAAATAATTAATTTGCTTTTATGAAACAGTCCTTTGCTTAAATGTACGCAGTTGGAAAAGACTTGGCAATTTTCCAATTTGGCAATATACAATCTTCTTCTATTGAACAATACTCTTAAAAAAACAAAAGATTCTTTTTTTTTTTTTTTAACCTTTGAAAGCAAATTTCTTTTATCAAATCAAAGTTTTTATCTTCGAAAAGCGGGCGTTATTTTTATAGGACATTCTTACAATGTGGGTAGCGTGGCCGAGCGGTCTAAGGCGCTGGTTTTAGGCACCAGTCTCACTGAGGCGTGGGTTCGAATCCCACCGCTGCCAAAAGCATAAATTTTATAATAAAATTCATGAATTAACTGCATCTTTTAATTTACTTCAATACATACAATTTTTGGATATTTCAATTTTTAAATTTTTTTATTTCTATGAATATTTTTAATCAGTTACATTTATTTTCGTAAAAATGCAATGATTATATGAAATTCGTTTTACATTATTACACATAAACCAATTTTTTTTTATTATTTTTTTATATTTAAGAACTTTACATCTAATGTAATATAACATTTACCTCTTATATTCATTTTACTAAAAATGTTTTTAATTTATGTTGCAAATGAAAAAAATGAAAAGAGAGATATTTTATAAAATATAGTCAGAATTTAATAAAATAAATATACAATTTTAAAAATCAAATTAAAATATATTATTACACAACTAATTAGTTTTACTGAATAATTACAATGGTTTCGAAAGAATATAACTGGGAAATTACAATATTTTTATGTCTGAATTATTTTTTACAATAACAGGGATAATTTAATTGCTTGTTGATAATAAATTTAATTAATTGCATGCAAGAGATACTACCAATTTAATTACATTAATATTCTGATTAAGTGTTGCTATAAATTTAATTTTTAGAATTCTGAAATTTATTTTGTTAGTCAAAATTTATGTACACATTTGAATACCTTTTCTATCTAAATAACACACACACACACAAATTAAATGATTACAGTTTTAAACATTTTAACAATAAAATTTTTCAACGCGAATACCAAATTTATAAAGAAATTTTTTTAATAAATTTATTTGGTAAGATAAACAAAAAATCTGAACAAATGTAAAAAATTTCCGAATTTTTTTATGTTTAAAGGGGGTTTACTTAAGAAAGCAAATATAGAGTTTTTAAAGATTTAAAAATTAAATTAATAGACTAACAAAATATTAAAATAAATGTTTTAAGTGATTAAAATGGCTTTGGTGGCAACATGCCTCTAACAAGGACCACCCATAAGTTTCTAAAATAAAACAAGTTTGAATCGTTAAAAGGGACTCACTTCTGGTGTGTTCCAGTCAAAAATGATTTTAACTTGCTCTGAAGACAAATAAAATCATTCGATAATTATTTATCAGTTGGTGTAATCATTATGAATGTTGGTACACAAATTTTAATATTCAATTTATGACGAATATATTTTGTTCGAGGTGCTTTTATAATTGAAAAATGTGAATAGTGTCTTTTGTTATGAATTTCAAACAAGATGATCAAACAAGAGGCAAATCAGTGCTTCGCATGATAATATACTTAATCATATGATAATTGGTTATCATGATTAATTAAGTTGGGGTCCATAATATGCTTAGTGGTTAGGACATCGGCTTTTTGTCCGGAAGGGCTGGGTTCGATTCCCAGTGCCGTCAAAGACCCACCGAGTACATGCGATATACGTGCTCGTTAAATCCGTGGAATCGAAAGTCCCATGCTTGGTTGTTGAGCAGTTACCATGTATAATGGTCTGGAGAAAATTTCCTTCCCCACCAGAACAGTCAAAATAAAGGGAGTGGATTCTTTGGTGGTGCCATCTATCGGAAGAGTCTTATAGCAAAGACGTACTTCAACTTTCATGGTGCTGTGGTTAAAATGAGAGGCCACCCTTATGACTTAATTTCGCATAGCGGTCGGCTTGCTACCATGTCTTGTCCAGGCGTCGTAAATAACAACAACAATTAAGTTGAAAGCAATAATATCATAATTAATTGATTGATTAGGTAATTAATTACATTCATTCTAGACTCAAATGAGTTCAATCGCATATGATCAGAATAGTGTAAGACATGTCCACAAGTGAGTCGCTTTGACGGTATATCAGTATTGCACTGGTGTGCAAAACTTCAGCAATAATGTAAATTTTAAGTAGACAACAATGAAATTGCAGGAAAGGTGTTCTTTTGTGATCAGTACAATCAACACGTAACCCAGTAGAAAAGTCATGTGTATGCAGTTATCACAGGAATGAAACGTCACAAGCGACACAATCCAAGACTCAATGAAAGGAAGGATTGATATGCAATCAAAGACATTCGCTGGGAGTGCAGGTGAGTTCTTCCGTGAAATATGGCTGAAAGAAACCAAGGGGACTGCTTCTTCTTCTTCTTCTTAAGGTTGGGTTTTTATGTCATTAGCACCTCTGCTTTAATCAGCACTTTGTACTGTTAACTCCAAACCCAATGTTTCCTATTTCCAGTTGCTCGGGTCACCCACTTTATTAATAAAGTCCGATATAACCCTTTAATGGAGTCTAGGTGTAACTCTCTAATATGGATGATACCTAATGAAGTTAATCTAGGGAGGGCAAGAGCCTTGCATTCGTAAATGATGAGCTTGGCCGTTTCCTCTTGCGTATGACATTTCCTGCAGATAGGGTCTTGCTGAAACAGTCCCATTTTATGGAGGTGTTTTCTGAAATAGTGCCCAGTTATGAAGCCTACGATTAAACGTATCTTCTGCCTAGAGCATCTTAAAATTTCAGAGGCATTCCTCACTGATGATACACAAATGATTCTGGTCAGAGAGTCAGTCATGCTAGCGATAGCTTCCCGACTTTCACCAGAAGAATATGGTTTGGAGGTCACTTCTATCTCCTGTGAAGGATTCATTGCTGCCCCTTCACTAGATTGTCTCTGAGTTCCCTTGTCTTTTTCAGCAAGGTCTACTTCAGAGGCTTCACCTGCAAATGCAGAGAGGTAAGGGGACTACTTCATAAGTGGAAGAATGTTTTTAAAGCTAGGGGTGTGGCGTAGAGTAATCAGTATAGTTAAAGAATTCGAAAGTACAGCTGAAAAGCTTGGAAAGCCTTTCAAACTATAGGTATAGTTAATACAATGGTTAGAAGTAACCGATTCAGAAAAAAACAGCTACATTAATTGGATCCCGCAGATGAAAAAAGTCCGAAACCAGTCATCAAGTGCCATTGCTCATAAAATGTATACACAACGAGGTGCCAAGCTTTGCTGTTTACTGTTCTCAGAAGCCTTTACAAAGGTAGCCTATTTATGCGTCATCCTTAACGTTGCATTCGATTGAAAAGTGGCACCACCCCTTATAGAGTTTTGGAAATCTGACCATTTATTATGTTGTTAATAGTTTTGGCACTTGGACAAGCCAAGCTCGTTGTGTTAATTATGATATTATTGCTCCCAATTTAATTGTTGTTGTTATTTACGATGCCTGGACAAGACATGGTAGCAAGGCGACGGCTATGCAAATTTAAGTCAGTAGGGTGCGTCTTCCTTTTAACCAGAGCAACACGAAAGTGAAAGTACGACTTTGTTCTAAGACTCTTCCGATAGATGGCATCACTAGAATATCCTACTCCCTCAATTTTGACATTTATCTGGAGGGGAAACCATTTATTATAAATTGCACCACCATTTAGAGTTAGCACAAAATCTGGATATCTTATCATTTGGAGCCGTATCCGCTTTACAAATGAGTCGTTCTTGTGTCACAAGCGATTTACAACTCTAGTTGATTTGGAGAGAGTTTAAGACTCGATTTCATCCAAATAGTCATTTGAAGTGGCATTATGCTGAATAGGTGGATTGAGCTCTAAGTTTTCGACAGAGGCTCTGCAATTAGAGATCGTTATTGCAAGGAAGTGATTCCTGGAACCAGGGGGTACGCGTACCTTCCTGGGGAATAGTACCTTCCTGGTAAGAATGACAGGATAGCCTTGAATATAGAATCAGAGGCCGTGAACCAGCTCCCGTAAACCCTGGTGTTATGCGACCCGTGCCTAGGGTTATTTGGCACCGCGGTAATGGTGTCTTAACGGAGCCTCTAGTTGCCTGGAGAACTTCTAGAGTAATTTGCCTTGTCCAGTAACTCATGCAATGCTTGGTGGACTGTCATATTACCTGAGCTTATTAATTGTTATCTTATTATTGAGCTTTTTAATTGTTATCTGGTATATTACCTGAGCTTGCTAATAGTTATCTTGTGGCTGAAAAGACACAAGAAATAACAAACCTTTCTGCATTTGCAGGTGAAGCCTCTGAAGTAGACCTTGCTGAAAAAGACAAGGGAACTCAGAGGCAATCTAGTAAAGGGGCAGCAATGAATCCTTCACTTGAGGTAGAAATGACCTCCAAGCCATCTTCTTCTGGTGAAAGTCAGGAAGCTGTCCCTAGCATGACTGACTTTCTGACCAGATGGGACTGTTTCAGCAAGACCCTATCTGCTGGAAATATCATACGCAAGAGGAAACGACAGAGCATATCATTTACGAATGCGAGGCTCTTGCCCTCCCTAGATTAATTTCTTTAGGCATCATTCATACTAGAGAGTTACACCTAGACTCCATTAAAGGGTTATCGGACTTTATTAATAAAGTGGGTGACCCGAGCAACTGGAACTAGGAAACACTGGGTTTGGAGTTACTGGTACAAAATGCTGATAAAAGCAGAGGTGCCCAATGACATACAAACCCAACTCTAAGAAGAAGAAGAAGGAAGTGATTTTTCCCACGTGCCTTAGTTCCAAGGTGTCACAAGAGCGAGAGCTGTATTTTATGGACGACAGTGAACGGCCACACCAGATTACGGATGTTCCACAGCTACTGTCAAGAGAAGGCATCACTCGCATGGATTGGCTCCTGATTTAAATCCTACAGAAGGGTCTGCGAAGACGACATGCTGCGCGATTACATCTACCAACAACTGAAGGAGGTGCTGATTGAGGAATGGGATATTTTACTTCAAGGATTGTTGGACAATTTGATGCTGAATATGGGGAATATTTGGACAGTCTCTGGTCCAGTTTTCTTCCATGCCTTCTAACAGGTTTAGAAGGCATTCTCAGAGAGCAGAACGATACTTTTGTTGATTCCGAACTCTTCAGCAACACTGGTCACACTTTGCAGCTGGTCCAGCTTTCGGGACATTTTTCTACGTGTGAAGTTGTACAGGTAGTTGAAAATACTTTCAAACCAACTGCTTTAAAAATTTTAATGACTATTAATTTAGTAAACAAAAGAAAATTAATAGAGAATCACTTTTAAGAAAACATCATAAATGTTTACGCAAAGAGGTCTCTATTAAATAAAAGTTTTAAAGGCTTAAATTAGAGAAAAGTCGCTTACACTTTTAGATCATAGGTTTCCAAAGTGGTCCAGGTGGACCCCCAGGGGTCCATAGAAGACCACACGGGGATCCACGTGGATGTGAAAAGAAAACAGGGGTTCACAAGTTGTAAGTGGGGGTCCACGAAAAATTTTCTGTTTTCATAATAAAGAACAAAAATTGTGGCTTGGATTTACCTATCAACGTAGGCAGGTAGCATCATTCACTAGGTAGGTACTCAAAAATATTCGAGTTTCAGTTCAAACACAGGATTGAATATAACAATAGATAATAGTACAAGAGTGTACACCAAATATCGAGACTTGCAAAGTGCCACCTGTGATCCCGCTCGTCCGGGATGCTTGTTTAGACCTGCAAAGGAATGAAATGCGACTTGCGCTGTGCTTGCAATCTACATTAGTATAAATACGAATGCCAAGAACCAAACGTTACTCATTTGTTTCCGGGATTTTAAACATAAAAGTGTGACTGTGAGGGAATCGATGTCAGTGTTTGCCGTGCCGGAAAAAATAAGTATCTGCCTATTTATACATGTTTTTATTGTATACTGTAATTTATCAATCATATTATATTTGTAATACTACAAGGTTGCACCACATGTCGAGACTTACAAAGTGCCGCCCGTGCGCTATCTCATTAAAAGTATGACTATCTTTTATTGTTGATTTACATTGCAGAGTTCATTGTTGATTTTTTGTCAATTGTTGATTGTTTGTAATAATAAATGTTCATAATTTAGTATAACCATGAGTATTATTTTAACAAATAGAACACAAAAAAATGTGCTAACTTTTTTCCTTCTGAACACCCCCAATTTAGGATATTTTTAGAAGTTTTGGGAATACTGTAGAAATGCAGCAGCAGGTGGTCTACCAAAATAGTAAAACTTTGAAAGTGGTCCACGAGAAAAAAAAAGTTTGGGAACCCATGTTTTAGATGAAAAAAATCTACAATTTATACAAACTTGTGGGTATTAATCACAGTTAAAATAAATCATGGATAGAGATTATCGTTTTTTTTTAATTGTTAAAAAGTATGTTCTGTAATGTTTTGGTAAGGATTTTTTGCAAATGAAAAAATTGATTTATTACTCATTCCGAAAAGTATTAAATCTAAAATACATAAAGAAACAAAGAAGTATTATAAAACTACAGCAGTTATCAAATGGATCTCCGCTAAAAGATATAAACATCATTTTCCAGAAAGAGACGAGTCATCTTCCCACACATCTGAAATTTTTAAAATAGTGATTCTAACAAAATTAAATAAATGTGTTTTGAACTGATCACCGTCTATTCGTGATTTATATAGAATTGAGTACGCTTAGCATCTACTCAAAAGAAAAATTTATGACGATGGGAAGTTATATTAATTTTAGAAGATGTTATTAATTCTATATTTATCACGTGAGGAATGAGTCTGATGTAAATTGTTTAAAACTATACTTCTAAGAAGTATGCCAAACAAGTTGGCACAGTATTTACTAAAAAACTGTGGTCAACACGTATATTAATTAGTTGTAAAATTCCTTTCAAACATTATGCCTTTATAATTGTGAAAAACATAACAAGAATTGATTTATTTATAGTTATATATTTTTTATTGTAAATGCAATAAAATGTTTTTATAAAATAAATTTCATCGTAATTTTAAATGTGACTAAAAATTGTTGTTGTTGTTATTTTCCTATGACACTTGGACAAGCCAAGCTCGCTTTTTGCCTTTGGCAGAGCGAATTAAGTCAATAGGGAGCGTCTTTCGTTTGGATCGGAGCACCACGAAGGTGAAAGTACGACTTTGCTCTTATTAAGGTGCCTCGTAATTTTGAAGCACGGTCAGGTGACGAGACCACACCTGAGCTGGCACCCTCCTCTCCACACCACGCCACACCAGCGGAAGGACTTTTTGGACGTCACAGATGAACGTGGACACGTCCCCAACCCACGGAGTTCCAGCAACCCAGTGAAGGAGAGTACACCGTGGTCACCCCCTCAACCACTGCCCGCGGCAAATGATGCTTCACTTTGCTGAGCTTACGGGAAGTTGCGTGAAGCTACTGAGCCACTGAAGCTCAATAAAAATTAATTGTTTTGATTGAATTATTACTGCAATATTCGAAATTTATTACTGTCTTTATAATTATGAATCATTGTGTACATTCAGTTTTAGAAATTAATTCATTTGTTTATCTTTATTTTCACCATGCTGAGTGTGTCTGTATAAAGGGTAATGTATCTTCATTCTGTTTTGAAGCTATCTAACAGTAACCTCTAATCTGTTGATGGTAAGTTACTATTAATCTTGCAGGGATATTTTCCGGTAAATCGCATTATCGAGGGGGGAGGGGTAATGCCCATGGTGGGCCCTTTACATATTACTATCAAGTAATCGTTATATGACTTACCCCGATTCGTTTATTTGAACATTCTCTTTTGATTTTTTCCTCCAAACAGAAACGCCTTGTTAAAACGATCCGTACACGATAAATATTCGTTGGGTCTAATAAGCCTCCATTCTGCTTTGGTTTGGAAAGGTAAGTATCTGCTGTCTAATACAAAAATAAAACTAAACTCCATGGCATGACAGCCCATGTGGGCAAAGGCCTACAGTGCCCATAACTGTTTTCATGACCGAGGGCCCTGGGGTGCGAAGCATATGTCCCAGTTAGGTGGTCAGCCTAACGTAAGACCCCTAGTCTTTAGTTCCCAAGCATGCTTGGTACTCAGTTAATCGACCCACTGAAGTGATGACAAGTCTGAGTCAACCTTGCACAGCCCGAGGATCGAACCTCGGACCTGTGTCATGGGAGCGTGAAACACTGCCACTAAGCCACCTGGCTTCTAATACAAAAATATCCTTCCGAAAAGTGGTCTGGTTAATGCCAGTTTCCATAGTAACAAGAGCAACAGCCACTAACCAGATTAGTTGGCAAATTATCAAAATGGAGGTTAAAAGTGTTATGAATTGGTGTTGCTTAGGGCTCTAACTAATGTTATTCTCAAGGTGCTCAGTAAGGCAAAGTTGGCGCCTTTCTTCTGGCTGCTCCCGTCAATGTATCTTGTTTCTATGGCAACAGACAGGCACAGAGAAATTGGCGAGAGTTCTTCTACTGCTAGACAGATATAGTAACTCGTTTACTTATATAATTTTATTCCCTTTTAAATTCTGATCACAAAATAATTTGTAATCCAGTAAAATGATGAGTGACTGTCCTTAGCGACTTCAAGAGAGTTGTGATTTTGCAAATACTTATCTTTCAGTCATCCTAACTGAATGATGAGTTGTTGTTGTTGTCGTGTGCCAGCTAGGCTGGCAATATAGTGTGCGCTGCTCCACTTCTCCAACTGAACGATATTTAGGTGTGATGTCCAACTTCCTCAGTACACACATGCCACAGGAACCCGTTTATAGGGTAGGCAACCATTCACAACACATTCATACAAGGAAAGGACAACGACAGGATAGATAGAGAGAAAGTACATCCGTGCCCGAACCGGGATTCGAACCCAGGACCTCCCTATCCGCAGTCAGGCACGCTGACCACTAGACAAGTTGGTCGGCGAATGATGAGTTCTTGCTTCATTCAAATTTCCTTTTGAATCAGCATTAATAATTAGTGCAGCACATTTTGGGATTAAGAGTAAAAATAAATCTAGTACACACACACACATAAACATATTAGAAGTCGTTATCTAGAAAAAATATTATTCTAATTACATTACTTTTTAAACAATCCTCGTAAAAAAGTCATTTTAAAATAGAAATTTGCATTGAAATTTGACAATTTTGAGAATAAAGATCAAAAATAGTATGAAAATTCAGCTACTCAAATTAAAGTTCCGCGTCAACAGAGAGTGAAATTTAATATAAATATTAAAAATATTTAATTTATATTTAAAGCTATATGGATCTGTGTCTTTGCTTGAAAGGAACTTTTGGATCAACTGTTTCTGTTGAATAGCAACTGTTTTAAAGAATTGATTTGACTTAACATTATTATTTTCATTAATGCCATCATAAAAAATATCTAATGTAAAAGTAATAATGAAAAGCGCACTGGTTTTAATGATTTAAATTTATTCTGATTTTTGTTTCAATCTTACTTATCAAGAACCAGCAAATCGTGATAGCAGACTCTACTTTACACAATTTAAAATAAAATTATTCATTTATTGATACTTAGCACAGTTTCTCTTTTATAATTTAGTGATATATCTTTCAAATACACTGGTCTCTAAATGCTAAAGAATTTCTTGTAATTTGTAAATGAATAAATGTAGAAACCCAAAATTTGGATGAAATGTGCACAAAACAAATATGTACTGATTTTAACATTGAATAAGAAAAACACATAAATGAGTTACAAAAAAATAACTAAATAAAAACAAAAATAATAAAAATAAATCACAATTTTATGTGGTAAAATGTCATAGAAATACAGCAAAAGAGAGCTCTAATAAGGGTCCACCAGTAGCTTGAACATATTGGCAGTGTCGATTTTCCATGATATTAATTAGACTGTAGGTTACCGACGCGGGAAACAAAGACCAGAAAGAGAGTCAGCTGTTTTCCTTAGAAAGCTACCTTGAAGGATTTAAAGCAGTAGCCTGTCTACCAAGATATTCCCACAGATGCTCTATTGGATTCAGGTCTGGAGATAAAGCTGGCAATTCTATTCGCTCCAAATCAAGACTCTCTGTGGCACGACAGCCCATGTAGGCCAAGGCCTAGAGTGCCCATCTCTATTTTCCTGACCGAGAAGCACTGGGAGGCAAAGCCTATGTCCCGATTAGGTGGTCAGCCTAACGTGAAACCCCCAGTGTTTAGTTCCCAAGCATGCTTGTTACTCAGTTTATCGACCCATTAAAGGGATGAAAAGTTGAGTCGACCTTGCCCAAACAAAGAATCGAACCTCGGATCTGTGCCTTGGGAGCATGAAACGCTACCATTAAGCCACCAGACTTAACCCAAACCAAGACACCCAGGATATTCCTCAACGATAATAGCCAGATGAAGTTGTGTCTTCTCATCCATCAGAATGCAACCATTGCAAAGTGCACCGGGCATTGATCAAGGATCTCTTCCCGATATCTCACACCAATCCCAGTTCCTCCCTCGAACACATGCAGGCCAGTGTTGCCACCGAGTGAGATTCCTCTGCCTAAGCCATTATTCTATTACAGGGGTAACTGTATCTTTCCACAGTTTTGGATTCATTGTATCTTGTGCTTTGTATCTTGTGTATCTTGTGTATTCATTGTATCTTGTGATCTATTTAGATCAGCACACGGCCTGAATCACTATCCCGCGTCAATCTGGACTCGTCTGTAAAAATGCACCGAAGTCCATAGTTGTTTGGTCCAGGAAACGAGTTTTGTTCTTCTTTTCTTCTTAGTTGGGTTTGTATCTCATTGGGCACCTTTGTTTTTATCAGCATTTTGTACTATTAACTCCAAACCCAATGTTTCCTAGTTCCAGTTGCTCGGGTCACCCACTTTATTAATAAAGTCCGATAACCCTTTAATGGAGTCTAGGTGTAACTCTCTAGTATGGATGATGCCTAAAGAAGTTCATCTAGGGAGGGCAAGGGCCTCGCATTCGTAAATGATATGCTTGGCCGTTTCCTCTTGCGTATGACATTTCCTGCAGATAGGGTCTTGCTGAAACAGTCCCATTTTATGGAGATGTTTTCTGAAATAGTAGTGCCCAGTTGTGAAGCCTGCGATCAAACGTATCTTCTGCCTAGAGCATCTTAGAATTTCAGAGGCAATCCTCGCTGATGATCCACAGATCATACTTTTAGCGTGGGTTTGACCAGGAGTGTTGAGCCAAGCTTCATACATCTTCCGTTTTTCCCATCTAAGGAAACGTGTTCTTTTATCCAAGAAGCGAAGGCTCTTCTCTGTTTTCCAGTGATGGACACACATACAACTGACCACCCTGCATAGAAACCTGCATGGTGAAGACGCCTTCGCACCATACTAGGAAATATTCTTCTCCCTGACGTTGCAGAGTGGTCTGCAACAAGTTGCGACACAGAAATGCTTCTCCTTCGGGAAGACAGAGCTATAAAATGTCCTTCTGCAGGTGTTGTAACTCGTAGTCGGCCAAGAATACGTCTTCAGGACACTGAAGCTTCGATTTGATATTGATTACAGAGACGGTGAACCACACTGGGAGACACATTAAGGCATCCAGAAGTATAAGCATGTGACATCCCCTTTTCCATCCATCCATCTGACCGAATTAACGAGTCTGGTAAACAGTTTCTCTCAGGCATCCCTTCCACTATCTTCAACGGATCTGCTAACAAAAGTTGAAAATCAACAAAGATTGCAAGTGTTATTGCGAAAACCTGTTGTTTGCCTATTTTACTCTCAATCATTTATGTTTGTCCCCTTTTTTATATCATAAAGTGGTTGTTTCATTCTTCTAGTCGAGATTATGATTACACCACTTTATTTTTATTCTCATTGGTTTAAAATATCCCTGACGTCAGATAATCTTTCATCTACGTCACACACACACACACACACACACACACACACACACACACACACACACACACACACACACACACACACACACACACACACACACACACACACACACACACACACACACACACACACACACATTCTATTGAGATGGCGTTGTAAATCGGACTTGTTGCCAGCCTGAATGTTACTGCCTGCTTTCTAATCACATTTTTCGAGTGGCAGCAAACAAGGCGAAGTTCACCATAGAACGTCTGAGAATAGAGTCGAAGTTCATTTTGTTAATAGAACGATTTCTTATATAAAGACCAAAGCACATCGGCTTAAGAAACCGTTTACCATAGATTTAAGCCATTAATAAGTTGACAACAGAACAGAAGAAACACACTTTTGTTATTTTTATTTACACAGATCTCTAATTTCATAATAAAAATAGGGTATTTAGGTACCCTGTCCTAAGTACCCTGTTTTTATTATCATACTAAAACTTATGAACCAATAGAATATTTCGATCCTTTTTTTTTTGCCATAAAACATTTCGTCTAATTTTGCAATTTTTAGTTTTTTTTTCTTCCAAAATGTGAAGAAAAAGGCAGCAGTTTACTTATATCTTCATTGTAACAAATAGATAAAAATTTTATTTGTGTAATTTATATAGTGCTAAGTCTCTTAATTTAACGACGTATTTTTATTTCAAAAAAGGTCGATGGGATAATATGTAAGTACCATAAACAGAAATATAGAAACATTATAAATCTATTAAAAAATTTTTTGCTGCTAAAATGATGAAAAAAAATGCAAATGTTATAATTGGATAGTAATTATGAAATTTTCTGGTGACAATACAACTTATTAATTTTTTTCCTAGAAGTTTGATATAATGTTATCATATGCGAATATATTGGTTTCATCGTTTGTAAGTTTTAAATACAATGTTGTACGAAAATTGATTTGAGAAAATCTGAATCGTAAATTGAAGATAAAATATTAATTTTTATTTTTAGTATCTTGATCGCAATAACAGTTATCGTTACATTAACTAATGATTAGGAAAACGTGAAAAATAAATTTCATTCATATTAAAATCATTTTATTAAAAGATAAATGTAATCGCTTACATTGAAGATTTGTCTTTTATCAAGATAGTTAGTTGGAATAGGAATTAAATATTCTTAGGTAGATTAATTTTAGAAATAAAGGTTACGTTTTAGAAATAAGGTAATCGCGTAAATATTTTTCGTAGATTAATTTGAAATAAAGTAACGTTTTTAAAAATCGTAGATATTTTTTAGTATTTATATGGATTTAATTTAATATTCTTTTTGTTAAAGGTTTTTAAATATGATGACAAAATGTTTTTCTATATGTGAATCAAACAAATAAGTAAATAAAAAAATTGAATCAATAAAATAATAAAAAAGTCCTGTATTAGAAAAATATTTCCGTATTTTTGATGCAATTATTTTATTTAGGTTTATATATTTTAAGAACATTTTTTATTTTAGTAAAAGAATTCAAATTTAATCTCGATAAAAAGTATTAAAAAAGTCTAAAAATCTTATAAAATAAAGTAAAAAAAAAGTTTTTTTCAGTTCAATTAAAAACTTGATAAATAATGTATCGGATTATTCGAAAAATATTGCACAAATTTTAAATTAAATAATTTGTTCATTTAAATAATTAGTTTTTTGGTTAAAAACACAATGAATGAATAAATTAATTAAATAAATTAAATCAAAAACATGATTCACACACACAGGATTGCGCTGTTTGGAATGCAAGGTTTCGGGTTTGATTTCAGGTATGGTTTAATAACAGACTTGGATGTTGAGTTTGTATTTTCTGCCTGTGGAGAGAAATGAATGAAATCACCTCTCCGAGAATGCATTTTGCTTGGGAGATTTCCTGGTTTTGTCCCTTTCAATATGTAAATATCGATAAGGAATACGGTTCATTATCGATGAAAACAGATGATGAATGGTGCATTGACAATAAGACTATTTGGTTTCTAAACATGACTGTCGTTCGAGTTTAAATATTTTATTTTTGTCTTTATTTTTCGTTATAGGCAACTGCAGTTCAGTTGTACAACTTTTAAAGATAATCGTAGGAAGATCTAAGTTTATGAAGTGCGTTTCGTCATCTTGTTTAAGAATGGTTTCATCCAATCAAGCATTGATTTGAAAACCACTTAATCTTATTTCTACAAGTTGTGATTCGAATGAAAATAATATTTAACACTACGATCTGGGGCCTCTTGTGTTTTCTTATGGGGCTGTACGCAGGACCGATTTCCTGACAAGACATTCCTCGGCACCATTCAGTTCAGAGTTGGTGGAACACTAGCGACCACCTGTGATTCTCACCATACCCAGCCTCAATCAAGCATTTAAAAGAACAACTGCCTGGTCTGGTTAGTTGGACATGACACCCTAAATTTCTAAATACAAATTTTTCATCGCTTGTGATCAAAAATGCGCAAGATGCTTACAATGAGCACCAAGGGGTTCGCGTTATGCAGTACCTCTGTGTTTGGAGCATTGTAACAAGATTCTGAAATCAAAATATCTTTTTCATAATTATATAATTGTGTTGTTGTTGTCGTGTACCAGCTTGGCTGGCAATATGGGGTGCGCTGCTCCACTTTTCCAATTGAACCATTTTAGGTGTGGAGTCCGACTTCCTCAGTGCATACATGCCATAGGGATCCGTTTATAGGGTAGGCAACCATTCACACCTCATTCATACAAGGAAAGGACAAAGACAGGATAGATAGAGAGAGAAAGTTCATCCATCCCCAAACCGGAATTCGAACCCAGGACCTCCTTATCCGTAGTCTGGCACGCTGACCACTAGACAAGTTGGTCGGCGTGAAATTTGGTAAAATGCCTATTTGCCTCCTCGTAACAGGAAGTAGAATTCATGAATTTTTTGACTCTGTGAAAGGTCCCCCCTCCCCCAGTGATTCAAAGAATACAATCCCTCCGCCTCCTTCCTCAAACGAATTCTAACGATCGCACAGGGATCTTCACCAAGTTTCTGGAATAAATATCAGGGGATGGGGTTTTTTGATCTATGTAAATAAATATACTTTATTCTATTTAATCGAATTTTTGTCTAGGGTTGATTTGTATGGGAGAATAAAATTTCCCTTGCTTATAGGGATTAAAGCTGTCCACCCTGTTAAGCGGTCAGCGTGTCTGACAGCGGATAAGGAGGTTCTGGGTTCGAATCCCAGTTCGGGCATGGATGTGCATTCTCTCTTGTCTTTGTCCTTCCCTTGTGTGAATGGGTTGTGAATGGTGGCGTACCTAATAAATGGGTACCTATGGCATGTGTGTACTGAGGAAGTCGGACTCCATCCACACCAAATTATGGCTCTTACATGGATTCTTTATGAATTTACTCATGCCGTGACGTAATCAATCTGAACGATGCAATATTCCGCTTTGGAATTTTTCTTGCTTCAAGAACGTAAAGGAGTGATTCTTTTCCTTATACAATTGTCTACTACTCGTTTGCTGGAAAGATAGGAAAAATATCTTATTTCATCGGATCCCACTATTTCTTTTTACTTTCCCAAAACATATTTTTTAAAAATATTATGACTGTGTTTGTGTATACTTTTTTTCAGAATTTTTTTTTATATACCTTTCGGGGCAAAGATGACACACCCACTGGGTGCCCCACTGTATAATTTGCCCTCACTTTTACTCCTAACAGCGCTGAATGGATTAAATCCTAAGATCAGTAGTGCATTGGAAAACAATGTACATGATTTTGAAATAAACTTGAGCGAACCATTCCACATCGATAAGCTATGATAAATATCGATAGCTCGGTCGTAATAAATATAGTTTTCCATACCTGGAAGTTATGCCGACCGATGGCTGAGTGGTTAGCTTTCTTGACTCCTGAGCTGTTGGTCCCGGGTTCGAATACCGGTTCGGGCATGGATGTTTCTTTCCTTCTCCATGTTTCTCTGTCTTTTCTTCTGTGATGTTGTATGAATGTGGCCCATCCTATAAGCGGTTTGTGGTGGTATGGCGTGGGTAACGCTACTCGCCTCCGTGACTTTGTTCACAGGTGCCCGCTGGGTAACGATAAATGAGTAGCAGTTTCTGGCATTGTTGTGGCATAGGGTTCGTCACCCAAGTGTGCCCGCCGTTGGAAAAAAATACCTGGAATTTATTGAGTTTGGTATTTGACCATGCCAAAAACTTCTGGTTTCTGTGCACGCTCACACTTTATAGGTCTAACTTTCTTCCGGTCCATGTAGAGGGAAAAATTTTAAATACGATGTCTCAGGCGTCAACTGCGTCACTTGACAATGATTCAAAATTATGAGTAAGTTGGCTGTTGTAGTCAACGGGGAAAGGTAATCGAAATAACAAGGCAAATGAAATAAAATCTTCTATAATTACTTCAAAATGATAGTTTTAAAAATTAATTAAGGACGTTCCGTGGCTGAGTGGTTAAAGTATCACTCCGCTAATCGCTTGAGAGCGTAGGAGTGTGGGTTCGATTCCCACCGTGGCCCTGGGTGTTTTCTTCGTTATCTTCTGTGGTTGTACATCTGTCATTGTGCTATTTGTCCTATTATCGACGATAGTTTACGAAAAGTTATTCGATTTTACTTTCACTTTAATGCATTATTTATGTTGAATTGTTTGTGGTAAACACATCCTGCATTTGATTTTTTAGATGATTTCAATTAGAATATCACAAAAGAGAAAATTATTTTATTCATTATATATATATATATATATATATATATATATATATATATATATATATATATATATATATATATATATATATATATATATATATATATATATATATATATATATATATATATATAAATTCAAATCATAATGAACGGTAATTTGATAGCCCCTAAAAGTTGCTTTTTCCCTGAGGTAATTGTGATTTAAAATACCCAATATTCCCCTCCGGAATTTTTCTCGTTACAAGAAGGCTGTAAGCCGCTCTTTTTGCCCTTTTAAAACTGTCATCTATAGCGCTGACTGTAAAGAAAAATTTGTTTGGAATCAAATGCCACTTTTCTTTTGATATTTTCAGTTATTTTTTTTATTATTTTTATTATTAGTATTTATAATTATTATTATTTTTTTTTGAAAAAAATTGTTTAGTTATTTTTTGGACTTTTGAAAAAAATATTGTTTTTGACCACTACAGCGAACGTGTTTATGTATTCCGAGACTTCAACATTAAACCTACAACAAACTACATTTGATTAATTTTTAGATTGAAAATATTTTAATTATTATGTGAGACATCTGTTGTTGTGACACTTGGACAAGCCAAGCTCGCTATGGCTTGGCAAGGTGTGAATTTAAGTCAATAGGGAGCGTCTTTCGTTTGGATCAGAGCACCATGAAGGTGAAATTACGTCTTTGCTCTTTTTTAAAACCTCCGATAGATGGCACCACCAGAGAATCCATTTCTTCAATTTTGACATTGATCTGAAGGGGGAGGAAGTTTTCCCATGGTAACTGCTCAACGACCGACCACTGGACTTTCGGTTTCACAGATTAAACGAGCGCGTATATTGCATGTACTCGGTGGGTCCTTAGCGGCATTGGGAATCGAACCCCGTCCTTCCGGATGGCAGGCCGATACCCTAACCCCTGGGCTACCACGGCCCCAAAAACTTAGTCAAAACAATACCGCCAAGTCATTGCAATTACTTTTTACATGTACGCATGCGTTAGAATTCCCATCTGGAGCCGACTTACAAGGCTCTATCTCTAGTATATATAAATGTCGGACTAATAAAAATCCAAAAATATAGCAATATGGGGTGCGCTGCTCCACTTTTCCAACTGAACCGTAATTTGGTGAGGAGTCTGACTTCCTCAGTACACACATGCCATAGGGACCCGTTTATAGGGTAGGCAACCATTCACACCTCATTCATACAAGGAAAGGACAAAGACAGGATAGATAGAGAGAGAAAGTTCATCCATCCCCAAACCGGAATTCGAACCCAGGACCTCCTTATCCGTAGTCAGGCACGCTGACCACTAGACAAGTTGGTCGGCTTTTAAAGTTTGGCGAAACGTGTTGTTGTTACTAATGACACTTGGACAAGCCAAGTTCGCTATGGCTTGGCACTTTCGTTTTAATCAGAGCACCATGAAGGTGAAAGTACGTCTTTGCTCTTTTTTAGATCCTCCGATAAATGGCACCACCAGAGAACCCACTTCCTCATATTTGACATTGATCTGAAGGGGAAGGAAGTTTTCCCATGGTAACTGCTCAGCGACCGACCACTGAACTTTCGATTCCACAGATTTAACGAGCGCGTATATCGCATGTACTCGGTTGGTCTTTGGCGGCATTGGGAATCGAACCCCGTCCTTCCGGATGGAAGGCCGATACCCTAACCACTAGGCTACCACGGCCCTTGATTGTGGTAGTTAATACACCAGCATACTTTCCTGTACTTAGCCTTCAGTTGAGTTCTGATAGTTAGGTAGAAGCAGCTGTGTGGGAGTCTTTTTAATTTAGTACAGGAACCAAGCAGAAGACCACAAATACATGACCTACCACCCCCAGAGATTATTCCTTTAGAGAACAGTTAGACTATGACCTATTTAGCTTGTCCCAGCCGTCTTTGGTAATCACGGCAGATCTTCGGTTGAGCTGGGATTCGAACCCTCTAGTTTCGGAAAGTGAGAAGGACACGCTATCCAATCAGCACACCACCGCCCCCTCGTTTCGTGATACAAAACAGGGTTTTGACCAAAGCCACGTATAAACACTGATTATCGTTATTTTTCTCGAAAATTATGTACATGTTCTCCACAGGCCCCAGTGGCTTAATTAGTGAGGGCGTCGTTCTCGTTTCCACACAATATTATGCACAAAAATAATATAATTGCTATACGACGGTCACTCTGAAATTTTTGAGATACAACTAGATTTTTAAAGTTATACTTACAAAATTTTAGGTGTGTTCAAAGTAGTCTCCTCCAGCATAGATGCACTTTTGTAGACGAATTTTCCACAGTTTAAATGCCTCAAGCCATTCATTTCTTCGAATAGATGAAAAAAATGCATTTACAGCCACATCAATCTCTTCTTCTGAATGAAAACGACGTCCACATAAGTTATTTTTTAGATTAAAGAATAACTAAAAGTCGCACATAGCTAGATCAGGTGAATATGGCGGATGTTCGATGACTTTCTAGTAGTCACAGGATCCCCGAGAGAATTGTAACGGATTATGCTAATATAAGGGTCGGAAGGAATTCGATTCCCAATGTAGAAATCATAAAATTCTTATCTTATAGGTGCTTTACAACAATCACATCAGGCGAATACATATTATGATGAGACTCATACTCTGCAGCTCAGCTTAAGATATAGAAGAAAAAAATTTCTGTATCCATAGATGTTGACAAAATATTTGTGGTGAAAAAAGAAATTTAAATTGGTCACTTAAATGCTTTAATTTTTATCAAATAACTATAAGTATAATTATTTTATTAGCATTATTTATTTTACATCTTAATATTTTCATTAACACTATAGCTGATTTTATTATTTTTCATTATTATTAGTTCCATAATTAATTTTATTATTCTAAAAATTTCAAAGCTAGTATTTATTTAATATTACCGATAGATGGAGCCACTATGAAATATTTTATTTACTTTTAATTAGTTGTTTTTTCTGTTTAGGTCACATATTTATTACATTAAGTGAGAGTATTTCCTTCAGATAAGCATCGTATTCTGTGATTTTTCTGAATTAATCTAGTACAAGAACAGCCATTTATTCCATTGGCGATAATCAATCCGCAATTAATGGAAGCAAATAGTTGCGCCATCTATTAATGATGCTCAACATTATCATAATTTTGATGGAAAAATTCAAGGGAAGCATGGAAATCGCGATATTATAAACTAGTTAAAATATAAATAGTACATTTGTGCTCCAATTATGTAATTTTAAAAATAAATAGTTTTTAACTTAAAAATAGAAATCAGTAAAAAATTTTTAATAGAATAAAAATGGAAATAAAAAAAATAAGAATTGAGAATTTTAGTGAAGCATAAATTTTCGAATGATTAAATCATAAGATCAATTGTTAAGTTTATATGGAATGAAGACTAGCATCTACCATTTTTACTTCTTTCTATTATTTTTTCATTGTTTTAAAATAAACGTATAAGAATGTTCACATAAAAACGTATAAAGGAATTTTTTTTGTAAAAAATAATAAATTTTAGAATCTTATTATTTTTTTACTATCAATTTTCTTTTTAAATAAATGAAAAGTGCTAAAAGCCGGAAATATAGAGTGTGTTTCAATAACCTTTTTATGAAGAAATAGAAAACAGTCAAATATTCTGAAAAAAATATGATCTTAAAACTCTCGAAATACACATTATGTTTCAAATTAATAGTTACAGCCAAGCACACACATAAATAATAAAATTTATAAGAAAAATGAGCAAATGGTTATATCTGATGGGGAGAAGAGGTGTTTCTGTAATAGAGAAGTGACGGGTTCTATACCTGACCCGGTCCAATATTCGCTGACTAATTCTTGCCTCTTCAGTCGCCATTCGTGTTCGCAATTATACGTGATTGTAATGGTGAAACGTGGAGTGGAGAGGCCAGCTGAAGTGTCGACTTCGTCAACCATCTGTGTTTAGTGGCTTTTCAGTCGTCAGAAAAAAGAAGCAAAAAGCACAAATAATAATCAGTAATGAAATGGCGATTATGTTGGCAAAACTGTTTCAAATTGTGTAACGATTGTTTCAAATTCCCATAATTTTTTGGCATAAGTTTTTGGCGACAATTTTGTCAATATCGATACAAATTATTGAAAAGATAACTTTTTTTTAAAATTGATTTAACTATTTTTCAAAATTATGTTTGATAGTATGAGCAAATCGATTAATATTTTATCGATTAAATCTGTTGCTGTTTCTTATTACATATGGTTAGCCAATAAAACAAAACTCGATCTATAAAACCGTAAACAAGCAAAATTTTATTATCGATGAAATATAAGTTATAATATATTACTATTTCATTGGGTAGTGAAAAAAATTTCAATATATAGAAAAATTATACTTCTCAAAAATGTTTGTTCTGTTTAAATAAATGTATTTTACTCCAAAATTATCGCACAATATTACTACTGAATTACTACAAAATTACAATTAATGAAAAGTATGTAATTTTGAGATATTTCACTTTTAATTTATATAAATTGTTTTTAGTGAATTTATTTGGTGACCAGAAAAAATCATAAATTTTTACCATATTTGGCTTCTTTTCTCTCCCTCTCTTGGCGAGTTATGACCGTAATGTTAACTTTCGCCAAATTTCGACTTCTAATAAAGAAGAAATGTTTTAATGCATGCAAGCAGAAAGTTTGATTTTCTGAAAAAAGTAAATCTATATAGGTTTAAAACATAATTAATTTTAATATTCTTCTCACGAAATAATTATGTTTCTATTCTTTATTTTGTGAATGTATAAAATTTTGAAATCTTTGTATTAGATTGTTCTTATATATTTTGGGATTAATTTGTTTTTATATTTTCTGTAATATACGCGCCACTTCCGTGGATAATCAATGGCTCATTATATTTGTATGATGTAAATAAATATTAAACGTATTTTAGGATACATTATTAAAGTAAATAAACCATTGGGTCAAATATAATGCTTTTGATATATTGTTATGTTTACAGTTAAATACTGGCGATCAAATAATTTTTTTATCGACAGTGTAAAAAAAAAAAAAAACATGAAAGCTAACATACATTGAAAGGTTAGTGTTTTTCATTTTCATTCACACTTTGCAAATTAAAATGCTAAATGAGACAGTAAAATAATTAACACGAATAACAGAAAACCAGAAACACATTCACAGATGTGAACTCATTGTGAACTTGTCTTAAGCAAATGGCACCTGTTTAAGTGAGTAAACATTAGCATTTGAGGATGGGAAACTACATTCATTTTATATTCTATTAGTTCAATTTACCCTTATTCAAATGAGTTTCCATTCGTAATACGTTCGAACTTAAGATTTGCATTTAAATTGGAATGCATACATATGCAAATGAAATTTCACACGGTAACAAACTATCTAGAGCTGGCAACACTCCGCGAAGCAGTTGCAACAGCTCAGTTTTAATTCAAAAAATTAATTCTCTTTTGCTCCAGATTCCAAAACAGATCACTCTTTCAAAGAGGCTAACATTTCTTTCTTTGTATATGCTTTAGTAATAGGCAGTCAACACTTTTGTGTTAATTTTCATAATTTAAACAAACAAAAAGAATATTATAATGTATTTTGATTGAAAAAAAATAACGTAAAATAAACTTTAATATAACCATTTCGTGTATATGTTTTTAAACTTCGAGTTTTACTCAATGCTTAAAATACCTGATGCTCTACCAATACTTCTTCAAAATTGAAGAACTAGATAATTATGCTTTAACCGTAAAAGTTTGTAAAGAGCGTTAAAAGATTATAAAGGAATAAAGACACAACTGGACCAGTTCTTGCATTATTTATTTCAATATCCTCAGTAACAAAACTGCGAGAATAGATACAAAATTATGTAAAGAATAACAGACCACAATAATTAACATTTAAATTCGGGGATTATTTCAATCCCTCACTTCATAGTAGCAAGATCTCGACTCTTGTTGCCATTCGATGATAACTAAATTTTTTTGTTAGCAAAAGTTTGATGAACTGGTTCGATTAGATTAATGATATTCCATTTAATTGCCATTAACAATTAATATCAGTTTTTTAATTCATCTCCTTATCCATGGTTATTATCATTAACTTATATATTTTTCACTCAGTTTGTGTTCTCTTCGTGAAATATTTCTTAATAAGTGGTTTGTTTTTCATATTATAAAATAATTAATAGAATATTTAAACAGCCTTGAAAGAATTTCTCATAGAAACTTAAAAAATAAATAAATAAATAAAAATATCTCCATAAATCAGTTTAAGTATCTTTTAGAAGTGAAAATGTTTGGGTTGAAATGCCTTATTCCATGTCTATGACTTTGAAAGTCCGATAAACACACAGGATCACACATTTTGTTTTGGAATTTAGAAAAGCATCTGAATTTAAGAATAAAGAGCTTTATTTGGGGGAAAACTTCCTATGAAAACAGCAATGAGATGCATGATAGTTTACGAAAAGTTATTCGATTTTACTTTCACTTTAATGCATTATTTATGTTGAATTGTTTGTGGTAAACACATCCTGCATTTGATTTTTTAGATGATTTCAATTAGAATATCACAAAAGAGAAAATTATTTTTTTCATTATATATATATATAATTCAAATCACAATGAACGGTAATTTGATAGCCCCTAAACGTTGCTTTTGCCCTGAGATAATTGTGATTTAAAATACCTAATATTCCCCTCCGGAATTTTTCTCGTTACAAGAAGGATGTAAGCTGCTCTTTTTGCCCTTTTAAAACTGTCATCTATACCGCTGACAGTAGAGAAAAATTTGTTTGAAATCAAATGCCACTTTTCTTTTGATATTTTCAGTTATTTTTTATTATTATTTTTATTATTAGTATTTATAATTATTATTATTTTTTTAAAATTGTTTAGTTATTTTTTGGACTTTTGAAAAAAATATTGTTTTTGCCCACTACAGCGTACGTGTTTATGTTTTTCCGAGACTTCAACATTAAACCTACAACAAACTACATTTGATTAATTTTTAGATTGAAAAATATTTTAATTATTATGTGAGACATCTGTTGTTGTGACATTTGGACAGCTTGCTATGGCTTGGCAAGGTGCGAATTTAAGTCAATAGGGAGCGTCTTTCGTTTTGATCAGAGCACCATGAAGGTGAAATTACGTCTTTGCTCTTTTTTAAAACCTCCGATAGATGGCACCACCAGAGAATCCACTTCTTCAATTTGGACATTGATTTGAATGGGGAGGAAGTTTTCTCATGGTAACTGCTCAACGACAGACCACTGGACTTTCGGTTCCACAGATTTAACGAGCGCGTATATTGCATGTACTCGGAGGGTCCTTAGCGGCATTGGGAATCGAACCCCGTCCTTTCGGATGGAAGACCGATACCCTAACCCCTGGGCTACCACGGCCCCAAAAACTTAGTCTACACAATACCGCCAAATCATTGCAATTACTTTTTACATGTACGCATGCGTTAGAATTCCCATCTGGAGCCGACTTACAAGGCTCTATCTCTAGTATATATAAATGTCGGACTAATAAAAATCCAAAAATATGGCAATATGGGGTGCGCTGCTCCACTTTTCCAACTGAACCGTAATTTGGTGAGGAGTCTGACTTCCTCAGTACACACATGCCATAGGGACCCGTTTATAGGGTAGGCAACCATTCACACCTCATTCATACAAGGAAAGGACAAAGACAGGATATATAGAGAGAAAGTACATCCATTCCCAAACCGGAATTCGAACCCAGGACCTCCTTATCCGTAGTCAGGCATGCTGACCACTAGACAAGTAAGTCGGCTTTTAAAGTTTGGTGAAACGTGTTGTTGTTACTAATGACACTTGGACAAGCCAAGTTCGCATTGGCTTGGTAAGGTGCGAATTTAAGTCAATAGGGAGCGTCTTTCGTTTTAATCAGAGCACCATGAAGGTGAGAAAGTACGTTATTTGCTCTTCTTTAAAACCCCCGATAGATGGCAGCCACCAGAGAATCCACTCCCTCAAATTTGACATTGATCTGAAGTGTGAGGAAATTTTCTCCAGACCATTGCACCCATGGTAACTGTTCAATGATCGACCACTGGACTTTCGATTCCACAGATTTAAGGAGCGCGTATATCACATGTACTCGGTGGGCCATTGGCAGCATTGGGAATCGAACCCCGTCCTTCCGGATGGAAGGCCGATACCCTAACCACTAGGCTACCACGGCCCTTGATTGTGGTAGTTAATACACCAGCATACTTTCCTGTACTTAGCCTTCAGTTGAGTTCTGATAGTTAGGTAGAAGCAGCTATGTGGGAGTCTTCGTAATTTAGTAGCAGGAACCAAGCAGAAGACCCCAAATACGTGACCTACCACCCCCAGAGATATTATTTCACTTAGAGTACAGTTAGACCATGGCCTATTTAGCTTATCCCAGCCGCCTTTAGTAATCACGGCATATATTCGGTTGAGCTGGGATTCGAACCCTCTAGTTTCGGAGAGTGAGAAGGACACGCTATCCAATCAGCACACCGCGGCCCCCTCATTTCGTGATGCAAAACAGCGTTTTGACCAAAGCCACGTATAAACACTGATTATCGTTATTTTTCTCGAAAATCATGTACATGTTCTCCACAGGCCCCAGTGGCTTAATTAGTTAGGGCGTCGTTCTCGTTTCCGCATAATATTATGCACAAAAATAATATAATTGCTATATGAGGGTCACTCTGAAATTTTTGAGATACAACTAGATTTTTAAAGTTATACTTACAAAATTTTAGGTGTGTTCAAAGTAGTCTCCTCCAGCACCAATGCACTTTTGTAGACGAATTTTCCACAGATTAAATGCCTCAAGTCATTCATTTCTTCGAATAGATGAAAAAAATGCATTTATAGCCACATCAATCTTTTCTTCTGAATGAAAACGACGTCCACGTAAGTTCTTTTTTAGATTAAAGAATAACCAAAAGTCGCACATAGCTAGATCAGGTGAATACGGCGGATGTTCGATCACTTTCTAGTAGTCACAGGATCCCCGAGAGAATTGTAACGGATTATGCTAATATAAAGGTCGGAAGGAATTCGATTCCCAATGTAGAAATCATAAAATTCTTATCTTATAGGTGCTTTACAACAATCACATCAGGCGAATCCATATTCTGATGAGACTCATACTCTGCAGCTCAGCTCGAGATATAGAATTGGGAAGGATTAGGAAAAAAAAATTTTTTTCAACAAATTTTTTTGAGCCTATGCTTTACAGATCTGCTTTTTATTATTTCAGAAATATTAAAGAAAATTAAAGCTGGCGTAAGTAAGGCAATAGTCTTAAGATTCAAAAGAGATTATTTACAAATATTGCAATTTATTAATTTAGAATTCTATTAATTAATGAAACTTTTCAATAATTTAAATTGTCTTTGGCGACTTAAACTAACCATAAAGTGGATGTTTTGTCTTTTTCATTTTGTCTCTTCCGCTGTTCTTCCGCAGTCCATGTGTTAATGGCTTGAATCGATGGAAAATGTCGGTAAAACTGAGTAATACGGCCGAAGTTTGGCGATTTTTTGGATTTTTTTCGCCAAGTTCAAGTAAGGATTGAAATTCCTACGCTATATTCACAGCGAAATACAAAACGAATATAAAAGACAGTATTGAAATTCCGGCACTATATCTAAACCGGGTAAAATTGAGGTCTGTCCGTAATACTCAGTTTAGCCGAAAATGTCTTCTCAAACCGATGTTCAGCTTCTTATATAGGAAATCGTTTCATTAACAAAATGAACTACGTCAATATTTTCAGACATTCGATGATGAACTTCGCCTTGTTTGCTGCCGCTCGAAGAATATGATTTGAAGGCAGTCAGCAAATTCGTCGACAAGTCTGATTTACGACGCCGTCTCAATACGATGTAACGTGGAGGAAGCGTTATGAATATTTTAAACTGATAAGAATCGTAATAAAGTGGCGTATTCAGAATCTCAACTGTAATGGGAAAAAATCACTTTATGGTAAAAAAAATATTTTTAAAAATAGTAAAAAAATAGAAATTAAAAATTTTTTTATCATAAATTTTAGCATAAATTAAGAGATTTTATAATTCATTCAAATAAATCAATCATTAAATTGGGAATACTTAGGTATAAGTATGGTATCACCCCCAAAGAGATTTCTCGCCAAATCTAGCGTCCTTTGTTTCGATTATATTGTTTCTAATTTGAGTTTTTGTTGTTTTTCGGATTTTGTTGCCAGATTTGGTTTTTCTCATACATGATTTTTGATGATTTTTATGATGATTTACATGATTTTTACATCATATATATGGTTATTTTCAGTGGCAACAGCATTTGAATTACTTTTGTTTTACTTTCAATAAAAAGAATTTGTTCTATGTTTCAATTCAAAATTTTTATAAGTACTTCTTAATTAAATTGTATTTTTTAAAAATCAATCAACTATCATATATATTCGTTTTTAAAATCAATGGAGTAGAAAGTATTAAATCCTAGTAGCAGTAGGGCATTGGAAAAATTTTCTATTGCACACAATTCCTCATGTGATAAAATGATAACCTCGTTGCAGATTCTTCTACGTTTGATTAAACTGAGTATTTTCTGCAGATAAATGAAAAATAGTATTTTGATGAATAAAAAAGGCTTTATCGTGGCAAGACTAGTTTGTTGTCAGAATTGTTTTCATAAGGAATTATATGCATGATAATAAATCAGTTTAAATTGTAGCATTGATAACTGCCAATTTTTATTCTTTTTGCCAAAACAACTCTGTAGTTTGAATTTAGTTACCAATTTACTTTACCTCAGTAAAGTCTTACAAAATTAGTTTCACTGAAATGTGAAACTAACATGGATGGACGAACAAAATGGCGAGATAAATATCACCCCAGAGCTACTAGTAACCTATTATATTTAAATTTAACACAGTTTATACAATGGATGCATCAAACAGAAAATATTTACCGGATGTTTTGTAGAGAAACCAAACTCAACATAACATATTCATTTTCCAGTAATACCATGTATATTTTTTATATAATTATGTGATTTAAAAGTTTCAAAATGGGTATTTTTGGAACTTTGTGAAATTTTCCGTTTTAAAAACATGCGTTTAACTTGGCGACGAAAAAAAGTCGCAATGGTCGCCAATTTAAGGGATATCCTACTAGTTCCGGTACTTATTCTGAGAAAGCTCATATTTTTTAACACATTGGTTTCACACACGAAGAACATTCTGGAAATAAATCTCTCTAGTATAGTTATCTACATAAGTTATCTTCTAATCACTTGTCTTTCCTCAGAGCTACAAACTAACATATCTAAAAATTTTAGTTGGTTTATTATAGTTCTTTTTCACACAGACAAACGTATTATATGAGTATGCTATGCATGTTGTAGTTATACAAAGTGCTTTCATAAGATATATATTATGGAAAATAATCTGCTCCTGTTATACGTATTTATGATGGAAACGAAGCATTTTATGGTGGTATCAACATCTCAAAGACACTCATTATTTCAAAATATATGGAATAAGTTGGTTTGGATGTGTGTATCGCGTCATCTTAATGAACATCTATGGAAAGTGCATAAATTTGATTTTGCCTTTCTTTTCATGTTTATCCCTGTAATATTCTTGAAAATATAACCTTTTTTTACAAAATGAAGGAATCATTTATGTTAATCCTGTATTCGAGGAAATTTCTAACGCGAGTTTATTTAAATTTGAGAGGATTTTACATAATTGAAAAACAAGAAAAGATTTAAAAATTTTTTTTTAATTACTGCATTCAAATGTGAAAAAAGGAATATAATGATGATGCTTGTAGCAGGGTATTTATTTTTCTTGTGTAGGGCTAATTTATTTCACGTGGATGAAAAATGGCGCCAATTTTGTACCGGAAATTATTTTCCATTTACCAACTCTGAAATGATTGGTATATTTCCCTCGTGGATTTTAAGGATTTTTGGGGAAATGAGGCCATCGATTACTAAGGGCCAAACTAGGTCATTATGCCTCCAAGTGGTCTACAAAGTAAACTTTTTAAGATCCCAATTGTCAATAGAGAAGGGGACATTACTGGTAACCAATTTCAGCAGATGCAAATAACGATTTCTCGTAAAAATACCATACACCAAGGATATAATCTTCCCTAAGTAATATTTACTGTTGGAAATAAAGTTGACAATATATTTATACATATATATGAATATGACAATAATATGAAAGCAGATTTTGCAAATAAATTTATTTTGATTTCAGCAATACAATGTTTGGGAAAGTTTTCAGTTGAAATATTTAATATTTTTTTCTTAATTAATGATAGACTCGAAAGATATAAATTTCTAATTAGAATTTGGCAACAATCCAAGGATTCAAATAATCCAATTTCGTATATTTCTGAGGAAAAATAGGGCGCTCCGTGGCTGAGTGGTCAAAGTATCACTCCGCTAATCGTTTGAGAGCGTAGGAGTGTGGGTTCAATTCCCACCGTGGCCCTGGGTGTTTTCTTCGTTATTCTTCCGTGGTTGTACATCTGTCATTGTGCTATTTGTCCTATTATCGACAAAGACTTACAAGCGGATCTCAAGAATCAAGCATACAAGTCTGAAAATATATGTATGTAATAAATAAAAATAATAAGGAAAAATAAGATGCTAAAATTAATTATAAAAGAAAGAACAAAACTGATATTTAAATTATAAAAATAGATGTTTCAGAATTTCTCTGATTTTAATTTGCCATTTTGGGGTATTAATTTTCATTCCAAGAAAACACATCGAATTAGGTGAACAATTATTGGTAAAAGGTGGGATAACTATTAGAACTAAAAATTCAAAAAAAAAAAAAAAAAAATCATAATAATCTTAAGTGCAAGCTATTTTTTTTTTTATTTTACTTGCATGGAATTACTTTATTTTAGGTCAATATGAAAAAAAAATGTTCTCTTAAATATTTTTACTGTGAATGGATTTTATTCAACAGAACATGGCTTTTTAAATATTTCGCCATTTCAGTGTTTTTTATAATCTATATGAGCTGGGATATTTTCTTGATATCACATTATTTATTTGAAATTTTCATTTGGTTTACGACTTCTATTGTTATTAATAGTAATAATGGTATTAAATGTAAAATTATTTGAATCACAATTTACATCGTTTCAATTGATTGTATTTAATTTTTAGGTATCATAGAACAAACTGATGTAAATAAAATAAATTATTGATTATAAGTGTTGAGTGAGAGACGCATTCAGTAATTAATATATAAGCATATCTTTTATTCAAAAAAATAATAATGTATTAAAAATTTAATGTTGGTATAAGCAAGGCAGTCTTAAAATTCAAAAGTACAAATACAAATATTGCAATTAAACACAAATGGGCGCTCCGTGGCTGAGTAGTCAAAAGCATCACTCCGCTATTCGCTTGAGAGCGTAGAAGTGTGGGTTCGATTCCCACAGTGGCCCTGGGTGTTTTCTTCGTTATCTTCTGTGGTTGTACATCTGTCGTTGCTGCTATTTGTCCTATTATCGACGAAGACTTACAAGCGGATCTCAAGAATCAAGCATACAAGTCTAAATATATGTAATGTAATAAATAAATAAAAAAAATTACACATAAATATTGCAATTATTAATTTAGAATTCTATTAATTAATGAAATTTTTAAAAAGCATCCCTGCTGATTTAAACTAACCATAAAGTGGATGTTTTGTCTTTTCCATTTTGCTTTGGTTCAAGTGACGAGGTCACACCTGAGCTGGCACCCTTTTCTCAACATCCACATCCGACCAGCAGAAGGAATTTGGACGTCACAGATGAACGTGGACACGTCCCCAACCCACGGAGTTCCAGCAAACCTAGTGAAGGAGAGTGCACCGTGGTCACCCTCCCAACCACTGCCCGCGGCAAATGATGCTTCACTATGCTGAGCTTACGGGAAGCGGTGTGAAGCTACTGAGCCACTGGAGCTCACGCTACTTTATTGCGATTCTCATTGGTTTAAAATATTCATGACGTCAGATAACGTTTCATCTACGTCACACATCGTATTGAGACGATGTTGTAAATCCGACTTGTCGACGAGTTTGCTGTCTGCCTTCAAATCGCATTCTTCAAGTGGTAGCAAACAAAGCGAAGTTCACCACTGATTGTCTGAGAATATGGTTGAAATTCATTTTGTTAGTGAAACGATTTCTTATATAAGGACCAAAGCATTGGTTTTAAAAATTGACAATTGAAGAGAAAACGTACTTTCACCTTCGTGGTGCTCTGATCCAAACGAAACACGCTCTCTACTGATTTAATTCGCACTGTCTAAGGCATAGCAAGCTTGGCTCGTCCAAGTGTCATAAGCAACAACAATATAAAATGGCGTACTCAGGATCTCAACTGTAACGGAAAAAAAAAACAAAAAAAACAACCATTTTGTTGTTAATAAAAGCATTCACAATTTATAAATATTTTTCGTAACTTTTTCAGGAAATGGTAGTAGTACTTGCCTTTTACATCCTTTTTACAGGCCCCGCAATAAACTGCCAAATTATGGTCGAAGATAGCAGCCAAAATTTGACAAATGAAAAACCATCGTAACATTTTCTTTACTCACATTATATTATTCGATCTCAACAAACCGCGTGATGCTGCATTATTATTTAATTGAAACATTATAAAATTATTGAGAATTTTTAATTTACAAAGGAATATATATGTATAAAAGATACCATTTAAACTAGAAAAAGACGGTTATCTTGATATTAAATATGCACAAATTTGTGTGAAATGAAAATGTATATAAATAAAAATACAAGAAGAGCAACGTGAGAAAAGATGTGAACAAAAAAAGAACATTCGAGGAAAAAGTTGTCATCATTTAGAATTGTACCTTATGTTATCCATTTGGCGAAAATAAAATGTGAAAAAATAAGCCTTTTAAAACCATAGTAAAGCAAAAAATTATATGCGAATGGTTCTAACATGGGGTTGCATTGATGGGAACCATGAAAATCAAATGACGGCACAGATGCCGTATAATTCAGGATGCCAAATTCAGAGTTTGGTGATTTTTTGGCGAATTTTCTCATGTATCTGGCAACCTGGTTTTTATTACGTCATTGATATGGAGACCTATTAGAATTATGCAGAAAACTCTGTTTTGGTAACCCTAGTATTTACGTTATCTCGCAAGTCATATTGGCAACATTTTTTTCATAGCCAAACAAATTCAGAATTCGGCATCCTGGATTATACGACATCTGTGCCTATATGACATCTGTGCCGACATCTAACCAGTAACTCAGCCCTAAGTTTCGGGTTGTTTATTTCTCCATTATAAAACATTTCTTTTTCTTTAGACTGATTTTTTTTCAAAACCATAAAATGGTTGTTTTTTTAATTACAGTTTACATCTTGAGTACGCCACTTTATTACGATTTTCACGGGTTTAAAATATCCATGACGTCATTTAACATTTCATCAACGTCACATCGTATACAGACGGCGTCGTAAAACCCACTTGTCGACGAATTTGCTGCCTGCTTTCAAATCACACTCTTTGAGCTACAACAAACAAGGTGAAGTTCATTATCGAATATCTGATAATGTTGTCAGAGTTCATTCTGTTAATAAAAGGATTTCTTATATAAGGAGCAAAGCAGTGGTTTGAAAAGCCGTTTTCCATAGATTCAAGCCATTGATGTACAATAGAACAGCAGAAAAAGAAACTGAAAAAGACACTAATTAATATAATTCTAAATTAATAATTGCAATATTTGTAAGCAATCTCTTTTGAATCTTAAGATTATTCTCTTGCGTATGCCAACAGTGAATTTTTCTTAACTTGGATATCATGGATAACCCACAAAAGGAATAATGTGGTAGGGGAATAAAGCATAATTTCTTTATTACATTCCTTCCTTCCTTGTTAACACGACCCAACTGTGTGGACCCTTGCTTTCTTAAGAATTTTCTCTATTTTAGGCCATCATCTTCAAATCGACCACTCTCAAAATGGCGAGATCTCTTCCTAGGCAGTCAGCCCATCTAAGAGTGGGTCGGCTCCCTTCTCTGTTCCAAAGAGTTTCTGATGAGTATAGATCTGATAAGATATTTATAAATTAATAACTTTGTTTTTATTATATTAAAATTTATGAATATTTAATTTTATAAATTAAATTTTAACTCTTAACTTTACCTTTTAAAATATCAAAATGTTTAAAATTATTTTCGCTCTATAAATAAGGTCATCAACTGTATCAAAAGCTTTATTTCGAAAATTAAATTTACAACTTTTCAGTAGTTTCACCATAAAAGAACAAAAAAAAAACCTTTTCACATTTTACAGCATGTAAAACAAGCTTAGTTCTGAAATAAAATAGATAATTCAGACGAATTATTTTTGTATCTTCAGTTTTCGAAAAATACGAATACTCAAAATGTCATCGCTATCAATGACGTTTGTTTTTTTATATTTTTATATACATATTTTTGAGGTTAATGCTTCATCGCGTGATTAATGCATTTTCTTTTTATTGTCAAACAATACACAGTTACACATGTTATGATCTGTCATCGATTGTTTTCGTAGTTTGTTAACAGAAATAATAAATATTATGATTAATGTCACCGCGTTTGATGCATCAATAGCCTAATAAATGCGCTTCTTCTTTCTTTCATTCATCATATAAATTGTCCTATGTCATAGATAGAATTACAACTCCGTGACATACAAGAGTGTTTTTGATGGTCTTGTGAAAACTCCTTCAATAAATTAGGCTTAGATTTCATGTTTCTTAGACAATAGAACTGTGGTATATCAATATCATAATTGTCTGGGTTCCAGCTGTTAAAGCCTTTCTCAATTTATTGCTCAAAAAAATTATATATATTGGGACAAGTTTATTTATTAGACTTGTTTATTGATAAGTTCCATTGCTGTTTTATTCCAAATGATTAGTGAAATGAAATCTAATTTAGAAATAATAAAAAAATTCTGTATAGATAAATTTATGTTCTTCCATCTTCAGTGCCATGACACACAAACACAGACCTGGGCCCATGGCCTTAGAAATTTTCCCCAAGTCATGGTCTATTTGATCATTGTCTTCCAATTGATCACTCTTAAAATTCCAAAGGATTAATTTCAAGACAGTCAACCTATCTCTATCTTTTTTTTCAGAGAGCTTGGCCAAGAATTTTCTCTGTGTTGAAAGTGATAAATTTATGTAATACAGGATTAATAAAATTGTATTAATTCTGTATTAGATCTAATTTAGGAATTTAATTAGAGAGAAATCATTAGGAAAATTCAACTGGAGAAACAATTAGGAACATAATTTTATCTCATGTGATTATAAACTGTCAAAATAATCTTTAACATTTGAGAGATCATCTGTAGCTGTGTTTCAGAGGATCTGTATTTGTGCTTGATTGATGAGAACCTGTAAGCACAGAAGTGTGTGTTTTGTCTTTTAAAGATCTAGGCCAAGAATATTTTCTGTGTTGAACGTGATAAATTTATATAATACAGGATTAATAAAATTTTATTAATTCTGTATTAGATCTCGTTTAAGGGTTCAATCATAGAAAAATCATTAGGGAAATTCAATAGGAGAAGCAATTAGGAACATAATTTTATCTTAACAATCAACTGGGAAGATTGTTGAAAACTCTGAATAGAAGAAATGGAATCTTTCTCTTTTTATGAGTGTAATCATGGGACTATAAACCGTAAAAACATTCTGTAACATTTTATGGATCATCTGTGTCATCGAAAATATTTCAAGCACATTTTGAAAATGGCGAAAGATTTATTGAAATATAAAATGGTTTAATATCAATTATTTAAACATGATTTGATACGCACATGGACACATACCAATTTGAAATTGGAGTGACATAAAATCACCAAAACTATCGCTAATGTGTAACATTTTATAGTAATTTTCACAATATTTAAGAAAATATTCTTTTTTTAAAAATTTATTTTAATAACTTATAGATCCTAAACAGGAGCTTTTTTTTAAAAGTTAACATATTCTACTATGTATGCTTGTTTGGTCTGTCGCTCAAAGGCTACTTGTTGAAAATGAGTTCTAATTAGAAAGGAACTGATCATTTAAACTAGATTCCGAACCACTACAATCATGCAAACCGAAAAAGGGACTCAAGTATACGAGCAATTGAACCGAAAGCAATAGAGCTAACCATTCGGCTATCAGTTCGAGGTTTTACTAAATATAGTGAAGTGCAGATGTATAGTATGTTCTAAACTATTCTGCTGATTTGATCAAGATTACACAAAACTGCTTTTGTGATTTTTTTGAGTGGCCACACAATAACCCTAGTGGCTTGGTCGGTTAGGGCGTCGTTCTCATCATCGAAAGGTAGTGAGTTCGAATCCCGGCCGACCGAAGATTCGTCGTGTTCGCTAATGGTGACTGAGGCACGTTGAAATTGGACGTGGTCGCAATGTCCTCCAAGTGAAATGATATCTCTTAGAGTGGCAGGACAAAGTATTGAAAGTCTACTGCTTGGTCCCTGCTTCAAAATCACGAAGGCTTCACCCGGCTGCTTCAATTTAACTGTTAGAGCCCAAACTCAGTGCTAGGTACAGCGAAGCATGCTGGTGCAACCGCACACTAATCCTCATTTTTAAGCAGGGTAAAAAAATATACCCGGAGTGCCATTGGTGCACAGCTGACATAGATTCTCCTGTTCATATTTTGGTGTGTCCGTAGGAGTCAAAATGTGTTTAATTTAATATTATTATTTTTAAGATATCTAAAAGTATTAACTGTTTTATCTAATAACGATAATATAAAATTATAATTTAAATTTACTACATAAAATTAACGCTACTAAAATATCGTTTTCATTTTTTATCAAAATGTGAATTGGCAACAGTAGAAAGAGTTAGATGTAAACAAACAAAAATAGAATGTCTTTTGTTCTAATACCAAGGATAAATATAAAGTATGTTTAAGTAAATAACACAAATACTTGTAAAATATAAAATTTAATGTAGTAAGTAAATGTAAAGTAATACTTGTAAATATATTCAGCTTAATGAAATTATTTCTCAGTCATCTTCTATTTGGTAACTACAAAATTGGTGACCCGTAGAACAAAGAAATGTCTAGAACAGAAGTAACTGATAGCGTGGTACAGGCGTCGCTGGAACTCAACAAAGTGAGCATAAAAACTCCACCTTTTTGGACGGATAAACCAGAAATTTGGTTTCTTCAAGTGGAAGCTCAATTTAAAATACTATCTGAAGAAACAAAGTTCAATTACCTGGTGTCACAATTAGTACCGAAATATGTGGAAAACATTTGGGACATTGTGAATAGTGATAGTGCAAAAAAATTTACAGATGCTAAAAACAGACTTTTAAATGTATTTAAAGAAAGCGAAAACGTTCGAATAAAGAGAATAATTACTGGTATTGAACTGGGTAACATGAAACCTAGCCATATTTTGAAAAAATTACGATCCGTTGCTACAACTGATGTTTCAGAAAATCTCATTAAATTTTTGTACCTTGAAAAATTACCAGAAACAATGAAAAACATATTATTAGTGAATGGAAAAGATATTTCCAAACTAGCCCTAATGGCAGATAAGATCAATGATATGAACCCCCGTCCAGATGTTTTTGATGTACATGAAGCTACAGAAAAAACTGTCTTAATAATCAAATCAACACATGATAAACTTTTAGGAAGAATTCAGTATTTGGAACAAGTGGCGATGTTTAGTATTGATAAAAATCTCAGGCCATGCTCACGTAGTCGATCTAGAGCTCGCTATAACGCTAATGGAAAATATTGTTATTTCCATTACTAATTTGGAAACAAATGCAAGCCAGAAAAATGCCAAGCACCATGCCAATGGAAAAAAACAAATAAATGGAAGTCATGAAAACTAAATGCGGCAGTAGATGTGGCGACAACGTCTCCTACAAATGTGAAGAATTGTCACAAATTTCGCCTATTTGTAAGAGATAAAAAGTCCAAATTGACATTTCTTGTTGATAGTGGGGCTGATGTAAGCATAATTCCAGCATCATCTACAGATAAATCCTTTTCTGATTTTAAATTATATGCTGCCAATGGTTCAGAAATTGAAACATATGGAATAAAAATTCTTAATCTGGATCTTGGTTTACGTAGAGACTTTCAATTTCCATTTATAAAAGCAAAAGTGAGTAAAGGTATATTAAGAGCTGACTTTTTGAACAAATTTAACTTACTTATTGATGTTAAAGGTCAACAATTGATTGATGGAGAAACTAAGCTTTGTGTGAAAGGTAACATTTCTTCAATTTCTTTAAGTAGTTACCTAAGCTCATTAAATAAATCAAATAAATATTCAAATCTGTTTTCTAAATATCCTGATATACTCAAGCCGAACTTGTCAATTTCAAATAATCAGCATGATGTCAAGCATTACATAGTAATTGAAGGACAGCCTGTACATTGTAAAGCTCGCCAACTTGATCCAAAACGCCTAAAAATTGCTAAGGAAGAATTTAAATTCATGTTAGATAATTATATAATTCGTCCTTCAAAGTCACAATGAACAAGCCCATTACATTCGGCAATAAAAAAAATGGCTCATATCGTCCACGTGGTGATTACAGGAAGTTAAATTCTCAAACGGTGCCCGATAGATACCCAGTACCAAGAATTGAGAATTTTCATCACATTTTAAAAGACACCAAATTTTTTCCAAAATTGATCTGTTCAGAGCATACTATCAAATACCTATTGCAGAGGAAGATAGATGTAAAACTGCCATTATAACACCATTTGCCTTGTATGAATTTAACGTAATGAGCTTCGGTTTAAAAAATGCCCTGCTACATTCCAAAGGTTTATTCATGAAGTTTTTACAGATTTTCATTTTACTTTTGCTTACCTAGATGATGTATTAATAGCATCACTTAATGAAGAAGAGCATAAAAAACACATAGATTTAGTTTTTGAACGCTTTAATAAGTATGGCTTAAGAATAAGTTTGTCAAAATCAACTTTAGGAAAACAAAACGTAGAATTTTTAGGGTATTTGATTACACCCAAAGGTTCTCGTCCATTACCTCAAAAAGTTGACGCTATATTAAATTACAAAACACCTCAAACAACATGAACAAAGAACATTTCTTGGCATGATCAATTTTTATCGCCGTTACTTAAAAGATGCTGCCAAGACACAAGCTATTCTACATGACTATATGAAAGATTCTAAGAAAAAGAACAAAACTAAAATCCAATGGACAGAAGAGGCATTAAAACAATTTGAAAAATGTAAACAAGATTTGGCCAATGTTACACTGTTATCCTACCCAAATTCTGAATTACTTCTCGCATTGTTTACAGATGCTTCAGATTTGGCTATCGGTTCAGTTTTACAAAACTATGATGAAAATGGATGGAAGCCAATAGCATTCTTAAAAAAAAAAAAAAAAAACTAAATAATGCACAGCAAAATTATAGCACTTATGGCCGTGAATTGCTGGGTATTTATATGTCAATAAAACATTTTAAACATATTTTGGAAGGAAGAAATTTTATATTCACTGATCAAAAGTCTCTGTTGTATGCCTTTCGTCAAAAACCAGATAAAGCTTCACCAAGACAATGCAAACAGTTACGATATATTTCACAGTTTACAACAGATATCAAACATATTAAAGGTGAAAGTAATATAATAGCTGACACATTATCAAGAATAGAAGAAGTAACAGACATTATGATGATATAGCACATAGTCGAACTGATGATGAAGAATTAAAAAATTTACACCATTCATCTTCCTTAAAATTTCAGCAATATCTATTACCATTAGGAAAATATTTATGGTGTGACACATCAACCAAAACAATTCGATCTTACATACCAATGGAAATATATTTAGATCATATTTTAATGGATTTTCACATCCAGGTATAAAATCATCAGTAAAGCTTCTAACTTCAAAATTTATTTGGCCAAACATTAAAAAAGACATTCAACAATGGACTCGAGCATGCATTTCCTGTCAGAAGAACAAAGTTTCTGGGCGCACAAAGTCAATTTTTGAAAAATATCCAGAACCAACTGTCAGATTTCAAGAAATTCATATTGACATAATTGGGCCTTTAACTCCATCGAATGGAAATGTTTATTGTTTGATTTGCATAGATCAGGGCTTCTTAAACTATGGGTCGCAACCCCATTTGGGGTCGCGTAGCAAAATTCTGGGGTCGCAAGAGACAAAAATACAATTTAACAGAAAATGTTTTTTAACTTGTAAAATTATTGTTATAGAGATAAAATAACAATTATCGTAGATAAATATATCATAAAATCTTCTAATTCGGAAAGATTGTTTATACCTGCATTTCTATTAAGAGTATTATAATAATCTTAGTAGAAATACAGGTACAAACCGAAAAACCGAAATGATCCTGAAATCGAAACCGAAATGATCCTGAGAAATTATCAACAAAATTTCTAGGTATTATTGCTGAAGAAACTATATAAGCATTTCGTTTTATTCTCATTTAGCCATTGTTTGATTGTGAACGAAGTGCATGTTATTCCGAATTTGTCAGTTTAAAAAAATTTTTCCATTTATACTCGTATATTGTTGGATCTACTACCAGCCAGTTAATTGAATTTATTTTTTTATCAGTGAAAGTAGTAATGTTAAGAAAATACAAGTTGCTAAGGCATTTAACGATTTGTGTTAAGATTTTAAGTTTATTATTGTGTTTTTAATAAATAGTTTTAAATATTTCACAAGTTTTTATAATAATTATCTACAACTACATAATTGTTCCTGTAGGACATAACAACCAGGTATGTATAGTATTAAATTATTGCTCCAAAAAGGTATGTTTCAAAACGAATTCTGAACTTTTATATTTTTATATGTATATGTATATTACCTAATAAATAATCATCAAAAAATATTAATTTATTTTTCTTTTATATTTGTATGGGGTCGTCAAGAAACTCGCAATCATAAATGGGGTCGTGAATTACAAAAGTTTAAGAAGCCCTGGCATAGATAGATTTACGAATTGGATTGAAGTAATTCCGTTAAATAATATACTAGCAGAAACCATCGCTAAAGCTTTTTACAACAATTGGATCACAAGATTTGAAACCCCCTCTAAAATAGTAACAGATCGTGGAGCACAGTTTTCATCTGAAATATTTACTGACATGTCCAGAATCTGTGGTATTAAGCTAAATCACACAACCGCTTACCATCCACAGTGCACTGGGAAAATAGAACGTCTTCATAGGTCACTCAAAACTACATTAAGTATCCACAACAACATAGCTTGGAGTGAGACCTTATCAACTGTCCGCCTAGGATTAAGATGTGCCATACAAGAAGATAATAATCATACCGTAGCAGAAATGGTTTATGGACAACCAATAAAACTTCCTGGAGAATTTTTCACTGAAAGTTCCGTTCATACACAACTCCAGAAACATTTATAAATGATCTTAAAACACAAATGGAATTCCTATGACCAAGACCATCCAATCACAAAATTTCACAAAAGGTTTTCATTCACAAGGACTTAAAAACATGCTCACATGTACTTCTGAGAGTAGACCGAGTAAGGAAGTTACGTGAACCATCATATGAAAGGTCATTTTTAGTGACTGAAAGGTTGCCAAAATATTTTACTATTGAAATAAAAGGAAGAAGAGAGTCAGTGTGACTCTATTGACAGGTTAAAACCATCCTATATTCTGCCAAAATTTCTCAGTCTTCTTCTATTTGGTGACTACATGTCTAAATTTTAGCAAGGACGAGGTTCTACGGGACCTTCATCTTTTTTTAGACATTTTCGGATTCATATGGGTGGTCTAGATAGTCCCGAAATTACTAACAACAACACTATCCTGCTAAGAAATCATCTAATAATTTAAATTTTATTTCAATTTTTAGTTTGATCTGGTAGTTTTTAGCTAGATGAATTTTTTTCCCCTTCAAAAATGTTTTACTCAATTATGCGTTTTCCTTTTTACATTTATTTTTCTTACCTATAAAGATTACATTTGTGGAAAAAAATTAAAAAAATTTGTGGACTGTTAAAACAAAAACAACCAATAAAGCTTTAAAAAGTCACTTTCTAATATGAATGAGACAAATTATGGATTCGTTGACTACAGTTTTTTATAAGTAGTCTTGCCGCCCGCCCATTCTAGTGGTCAGAGTACCTGACTACGGATAAGGAGGTCCTGGGTTCGAATCCCGGTTCGGGCATGGGTGTACTATCTCTCTCTATCTATCCTGTCTTTGTCTTTTCCTTGTATGAATGAGGTGTGAATGGTTGCCTACCCTGTAAACGGGTCCCTATGGCATGTGTGTACTAAGGAAGTCGGACTCCACACCTAAAATAGGTTCAGTTGGAAAAATGGAGCAGCGCAACCCCATATTGCCAGCCTAGCTGGCACACAACAACAACAACAACATAAGTAGTCTTATAGTAGTTATCCTAAGATTTCCCTTAAAACTGAATTACAAATCAGAAAATCGTAAAATGCAAAAAAATTTTCTATTCTGGTAAAAAGGTGACTAGAGCGGAAAAATGAAAAAAAAGTATATTTTTATTGTTGCAAGTTTTACTGTTTTTATTAGTATCATAATTAAATAATAAATGAAAGATTTGTATTTGTACACATGAAAAGACGGAAACCGCACGCTAGTTTGTTTGCTTATATTAAGTCCACTGGAAATTAAGTCAATAAAAGTGCATGTATCCAAAAAGAGCTTTTGCCACAATTTCTTTCGCTTCATTATTTGCTTACGCATGTTTTTACGATAAAACATTTGTTTACATTTATTGTTAATAGCTTTTTTCTCATGGCGCGGTAAGCGATATTTATTGATATATCTTTCCCTTATCCATGATAAAACAAATGCGGGCATGCATAGTGTTTATTTCCTGTTTTCTAAATTCTTATTTTAGATCAATTAAAACTATCGGTTACAGTATAAAAATAGCGTGACTTCAGAGAAACGCAAACAAGCAGAAAATGGCAATATCAAAATTCATAGATATCGAATTTTTATTTTTGAATCGATTAAATCGATGGGAAATGATTAGAAAAGTGGGAAAGCGATGTCAATCTATGTATAAGGAATTAAGATATTGATATTCCACGAGACTGGTAAATAAAAATTAATATATCAATATTAATGACCATTAATCAGCATTAATTATGTTGTTGTTGTTACTAATGATACTTGGACAAGCCAAGCTCGCTATATTGTTGTCGTGTGCCAGCCAGGCTGACAATATGGGGTGCGCTGCTCCACTTTTCCAACTGAACCCTATTTTGGTGTGGAGACCGACATCCTCAGTACACACATGTCATAGGCACCCGTTTATAGGTTAGGCAACCATTCATACAAAGAAAGGACAAAGACAGGATAGACAGAGAGAGGAAATACATCCATGCCCGAACCGGGATTCGAACCCAGGACTTCCCTATCCGTAGTCAGGCACTCTGACCACTAGACAGAGCGGGCGGCAATTTATAATATATCTTACGATTTTAATATATCTCTTATGGTATACACTGAGCTGGAAGGTCAACTCCATCAGCTCTCACGGTCCAAGTAATCCAGTGGAAGACACATTTGTGTCACAGAGCATCTTGATTTGGAGCGAATAGAATTGCCAGCTTGATTTCCAGACCTGAATCCAATAGAGCATCTGTGGGAATATCTTGGTAGACAGGATACAGCTTTAAATCCTTCAAGGTAGCTGGGATTTGAACCCAGGACCTCCCTATCCACAGTCAAGCACTCTGACCACTACACAGGTTAGGCGGCCAAGCTCGCTATGCCTTGGCTATGCGAATTTAAGTCAACTGGGAGCGTCTTTCGTTTTAATCAGAGCACCATAAAGATGAAAGTACGACTTTGCTCAACACACATGCCATAGGGACCCGTTTATAGGGTAGGCAACCATTCACACCTCATTCATACAAGGAAAGGACAAAGACAGGATAGATAGAGAGAGAAAAGTACATCGATACCCGAACCGGGATTCGAACCCAGGATCTCCTTATCCGCAATCAGGCGCGCTGACCTCCAGACAAGAGCATTAATTATAAATCTATCAATAATTTCAGCAAAATAGTATTATCATATCAAGATTTTAAATATAATCATTCTTTAATTAATTTCTAATATTTTGCTTCATAACTGTTGCATAAAAGCAGTTTTTCTGCGTCCGCTGCGCCACCTACCGATATTTTTTAAATCTAACACTTGAGCTGCCATGTTGCAGCTAGTACACTAATATCTATTGTCTAATTTTGTATATAAACCAGCCGTGTTTTTCTTTCTTCAAACAAACTTTATTTGTTGCGCTCATATTAAGCTGAAATATCAATTCGTTTTAATAAGTCCTCTATAACAGGCTCATCTTGACCTTAATACCTAGTAGAAGGGCAGAGCATAAGATACTAGGTTCGATCTCAGAACGAAAGATGAATGTTAAGCTTTTGCTTTCTGCATGCAATGTCTATTACGTTTAAAGCTTGAGAGTTTTCCTGGTTTCCTGCTTTGCAACATGGGAATACGATCCACTATTTATGAATATTCCTTCTGAAAAAGAAATTTCACGTTGGACATTAATGTATACTGCGCAATGTATCCGTTTCGTTCATATTTTAGATTTAAAGCACATTATTTAAATATAAAATTTAAAAAAGATTTATAAGCCGTAAAACTTATATTATAACATTCAATATACCAAACATTGAATATTTTAAAGTATATTTATAATAATTTGTGCTATACAGTAAATTATAAAATTTATTATAAACAATAAGAATTCCATGAAGAGAAAAATTTCATCATGTGTATGTTTTCAAGTGAAAAATTGTGAGAAGATAATTAAGATGTGTGTGCAATTACTTAGTTTTATCATAACAATCATCTATGATATTAATAACTGAGTATATTTAATGTAATGTGATTTTACTTTTGTTTTTTATTCTATGTGTATAAATGAAAATTTTCGTAAAAGTTTGTAATTAGATATATGAGTGAGTAATATTAAATGTGTATTACACATAAGAAATATTTCAATAATATCATAGAATTCAGTATGAATTATTCAATAACATCATAAAATTCAGAATAACGCGAATACATGTACAAAAAATCGTCATCCAATAAATCGGAATAACGATTATATGTACATAAAATCCTTATCAATAAGTCAGAATAACGATCATATGAAATCGTTATCCCGAATTTTTATCAAGGGCTGAATTGAGAAAAACTGCATGGAATGGAGTAAAGCATATGAACGATGTTGGTTTTTAGTTCATTTTTAAAGTTAAAATTTATTTCGAAACTTTATTTACTGAATTTGTAATTAATTAAAACAAAAGGAACACTAATTTGAACTGCCTGTAAGATTGTTCCAATCTTTTTTATTTTAAAAGTGCTAATATGGTATACATTTTTTCAGTAACAATATGTAATATTCTGTTTTTTTATTTTTGAATTTTTGTTTTTATTTTTCTTTATTTTAGCATACGGTTTTGCGCTTTTTCCAATACGCCCGGGAGAAAAAAATAAAAAAAAATAAATAAATATAAAAAAAAAATATAAAAAATAAAAAATAAAAAAACACGGATGAATTTTTAAATTTATAAATTTCGTAACTAAATGTACTTTTCAAGCGTTAATAGCGCATTCGTGATGCCAACACAGTGTTTCGTAAAAAACTAAATATAAGTATTTTTTATTTATATTTTTTTTTTACGAATCCCAATTTTTCTCCTAAACCTATATGTATACGCTTTTCACTGAAAGCTACACAGCTCGCCAATTAACATAAAAATATGTATATATATATACGTAAGATGATAATGAATTATATACATTGTAAACTTATTTATTTTGACAATGTGATATTTTTGATAAATATTAGCTTTTTATATTTTCTCGTGATAGTTTTATGCTTCATAATCCTTTATATCTATATTCATTCTTAATTTTCATATTCATTAAATTTGTTTTCACAAATGATGTTTGAAATGTTTTTCTTTTCTTTTACTCTAATGAATTTTCAATTCTTCTCAGTAAACACACTTTATATTATCTTCTATTTCTTAAATGAATGCTTCGTTTGCCAAATCGATTAATTTCATAAAACAAGAAGTTAAGAAAAATGGTAAAATAATATATATATGTTTTTTTTTAAACTGAGGTTATTTATATTAATTATATATGGTTTTGTGATAATTTTAATGCTTGTCATACGAGAAATTTGTTTTGAATATATTCAATTACATATTGTATACAGCTTTGATTTTAAAAGTTAATAAAATTCAGAAAATGGAGTTAATTGATTTAGTAAGTGAAGTATTCAGATATAAATACAGTGTTCTTATTTACTAAATATTTTAATAAAAACACACTAGCAAATTAACATTAATTAGAGATTTACTTATTTATATTGGATTCTTAAAACAAACGTCTGATATTTTTATACTAAGTCGGTTGTTGTTGTTTGTTTGTTGCCCATGACACTTGGCAAGCCAAGCTCGCTATGCCGTTGGCTGTGCGAATTTAAGTCAATAGGGAGCGTCTTTCGTTTGGATCAGAGCACCACGAAGGTGAAAGTACGACTTTTGCTGATTTTAAGGTGCCCCGTGCAATTTTGAACCACTGGTCAGGTGACGAGATCACACCTGAGCTGGCATTATCCTCTCCACATCCACGCCACACCAGCGGAAGGACTTTGGACGTCACAGATTAACGTGGACATGTCCCCAACCCATGGAGCTCCAGCAACCCAGTGAAGGAGCGTACACCGTGGTCACCCTCCAACCACTGCCCGCGGCAAATGATGCTTCACTTTGCTGAGCTTACGGGAAGCGGCGTGAAGCTACTGAGCCACTGGAAACTTATACTAGATCTAACGATAGATTCTTGGAATTTGGCTTCGGTTCCCCATGCCAAGTAAAAGATGATGGATTTAAACTCTGCCGATGTTGGTTTGGACTCCATCCTCCTTGTAGCCTAATGATTGGCCCCAAAGAAAGGTTTCGGGTTCGATCTCAGCTACTGTTGAAAAAGATTGGTGATCAATGAAGTATTTTTGTATGCGTATCAGTCTACGAAAGAGCTTGGGAATTTTCAAGTTGACTTCTTTGCGACAAAGGAATTATGTCCACAATCTCTGGAACTTGACCTCCAGTGGCTCAGTAGTTTCATCCTGCTTCAAGTTAAGATCGTAAAGTGGAGCATCAGTTGCCGCGGGCAGTGTTTGGGAGGATGACCACATTCTCCTTCACTGGGTTGCTGGAGTTCCGTGGGTTGAGGACGTCTCCGCAGACATGTGACGTCCAAAGTCCTTCCGCTGAGTGTGGCGTGGATGTGGAGAGGATAATGCCAGCTCAGATGTGATATCGTCACCTGACGGGGGTTCAAAATTGCCAAGCATTTTGTGATGGACGGGTATTCCAAACCTTTTAACTTTAAGGTACAGTACGGGTTCACCTGCACCGCTATGTTTGTATATATGGAAGTTACTTCTAGAAGGAAATATATAATAAGTTTGGTTCATCATTCAGTGATCACTTTTCACATGATAGGACAAATTCAACCAGGCTAGTTGGTTGGTTAGGTTTTGTGGCGCAACGTCAAAAAACGGACAAGCTGCGTCAAAAAAAGATGTAGTAATATTAAATTTTCAAAATCCCCAAGCAATTAAAATGTTAAAAAACAAAAATGTTTGTATATGACACTACTAAAATCCAAATACATATAAAATAAAGAAAAATAACTGTATATACAATCAACAAAAACAAAATCAATTAACATTTCAGACACCTATTGCCCTTAAATATGCAAATAGGGTCTCTGTGGGGTGGTTCCCATCCAACAGAGTTAAAAGATCACAGTTAAAAAAGAGTAAACGATATCGGTTAAAATGTAGGCATGAAATTAAAATATGATTAACAGTGAATGGTTCATCACACGTTTCACACTATGGATTTAAGTCATTTAAAAACAAATGTCTGTGTGAAACGTGTATGTACGATTCGAAGGCGAGTCAGACGAACACCAGCTCTCCGGTAAAACTGTTAATGAGGTGATGTATGGGAATATGGCATGCAAGAACTGCATGTTCCACGACTCCTGCCAAAGATCTTCAATACATTTTTTAACACACCTTCTCACATCCAACAAAGGAACTGATTGGCTGGATGCAGATTCAGCAACTGCATCAGCCCTCTCACTGCCTTCGAGAGCTACGTAACTTGGGATCCAACAGAATGCAATATCATATAAGGAATCTAATGCTCGGAAAATTCTCGACACAGCGAGATGACAATTGAAATTACTATTTCGCAAAGTTTCTAAAACGCTCAGATTCCCAGTGTACACACAGTACTTAAAAGTGCAACTCACCTTCATCTGCAGAAGAGCTTGATAAATGACAGTGGCTTCAGAGAGAAGTTGGAACAGGACAGTCGGAGGTTGTAGCTAAGAGTTGTGTTTTCAAATTCAACCAGGACTAATAGTTCAAATCGGATTTTGAATTGATATAAGGAATGAATGGACATTTGAGTCGGATGAACAACAATCTTCTTCTTCTTCTTCTTCACAAGCTCAACAGCCTATTGCAGGCCAAGGCTGACTCGCTGATCTTCTTCCAGCTGACTCTATCAGCCGCAACAGCCCTCCATCGGTTGACTCTCATTATTTTGAGGTCTTTTTCAACATCGTCCAGCCACCGCGTGGGTGGACGTCCTCTACGACGAACCCCTTCGATTTTTGAGAATGTCACTTTTTTGGGCGGAAAAGCATCGGTGCATCTGTACAGGTGGCCCAACCACCTTATTCGTGAATGAACGACGATCGGATGACAAAAAATTTTTCTTGGATCACCCCATTGGCACCAGAAGAAGAGGACGACCGAAACTCCGAAAAATACTAAAAGTGACAAACTGGATGACCTCGTCCACAAAAATAGGGGGTCCTGGTATGCACTTCTGAGGAAAGAAAAGACCCACCCTGGGCTGTCAGGCCAATGAAGAAGAAGAAGAATAAGGAACGAATATTTGGTTTTTGGTTGGAAGTTTTGTAGCTCCAAGGACGTGTCTTCAAAGTTTAAAATTCTTCACTACTTTATAACTCCGGGAGAAAAAGTTGAAGCACTCGTTTTTGAGGTAGGAAACGACACAAGGTTGACAACTCAGCTGCGACCCCTACTTTCGTGGAAAAATAGCTTGGTTCTCATTCCAATGGAAAAGGGTGAAAAAGAACTTAATTTAGAACAAAGAAAAAAGCTCCGTAAAAAGACTTGTTTCCTAGTTAGTTATAAAACATTAATCAAATAAAATAACAAATATATATTTTGTGGAGCAAAATTGATTTGCCAAATGAATGAAAAATTTGCAGACACAAAATTAAATTTATTTTAAAAGAAAGATGCGATGCAAAGCATATATTTTTTACATTATATATATTCAGACTTGTATGCTTGATTCTTGAGATCCGCTTGTAAGTCTTCGTCGATAATAGGACAAATAGCACAATGACAGATGTACAACCACAGAAGATAACAAAGAAAACACCCAGGGCCACGGTGGGAATCGAACCCACACTCCTACGCTGTAAGGCGATTAGCGGAGTGATGCTTTGACCACTCAGCTACGATGCAAAGCGTCAGTAACCAGTATTGCATATTGGTTAGTAGGTTATCAATACATTAATTAGAAAATTATGTCGGTTTTAATCTCCAAAATGAATTAAATTTAGTTTCACTTACATGCATTATTATAATCTACTATGTTATATCAAGTAAATATTGTTCATATATTAATTACATTTCTGCCTCGCATTACTTAAGAATCTAAATACATGAGACACCATTAAATATCTCTAAATTCTAATCTAATATTATTAGTTAAACATTATAAGGTTTTTTTTATCACGTTATTAATTCAATAGGAGATATTTTCCTCTTATTTTATACCATCCAAATATCCTTAAAGTGGGATTCGAACTCACAATCTGTTAAACCGAAGGTCTAGCTTCAATTGTCAGCTCGGCAGGCATGTTAATGTAATAAATTTTTATGGAAAAATTAATGTTCGTATTCATGCTTATTTTATGATTTTTTGTCATATCCGCTTAAAAAGTTTTTCCAGTTTTGATTTACATTACGATTAATACAGTATATTATGTTATCATCATTTTATGCCGATTTTATTATTTACAATATTCTTGTTTTGAAAATATACGAGAATTTAGTGTTTGCCTTCATAACTTAAATATATTTCTTAAGTAAACTTTCATATGATCTAACTTGTTGACATCTGATCTTAAATATATTCTTTGGGGTACATCTGAAAGCTCAAGAGATGACCAAAAAATTTTCAAGAAGATGTTGACGGGGAAACAACTTTTTCTTTCTGTTAAACATTTCTTTCGCTATAATCACTGCAGTAACATCAGCTTCCCTTGGGAAGAATATATTAAACCACGACAGATAATGGGCCTTTTTCCCATGCCTGTCATAAAAGCATGTTTTGGGGAATCTCACTACTACAAAAACTCTGGAACTTTTCGCTTTAACTTTCCCACACACCCCAAGGGAAAGAGCATCAGTATTTTATTAGATCTTCGCAGAAGAAATCCGTCATATATTTGAAGTTAGACAGAAAAATATTTCGCCAGAAATGTTTACTTCAAGGTGATTTTAATTCTATTCCAAAGAAATCATCGGCAAGTCCATCTCAAGCCCTATGGGGATTTATATTACCTATTTAACTAGACTGGGGAGTTTCTGAAAGTTATTTTTTTGAAAAATATAAATCACATATTAACCAATACCCAAGGGATTTAGACACAAGTAACTAACATACATTAATAGTATTTTGGATCTAACATATTTTAAGTACTTTCACGAAGTTGTAACTGTACCTAGAAATAAAAATATGGAATCTGAAGTGTATATACGACTCTGAACATAGTATCAATATTTAATACGAATCCTAATTGAAAACTGCTTTGATATGTATCATAATTTTTTTTTAAATTTTAAACACGAAACAGAATATAAATTGATTCAGAAAATTTAGAGTTACGATTTGGTAACAGTAATCATACTTTTCGAATTTTAATATCATACAAATTTATATATATAACTCATACGCATAAATTAATACTGAAACGATTTTAAATTAGTAATAAAATAACGTAATAATGAAAATTTTAATGTATAAAATATATTCATTTACATCAAAATTAAACATATATAGAGCTTTAATCGAACCAAAGAAACGTTTTGATCTCCAATTAGTTTGTTAGCTACTCTCTTTTTACTTAAGGACCAGGATTTAGCATCTTAAACAATTACCGAATTACTATACATACATCCATGCCGTGTTGGGAATCAAACCCAAGAATTAAAGGTTAGAACACTAATCATTCAACTACTCAGGCTGACCACCGAATTAATAATTGAAAATGTCATAGAAATATCATAGCAGAAATCAACTGCAACGACAGACAAAAAAAAATTAAAGTTATTTAATTTCCCATTATAAATTTGTATGTTATATACACTGAAGTGCCACTGAATTAGGGATAGCAAGGACTATGCGGATTGTGTAGCGCTGCGCATCATTTAAGCGCAAATGAGGGCGCTGTGGTAACTACATATATAGCGTGTACTGTGGTTGTTCTGATTTAGTTGTTTGAACTGCCAGTATGGGTAAATCGTCTGATTGAGACGCTTTCGATCGCGGACAAATCGTAGGTGCACGACGCTTGGGCCATTCAATTTCCGAGAATCGTCAGGAAGCTAGGATTTTCAAGGTCCACACAAGGGTATACCAAGAATACATGGATGGTGGAAAAAAACTAGCGATCGGGAAAATTGCAGAGAACAATTAGTCCTGACAGTGCGTGGTGAGAGGCAGCTCAGGCGTCTTGTACGGAGCCAGCGAACTCAATCATTATCTCAAATGACCACCCAGTGGAATGACGGTGCCATTCGTACTGTCAGTAAACGGACTGTGCAACGCTCTTATGGGTTTCAGGATCCGTCGACTTACGAGAGTACCATTGCTCAATGCTCGCCATCGGGCTGCACGACTTGCCTGGGCAAGAGAGCACAGAGACTGGAGAGTAGAGGACTGGAAACGAGTAGCACGGAGTGATGAGTCACGATTCCGACTACTTAACGCCGACGGGAGGCTGAGAATATGGCGTCAGGCTCATGAAGCCATGGATCCTGGCTGCCAGGTTGGAACTGTACAAGGGCAATCATGGTCTGGGATGTTTTTTCATGGCACTGTTTGGAATCTTTGGTCCGTGTACTAACCTTCCTCAACGCAATTCGGTACGCAGAGTTGCTGGTGATTACCTTCATCCGTTTATGTTGTTCTGTTATCTGCATGGTAATGCTGTTTTCCAACAAGACAACTGTATCTCTCACAAGTCTCTGTTGGCTACTGACTGGTTGAATGAGCATTCCTCTGACTTTTCTGTCATAAACTGGCCACCTAGAAACCCAGACTTATACCCTATTGAGCATATTTGGGATATTTTGGAAGAAGGCGTGAAAAGCCACAGAACACAGCAGTAATGGACCTTACTGAATTATGGAGAGTTTTAGTCGATGTTTGGCAAGCCATTCCCGTGGAACGTTTCCAAAAACTTATCGAATCTATGCCTCATTGTATGGCAGCCGTTATCAGGGCCAAAGGAGGCCCAACTCGTTACTAAATAGGTATCCCTAATTCAATGGCACTTCAGTGTATAACTAAAACTGATTCACTATTCTGAAGAAAAAACATACATTTATGATAATTTTTAATAATATCAAAGTTATCTTACATTAACTTTCACTAAACAAAACGTTTATAGTTTCACCAATTTCATATAATTATTCTAATTACTTTATTTTCTGCACAATGGTTGGATTTGTTTAATTAGTACCACTAATTTATTCTGTTTGCACACAAAGCGTATTATTATTAGACCTTGTCCTACATCATTTTACAAAAGCGATGATGCTAACAAAGAACATAAGTTAATTATCGAAATATTTTTTACACAATTTTGCTTTCAGAATATATTTAAAACTGTTTCATATCGAAGTTAATAAGTATTCTGATAAATATACAGTTTGGTTCTTTCATAACCACATTCGAAATACGCCCTTTACCTTTTAAGTTGACTAAAGAAAAGAAATACATCGACAAGAATGAATAGGAATCAATGGCACGCAAGTTTTCTTCGGATTTGGAATATTTAACGTCGAGATATACATAGTTCTTTACAAATTACTGAGATATAAACTTGTTTACGAGATCAAAAAAATATAATTATGCTTAACCTGTAAATAACTTGTTCACACACAAGTTGTACTAACATAATAACATTTACAGAGACAGAATCTTCCTGAATTACGCTATTATACTTTAGTCCGTGGTTAAAAATAAAAATTTTCACTAATGGAAACAAGTATCACGAGTAATTAAAATATGTATTTCATTTCAACGTATTAATAATAACTTTTTTTTTTCATTTGAAAGACTATTTTTTCATGAGATCGGAAATATTTAATCTTATTTATTCATGAATACATTTTTAAACTCATATTTGTAGAAAGTAAACAAAAAACTTTTCTTTTTTTTTTTTGAGGATTCATTAATAACTCAAAAACTCTGCACAGATAAGTTTCCTCATTTGGAGTATATAAAAACTGCTCAAAGAAGCGTTCCTGCTCGATTAATTATTTACCAGAAAAATACGGAAAAACAAAGTATGACGTCACTGCCAGTGTAAGAAAAAACACTTTATTGGACTTACGAGGGTTATTCTGAAATTTTTGAGATACGCGCAGACGCGAGAATTTACAAAATAAAAATAACGGTTTAATTTTAAAGTACTAAGTATTTTAACACAGAAGACGGTTTTTTACTGACTTACTTCAATTTGTTTAGCGTGGAATAAATTTTAAACAGAAGAGAAAATGGAGTTGATGCAAGAACATTTTCGCGCTATGATTTTCTACGATTTAAAAGCAGGATTCAATCAAGAAGAATGCGTTCAACGGTTGCAATTAGCATTGGGTGATGAATCTCCAGCTCGTGCTACTGTATTCAGATGGTTTAAAGAATTTAGAAAAGGTCGTAATTTTCTTCAGGATGAAGAACACACAGGAAGGCCAACGTCGGCAGTAATCCCGGATGATGTGTCTGCCATACGAAAAATGTTAATGGATGATAATCGCTGTACCTATCAAATGATACAGAAGAAACTTAACATTGGATCCGCACAGCCATACACAAAATCATTCATGAAGAATAACATATGAAAAAAGTAGTTTGCCGTTGGGTTCCCCATAATCTAACTGAGCATCAAAAAGAGGAGCGTGTCAGAATCAGTAAAGAAATTCTTAATATGCTGAATGATGGTGGCCACCGCATCATTTCTAAAATTGTAACAGGTGATGAAACGTATATACCGTTTTTTGACGTTCCAACACGTCAAGAAAGCAAAGTATGGGTCTTTGAAGATGATCCCACGCCGACAATGGTGAAAAAACAACGCGCACTGAAAAAAGTGATGTATGCCGTTTTCTTCAGAAGTACGGGATTGGTCAAAACCATCAAGTTGGAAGGACAGAAGACAGTAACAGCAAACTGGTATACCACTCAATGTCTTCCAGAAATTCTACAAGAACTGAATGTTAGGAGACTAATGCTTCACCATGACAATGCATCTTCACATACAGTCGGATTAACAGTTGAGTTTCTTAAACAAAAACAAATTAAAGTGATCGAACATCCGCCGTATTCACCTGATCTAGCTATGTGCGACTTTTGATTATTCTTTAATCTAAAGAAGAACTTACGTGGACGTCGTTTTCATTCAGAAGAAGAGATTGATGTGGCTATAAATGCATTTTTTCATCTATTCGAAGAAATGAAAGGCTTGAGGCATTTAAACTGTGGAAAATTCGTCTACAAAAGTCCATGGATGCTGGAGGAGACTACTTTGAACACACCTAAAATTTTGTTAAGTATAACTTTAAAACCTAGTTGTATCTCAAAAATTTCAGAGTGACCCTCGTATCAACAGCAGTATATGCAGATCTTTCCAGACGATAATGTTTAAAACGTTCGCCGCGCATATTGCGTCATGGAATGACTTTAAGCCATCGTTAAACTGGCATTTAAAAGGCTGCATCTTGCTGCCACCGCTAGTCTTCGTATGGTGGCCAGGTATTCCATTGGTGACAGCTACGACATGTACTTGATGTAAGGCCGATGTAATGGAAATGCCTTTGGTTCCAGCATGATGGGGCTCCGGCGCATTTCTGTGCTCCTGTACGTGGTTGGCTGGATATGGAATACCCCGGCCGCTGGATCAGACGTCAGGGTCCGGTTCAAGATCCGCCAGATCTTACAACGTTGGATTTTTTCCTATGAGGCCATCTCAAGGAACTGGTGTATCGAGTCGTAGTGCCAACACCAACGAACTTAGTTGCTCGTCTGCACGCTGCTTATACTTCGGTGGACTCCGCAATGCTGTAACGTGTGATGACAGCCATTCAAACGGCATGCCTCAACATTCAAGGCGAGCACTTTGAACATCTGCTTTAAATTGTGCATATACTGCTGTTGATGTGCTCAATAAAGTGTTTTTCCTTGCACCGGAAGTGATGTCATACTTTGTTTTTCGTATTTTCCTCGTAAACTATGGATTGTACAGGAACGCTTCTTTAGGCAGTTTTTATGTACTCCCAACGAGGAATCGAGCTGTGTAAAGTTTATGCGCTCGTTTTGGGACACACTGTATATATATATATATATTATACAATGAATACAAGAATTACTTTTAGGGCAGTATTTTTAAATGTAATCTTATTATTGAGAATTTATTTATAACATATATTTATATACAACTATACCTTAATAAGAAAGAAAACTGGCATTTTTCAATTAACATTCAATTGTATGTTAAAAAATAAGCTTTTTTTATTGAAACAGCTCAAATTTGCAATTTGATATGCACATATCCTAAAATTTTAATAAAAATTTATAATTTAAGTTTGATTTCAGTGATTACGCCAGTCTGTTTGCATTAAAAACACAAGAGAAAAATTAAAAAAAAGTCATTATAAAGACATGAAAACGTGGATCATGTAAAATGTGTGTTAATATCCATAAAAGATGTAACTGTTATTATTTTTTGATGAATTTTTACATGTGATAATAAACTGATATTCAATTTGATACTTAAAAAAAATATTACTTTTAATAATGAGACTGATTACTGAAATATTTTTTAATTTTAGAATTCTTAATAAAAATGAATTTTATAGATAAATTATTTATTTATAAAACAACATATTTGAAGCCCAATGGTAAAACAAATGTTTTAATTAAATTTTCAGATTGCTTTTTTTTCTTTGAAATAAAAATTATACAGTAAAACAATGATACTATGCAAGTTCTACAGAAGTAATGGATATTTATCATCAAATAGATTCTAAAATCAAAATATTTTCAATAGTATTTTAGCATTTTAAAATAATTATTTTGTTTTCTTGAATATAAAAAGGAAAAACATACAAAAAAATTAAACAGATTTTACAGAATGTGGTGAACTTTAAAACACTGCAGATCAATTTAATGAATAAAATCGGTAATCGGCATTATTTAAAAATGGAAAACATGAAATAACTGGATTTCAATATTTATTTCATCATCAAAATCAGTAATACAGGGCGATCCAAAAGTCAGGACGAACTTTAGAAATGAATAATTCGAAAACGAATCACGATACAAAGATGCGGTTTGCACCAAACGGATGAAAAAGAAACCGGGTTTTTTGGGGCTATGAAAAAAATAGTTCTGTTGGCGACCAACAGATGGCGATGTCGGATTTCTGATGTAGGATTATGCAAAGCAACAAAGGATATAAAAAGAAGCAACTGCAGCAGGTAATGGTAGTCGAAGCTGGTATGCATTGCAATGCTGTCCAAAGTTGAGAAAGCCCTCCTAGTTTAACTGTTTTATAAGAATTTGGAAAGTGCCATTGCGAGAATATCGCTACATGAAGGGTATGCGAGATAGCAAAGGACCAATAACGTCTTCTGCATTGAACAAAATTGTGAAAAAAATTTGAAGCTACAGGTTCTTTGGCATCACGTCAAAGAAGTTGACGTTCCTCAACTGCAGCTGCCACGACAGTGGAACAGACGGTGCAAGCCATGTCGGCGGTTGCTGCACATGGGGAGTGCAGTGCTCGAGAAGTTTCGAGGCAGACAGGAGTGTCTTACGGAAGTGTCTGGAGAGCGCTGCGAGTAACTTTGCAACGGTATCCCTACAAGTTGCAACATAACTAAAAACTGAAACTTCCTGACTTCGACTCTCGCCGACATTTTGCGAATTTGGTCTCCAATAAGATGGAAGAGCAGCACGACTGGCTTCACACTGTGCTTTGGATAGATGAAGCACATTTCACACTCTCTGGCGCTGTTAACACTCACAATTGTCGAGTGTGGACCACAGAAAATCCACATGCATTTGTTGAGGTACCCTTGCAACAGCCTAAAGTGACAGTCTGGTGTGGTTTCACTGCTGATTTCATAATTAGTCCATTTTTTTCGAGGAAGTCACACAGACAGGTTTCCAAACAGTTTCTGTCACCGGTAAGCGATATCTAGCACTGTTATAGAACAGCATTATTCCTGAGCTGCAAGCGCGACAGGCACTTCATTCACCTTTATGCAAGATGGAGCACCACCTCATATTGCTCTGCCTGTGCAACGCTCAACATTTGGGGAGGATCGTATTATCAGTCGCTACTTTAATCACGCATGGCCTCCAAGATTTCCCGATCTCACACCCTGTGACTTTTGGCTGTGGGGCTGCTTGAAGTCAAAAGTGTACCGCGACCAACCGGCATCACTAGCGGCACTGAAAGATGCCATTCGCCAAAATGTGTCTGCCATAACGCAAGAAATGCTACTAAATGCTGTGAATGGTGTGGTGACTCGTCTCACAGCTTTACTTCTGAATGATGGACAGCACATTGAACATTTACTGTAGTAAGTACTAATTAACTGTAATTAATCTGACTTCATTAATCATTGTTTCATTTGTAAAACATCTTTTGTTGCAATAAAACACTATAGCGCCATTTCGAATTATTCATTTTGAAAGTTCGTCCTGACTTTTGGATCACCCGGTACTTGTAATTTGTGGAGGTGTTTCATAAAAACAATTTTGTTCCACATAAAAGGAGAAGAGGAAAACACTTTTTCATTCAGTGTTTAATGACATACTTTTCTCATTGACAATTACCCAATATACTTGCAATTAAAAGGCATAATTCGATTTATGTGATCATAACTGGATAAAAATTCACCCACTCCTGTGTACTTAATGTAAAGAAATAACTTTACTTGAATACATAAAAAACACTTTATTGCAAATGCTGCATATAATTGTAATAAAAATGTTCACCATACAAAACAATTTAATCAGGCACATTTAACAGATACAAACACAATTCAACATCTAATAAAAACACAATTCAACATCTAATAAAAACATGATTCAACATCTAATTAAACATACAATCACTACTTATTCTTGGCAGTACATTATGTATTAAAGTAGAAAATTTTTTTTTTATTTTCCGCAACTTGTTTTAAAAATATATATATAAAAGCAACATAAACAAATTCTTGATTACAAAATATAAATGATACAAATAATATATTTAATATAAAGAATAATAAAAATATTATAAAGATATAAGCTCATTTATACATTTAAAAGCAACATATGTAAATTTATCAACTTTTATAAATTTTTCAAATAAATGACATGAATCAATGTGTTTGATGTGAATCAAACTATTTGATACAATAAGTATCAAATTAAAATTAAAGCTTCACAGAATATTAAATAGTCTCATTTATAAATAGGAATTATCTTCATCTTCAAGTCAGAAGTGTTCACCAAAATTAAAAATTTCGATTGAATGTTGTTGAGGGACACAACATTCAATTAAATAGAGATTTTAAAAATTAAGGTAGTTGTGTAAAATGCTTAGCAAAATATAAAAACACTTCCTTAGATAAATGCATTAAGGCATTAAAGACTTGGTGTCAAAATGGAAATAAATGAAAACGGATGTGTCCCTGATTTTGTTTTTTCTATATTTCAATACTTAGCACCAATGTATAAGGTCAGATGACTTTAATAAAAATATAAAAACAAGAAAACAAAAATATATAAAATGGTAAACACAAAAATTTATTTAAAATAAGAAAAAAAGATTACAAAAGAATCAATACACTATTAAAATTGTTAAAATATAAAGATTTCAACCATGTACTTCTAATAAATTTTATTAAAAAGCTTTATTTTTGATGTCATAAAACGACTAGAAATGAAAAATCAAACTTAAAAGAATGCACTCTTATTAATATTAAAGATTGGAACACAAACTAGTGAATTAATCAATGAAAAATAAATTTTAGTGAAAATGAAGTAACCAGTGATAGGAGAAAAACACTCTAAAAGTATATTAAAAAAACAATAAATATCGTAAGATTTAGATTTACATAGAATAATTCAGTACAAATTGTAAGAGATGTAGATATACAGCAACAAAACACCAGACACACAGATATTTGAACATCGAAGGGTTATAATTAAACCAAAATTCACATATATCACTATAAGCGCATCATTAAAATATCAAATCAAAGAAAGGCCAATGTAGCACTTGAATTGTCTCAAGTATTTTTGTACCACTACCGGGAAAATGAGCGACTGTCTCATTAGACTACAGCTCATAAAAGCATCATTAAAATATCAAATCAAAAAGGAAATTTAATGTTGAAAAAGTCTACAAATGAAATGATAGCAGTGAAACTGTTATGCAAAAAGAAACAAATGCTGCAATTGTACTGTGTCTATTAAATTACCTAGATATTTCTGACAACAGGTGGCACATGTAGAATGGCCAATGTAGCACTTGAATTGTCTCAAGTATTTTTGTACCACTACCGGGAAAATGAGCGACTGTCTCATTAAACTATAGCTCATAAAAGCTACCTCCCAAAATAAGTGGTTAGAGGACATCCTCAAATTATCATTATGAGAATTGTGAATAGTAAAATATTAATAGTTCAGCAGACTGCCACTGCATCCTGATGTACGACAAACAAGACTATAATGGATTTATTAATGGATGGGATTTAAAATTATCACTCAGTCTATGGTGGTTTCTACTGTTACCACAGTAGAAACCAGCCACTAGTTAACCACAACTAGATTCGTTAATTAGAGGCTCATAAAAACGAACATTTGCGGCACAATGCTTATGGTAATTGCTTTTCACTTAGCAATTATCCAAACAATTAAAAAAGTTGTTTGTAAAAAGAGAATATCATCTAAAAGGATGTAGCAGGATAGTTTTATTTAACAAGTTAATGTATGGATCATCATTTGTTTTCTGATCACTCCCTTGTATACAATTTACACAAGGCGAAACAACTGTATCTTTCCATTAAATTGTCTCTCATAGGAATATATGGATAAGTTCAAATCCCTTCATGATCATCAGGATTCCAAAATATTTAAAGGACTACTTTAAGACACTGTGAATTTGACACCTTACATTTTTGATTGATTGTTATTTGTATTGTTTATGGAAGAATTAGTTCTATGTTTAAACAGTTATTACAGCACAATTGCTTTAACTTTTGCAATAACAAATTCTAGAAGTAGTTTCGATTAAGAATTTTTCAACTATAAACTCTTTTAATTTAAAGTTTTAATCTCATAGAAGTGGTGATAATACACTTATTATACCATAAACATGAGATTAAAATTTTAAGGTAAATTTTGCACAACTCTTACAACACCAATAACAATTGTTTTTAAAAAAGGATTTTAGCAAATAAACAAGATTTACATCACAAACAATTACTTAAATTTATCAATGATTTTATTAAAAATGCATTGAATTTTTAACCGTAAAAATTAGACACATTTAATAATTCTCAACACAAATTTTGTTACACATAAAATTTAACAATAAAAGTATTAAATACTTTTACGATAAGATAAATTATATAATAAAGAGCTTAACATTACATTGCTTAGAAAGTTTAAACAGTGTTTCATAGAATTTACTTGAAAGAAAAATTTTAGATAATGAAATGAAATTGGAAAACACAAATCAAATAACCATTTCAACATGATAAATTGTTTAAAAATGATTGCTTGTGTTTCCTCGCCTTTATTTCAAATTATTTAAAACATTCATGTATACAATTCATTATTGCACAAATTCATGTGCAAGGAATATCGAAATCAAATAATGTTACACACAATACCCATACAATATAACAACATTGTGTTCTATTATTGTCTTAAATGATAATTTTTATTCACAAATCAATTTTTGTAATGCTGAATTAACACAAATTTAAAGTATCAATTATTTAAGAAATGGCAGCGCACAATCTCTTGACAAAAATCTTTTATCCTGCAAAAAACAACATCAAGTATATTTAAGTAGTGCATAACTCAATATTAGATATTAATAATAATACATCAATAAAATAAAAATAAAGAATTAAATATCAGAACAAAGATGTAAACATTAAACTAAAAATATTATACTTAAACCGGATGATTTTTTGAAATTAAATTTTAATACAATAAAAAATAAATTAAACTACTGATTGTAAATGGATAATACATATTTAAAACTAAACAACTGTTGAAACAAATCTTTGGCATTAGTAGAGATGACTGTTTATAAGAGTTTCATTAACATCTTTCTTGGTGAGGACCATTCAATTACGCCTCTACTCTAATTAAACTGATAGAATAATGAAGTTTGATAGTACTTTTTAAAAATTATTCAATTTTACCTGAATAATTTTTTTTTTCATTAGGAAATGCGTATTGTGTGGGACAAAATAATGCATTACATCAAACAGAGTGGAAGTTTATTCTGTTTACAAAAAATTAGCCTGTTCTGCTAAATTTTTTAAATAAAAACTGCAGACTTCTTTTAAAATCAACTGTTACAAAGCATTCCAATAGTTAAAAAATGATAACTGAAAGTAAAAAAGTCAGGTATTAAAAAATTTATATACACTTAGCTATTTTTACTATCAAAATATTTTAATTACTTCAGTCTAGATTTTATACATAACAAAGAGATTATATATTGTTTTAAATAATACATATAGTTTATCTCTCTGAGTGGATAAAACATTAGGATATTTGTAATAATGAAATGACTTTCAGTTACTTAACTGCATAGAAAATTAAAAAGGCATAGAAAACAAATGTCCTTAAAAGATAATTAATGACATTGAATTAATGCCATTCACTTATTTTAAAGGACATTAGTACAATGCTTTTAGTACAACTATTTATGATGCATTAAACAATAACAAAAGTGGCCTGCAATTTATGATTTGTTAATTATCAGTTCAAGCATTTAAACATGAAATATTTTGTGCCAATGAATATTGCAGTGAAGCAATTTTATTGAGTTATTGGATATTAATTGATAAAATTAAGAAACAATCCAGTTTATATTTCTTAGATTTTCTGACATTATGCTACTATAATCTGGCTTATATCTAGTAGTGATACAAACAATTCATATTTACATTTGTTTTAACCCACTTAATCAGAAATTCCAAAAATAAAATTTATAAAATTAACTATTTTTTTCTAATAAAAATAAGTAATAAATGAAAGTTTAAAGGAATTAAAAATTATTCAGGGATTATTTGCTATTTTCAAATAGAATAACTTTAATATAATCTCTAGTAGTATGAATCCAACCAGAGAAGATTGTATATTTTAAAAACTCTGAGCATTATAATAAAATATCATTAATACTACCTTTATCTTTCAAACCACTTTCAGTGTCATCCTAAGCCAGTGAAAAATTAATTAACATCCAAATCTTGAAATATTCTTTATCAGAAAGAATTCATTTTGAGTTTAATTATTCCTTATATCATATTATTTTTATATATTCAATGAGGTGTGTTTCGTCTACAATCCCATTAACACTTATTATTTTGCTATTGCAAGACTTTTGGATACTTTTCAAATTTTAAACCTCCATCTTCACCTTTAAAGTTATCCATTTGCTCTATTTTGATATTGAGAAAAAAAAATTCATTCTACCCATGGTTTTGTAGCTGAATTTCAACATAATTAATAAACTCAAAAATCTGAATCATTAATTTCAATTTAAATATCACTATTTTTATTTATGTATTAATAAACTTTTCATAAATCATTTTAAGTAAAAATATTTCCAATTTAGAATAATATAAAAAATTTGAAGAGCTGCTACACACAAATTTCATTTAGATCCAGAGTTCAAAAGCAATAAATATTTCAGGAGCAGATGAAAATGACTATATAACAAAAAACAAACTAAATGTATAAGCAAATATAAGTGAATTTAAATTAAAACATATTTAAAGGGATAAAAATGGATAACTAAATGATAGATACAAAACAGCATGAATACATGCGTATGTTTCCAATTATTACATAAGACGTAAAATTACATTTTTCTCTTTTAAATAAGCTATAACTAGAATGTTTTTTATTTTAAACAAAAACATCAAAATAACAGGATGAAGAAATTGTAACCATCCTAGGGTAAGTGCTGGCAAAAACATTCATAGATTTTATTATTTTAACTCATCAACAACTATTTATTACAAAAAATTTTCCCAGAAAATACATAACTTCTAGAAAGAAAAATTCCTAATCATTCAGTAAAAAAGATTGTTATAACGCAAGTCGTTTTCAATGCAATATACCATAAATTTTGAGATAAATAGCTGAAATTCATGGGTTACCTGAATAATTAATAGAGAAATAATAACAGCAAAACTGACAAAAATGAATCACACATTCTTTTGTAAAAATAGAAGAAATTTTAACTATTGTAACAGTTATATAAGTCACATAATTTCATTATTTATAACTAATAAAAACAAAGTTTAATGAAAGCAAGTTCTCATACCTTCAGTGTTTACTTGCATTCATTTGCATCTGAATCTCAACATATAAAAATTAAGTTTATTTTTGGGGCTGTTTTCTAATGTATCTGTTTAATACAGAAAACTGAAGAGTAGCATTTTCTTTAATAAGACTTCGCAATTAATGCCATGAACAAATAAAAGAAAGAATTGCTGAACTTTCAATAAGAAAAATTGATTCCTGAAGTCAATATAAATTTCTTTTTGTAATTATCTGAGAATATAGTTTTTCTTTTAAATACATATTATTTTTAAAAAATGTCAAAATTAGTAAAATGTTAACATATTTGTTTAATTCTATAAAAATGAAGGAAAAACAAAAATTAACAAAAAATCATATATGATGAAAACAAAATATGTATAAAATTTTATATTAAAGACATTTTTCATATTTAGATAAAAAAAAACGAGTCCCATAAAAATTCTCTTATTCTAAATGGCAGATTGGAAAACCTATAAATTGTTTGTAATAACATTTCTAGCAATAAAATATTACAGAAGTATTGTAATAAAACTTTTTATAAATAATTCAATAAAAAGTAGAAAGAAATTTCAAAAACCTATTACATGCAAAATTTTAAAAGCACACTAAGTAAATTACAAAGAATATTAAAATGCACTAACCTAAGTGTAATAACATTCCATTTCTCCTTTTATGATTGATCGATTCCCGCAAGTGCTTTTTGTATATCTTCCTCCTTAAGACGAATCAGATGAACATAAGGTTGATACTTTAGCTTTAAGTCATTAAAACATTCAATTATAGAAGCTGGGAAACAACTCATAACTGATTCAATTTTAATTTTATCTATATGTCCATCATTTGAAAAATCTTTGATATCTAAATGACTGGATTTTGTATTATATTTTCCACTGTAACTCATATCTTGGAAATCACTTGAGTCAAACTGAAGCCATTCCTTAACATCTGAATAACATTTCCTATTATTATCTTCACAAGGCAAAACATTAATCGATGAAGCTGTTGCATTAGTATGATTTTCAATAGCACCTTTATTATACGATGAACTAGTTTCATTATGAATTTTTGTCTTTTTATAAATTTTAGAGACATTATGATTAACTTCTCTCTTATTTTTCAAAAGCACCTTCCTTTTTTTCGCAGAAAATCTTATATCAGCATTTGATTCAACACTTTCTTTCTCCTTTGTTATAATTTTAGGACATTGGTCAATATTTTTGTTCGAATTACAATTCAATACAACTTGTTCCACAGAGTCTAGATGATTTTTTCTTAGAGAACTTGATGACGTACTTTCACAGTTATTGCTGTTAATTTCAGAAATGCATTCATGTAAATTTAAAACCACAACTGGATATTTTCCAAGAGTGGAAGCATTTTTTCCAAAATTAACTGTGACCTTATTGGTGTCAGTTGATTTGTTATGTAATTCAATTCTCTCATTTGGTTTTCCTTTTATTACTGGAGTAACTAGTTCTGCTCTTTCACCCTGTGAATCAAGACTTTTCAACAGAGTATTATATTTGATATTAGAATATGATTCTTCAGTTTCAATTTTAGAAACATTTTCTTCATTATCAGCAGTGATCTCCATTTTACTTTTTTCTCTTTCAAAATTTGATTTGGTCACCAATATTGTAGATTTCTCAAAAGGAGGGGTATTTTCAGCAATATTCAGTTTAGAAATCGTTTTGTTAACTTCTGTATTAATATTTGATATCACTTTTGGTTTTCTTCTTGACTTGATAACCGTACATTTTTCTACATTATCAATGATTTCTTTATGTTTTGATTCAGAGGCATTAAAATGAATGATTTTTTTCTTATTAGAAAATGGTTGTCTGAAAGGGAGTTTTCTTTTGCTAGATTTAACAACAGAATTTTTATTTTTTGTTCTAACATCAAAACTATTCCCTGATTTACTATCTTTGATTTTCCTTTCGTAACCTTTTACAACATCACTATTATCTGTTCCTTCAGAAGGATCAAATTCAAATACATGTAAACTTGAAGTAGGCTTATTATTTTTAGAACAAATGTCTGTTGAATTAAGTTCAGAATTCATTTCATTATTTGAGTTCAAACAAGTCTCTTCTGAAGTTGATTCATGAATTTTCTTTTCGTATCCTTGCTTCTCTCGGGCTTCACTTGAATTAGAAAATCTAGTATTAACATTTGATACTTTATCTATTAATTTCATCCTTTTATTGCAATGGTGTCTCATTACATTAGCATATTTTGACACACTTCGTAAAACAATAGTCTTTTCATTATTACTTGCGACTTTATTAACTACTGGATCACACAAACTTGGATTTAATTTCAAATCCTGTATATTGATATTATTACTATTCATTGAGCGATTGGGTTGTACAGCTTTTTTTATGAGCTTTTTTGAATTAAAATTTGATTTTAAAACTTTTTTAGATTTTTTTCTTACAGAGGGCATTGCTTTAACATAACTTATATTAAATTTTTGAACTTTGGATCCTTTATTTTCAGTTGCATTGACATCAATTTCATTAACTTTAGTAGTTAATGAAAATAATTCTGTTTCTACTTCATTATCTTCAACAATTTCGTTTTCTTGGTTCTTTTCCTTTCCATTATCTGCATCATTCTGTAAATTAGAATCCATTTCAAAATATTTTTCTTTGCTATAGTTAATACTTTTCGATGAATGGCATGTTTGTCTGGTACTTACTTCAGCAAATGTTGATGAACTTAAATTTGATTTAAAATAATTACTGTAATCATAACTTTTTACTGAATCTTTAGATTGTAAAGTATGTTTACCAAAATGAGTCTCTAAATTTGAATTGAGAACATTTTTCGATTTTCTCCCTCTTTTCTTAAGAGATTTAAAATTAATTTCTTTATTTTCAGAAATAACATCATATGAAATTCCTATTTCATTATCTTCTTTGGGTGTAATTTTTTCTTTATTTTTTTCAATTTGATTTACACTAATATCAAATGAACTAGAGCTTATTTCCGAACTTTTTTTTCTGTTAAAGCTATTGATTTCCACTGAATTGTTGGAATGTATTTCACAATTTTTAATAAATGTTTCTGAATTAAAATTTAGTTTTGGTATTTCATTTTCTGGATTTTTTTTGGAAGATACTTCTTTCACAGAATTTGTGATAAGCTCTTTATTGGAGAAATCAGTATCATTAGCTCCAATGATAACAGTCTCACTACCTTCAGTGGCTTGACACAGTGCTTGAGAAAGCATTTCACAGTTCTTTTCAGTAGCAATTTTTGTTTTGTTCAAACTACTGCCTTCTATTAAATTACTGGATTTTACAACATTCTCTTTAGTAAATGTTACTGAATTTATAATTGAGTCTGTTTTATTTCCAGCACATTTTCTTTTGGAAGACATTTCTCTAATAGGATTTAAAGTAAGCTCTTTATTTTGAGGATGAATATCAACTGCAACAGTACTTATTGTACTGACTCGAGGAGTTTGCCTCAAATTCAAGTTATGTAATTTTTGTCTAGTTTTTCTGCCTCTAGTCCTTTTTCTTTTATCAACACTGGTGTTGGGCAAATTAGAAACTAGCCCTGACATCACACATTTGTTATGGTCTTTACTTTCCAATAAATGACAGGTTTGTATGGCACTTTCAGTTACTGCTTGGGAAGGTATTTTTTTAATAGAACTTTTTTTACGCTTTTTGTCATTGGAAGTAATATTGTCAACTGCCATGATAGCCAATTCACTATCTTCAAAATAATATTCCTAATGAGATGAAATTATATCAGCACAATAAATTACCAAGTGTAAATGAATGCATATAGAACATATTAATTTAATCATTAAAATACTATTGTAATATAAATTTACCATATCATGAATCCTTCTTTTTATAGCTCGTTTTGGTCTGTCTTGTTTTAACCCTATGAAATAACAATTAATATTTATATGATGCAATAACAGTAGAGAAATATTAACAGTTACAAATAGTTTACTAAATTAAAAAAGCAATGTAGCAAAATAACATACTAATCAAAATGAAAATTATATAATATAAGGAACTAGTAGGGTATCCCCCTCTATTGGCGATCATTGCGACTTTTTTTGCCGCCAAGTGGCGATGAAAAATGTCACAACCCAGAATATTCACCCATCTGCATAAGAAACCAATGCTTTCCCCAATTTTGAATTAAACGACGAATCACACCCGATAAAAAACGAACAGAACCAGTAGGGTGAAGTGAAATTAAAAATGCGAAGCGAAACTATAAATGCTGTTGCCACTGAAAAGAAGCATGTATACAACGTAAAACATGAGAAAAACAAAATCTGGTAGCTAAAAAATCTGAGAAGTTGCAAAAACTGAATTTGGCAACACTATAATAAAAACAATTTTTGGACCCATCCAAGTGAATAATGAGTGGAGGATTTTATTCAATCATGAAATCAATAGAAAATATAGCAAATACGGTGGGACCGATATTGTAAGAACTATAAAGGCATCACGAATAAGGTGGTTGGGCCACCTGTACAGATGCACTGATGCTTTTCCCACCAAAAAAGTGACATTCTCAAAATTCGAAGGGATTCGTCGTAGAGGACGTCCACCCACGCTGTGCCTGGACGATGTTGAAAAAGACCTCAAAACAATGGGATGCAACCGATGGAGGGCTGTTGCGGCTAATAGAGTCAGCTGGAAGAAGATCAGCAAGTCAGCCTTGGCCTGCAATAGGCTGTTGAGCTAGTGAAGAAGAAGATAATAAAAACAAAAACTCAAATTGGCAACACTATAATCAAAACAAAGGGTGCAAGATTTGGTGAGAAATCACTTAGAGGGGGATATCATACTTACACCTAATATAAAGATCAAAAATATATTTCTTAAAATATAACAGGCAGAGTTTATAATTTATAGATGTATTTCAAAAACAACAAATTTGATTAGACATTAAATACCCAATACATATTATTGTATTTTCATAAAAATCAGGTACACTATAACAATTGTAATTCCTTAAGCTTTTGAAGGACCTGCATGGTTACAGTTAAATACAGAGAAAAATGGTTGACGTAAAAAGTCATTCTATCTAAAAGGTCTTTTTTCTCAAAAGTTTTATTCCAAATTAGAAACAAATAAAGTAACTTGGAAATAGAGTAGACATGAACAATAGATAATGGATGAATTCTACTAAAGTGGCAGCATAGTTATGCATTGTTTTAATTAAATGTGATTTCATATTGTTAGTCAACATAATGCAAACACATTATAAACTTCAATTATTTCAGGAATTTTTCTACACATTAAAAAATTCCTGATAGCCAACTTTAAATACCATAAAATGATTACATATATGGTTTTCTAGTAGAAAATCAAGTCTTAAAATTAATTTTCCATTTTACTTATATTTTTTCATGCCAACTTCTACCTAAAATTATCAGAGAAATATTTATACCTTCTCACATAGTGCTAAAATTTAATTTAATTTTAAGATATGGGTACTTAAAAAGTTTTAAGCAATAAAATTTTACTTCTTAATTAAAAATCTTGTTAAGTTTATAAAAAATGAGACTACAAAAAGAAAAATGAAAAAAAAAAATTAAGAAATTTTTTTATTTGAATAAATTGCAAATTATCTTGTAACACTACTGTGTATTATCCCTGTGTTTTCATTTAAACTTTAAACATAATTTACAAAAAGATAATTCATAAAAATATTGGTTTTATAAATTTGTAATAAAATGTCTTCACAATCATATTTAAGAATAAATATTTTCATACAGAATTTACTAACTGCAATATAGATTTCAATTTGAACAATAAAATGAATTGATTTTTTAAAGTTTCATTTGAGATATTCAGCTTTTTTCTTAACTTAAGGCAATCAAAATTTAGAAAAGATTTTTAAAAGAAATATTATGTCACTTTTTAAAATCATAATTTATAAAATACTCTGTTGCTTATTAAAATCCCATAAATAACAGAATATTATACTTAAAAAGAGTAAAAACTTTTTAAAATATATTTATTTTAATTACTAGCATAGATTGAAATTGGAAAAAGCAATGCATAATTACCAACACAATACAGATATTTCTTAATCTTGAAGCAATTGCAAGATAATGATGATTCCCCAAATTAATTAATTAATTTTTTTTAGCAGTTGCATTTGAATACATTTCATTGACTAACATGTGAAGTACATACAGCCAAAAAACAAAGAATGAATAAAACAGTGTAAACATCAGAATACAGAAAAGAATACTTGGAAATTGTCAACATATTAAATAGGACTGTATCCTGAATTTTCTCTCTGCAAGTCAACATTGTCACATTTTATAACTGACATTTATATAAGTTCAAAAATCATTTTCTGTGAAAAGATATGAATAATTTATAGATAATTCTTGAGAATGAGAAATTTTGGTCTACTTTCCAAACCTGATAATTGAATACAGTTAGATGATTACCTTTTTATATCAAATAATGTTTAGGTAAAATTTCTTTAAAATCATTCTAGTAGTGTAATACAAATTATGTCCTAACAATCTGAACATTTCTCCCATCTCTATGAGTGGTTTAGTTACAATTAGAATCAATTGTGTAATTTTATTCTTTTACAGATAATTACACTGATTTAATATGACTGTATTTCAATGAAATTGGAAGGCTGATTGGTTGGGTTTTATGGTACAAGGTCCAAGAATAGACATGCTGCTCCAAGAACAAGATTTTTGTACAAAGAATTTTATTCATTTATCTATTTTCCTTTTTTTATAAAAGCAAAACATTAAAATTTTAAAACAAAAACTTTTTGCATTATATTAAAATTTAATATATGTTAAAATAAAAAAATATCCAAATTATATTCAAATAATTTAAAACAAATTAAATAAAATTTAAAAAAACTGATTGGCCTTAAAAAAGCAAACAAGTTTCTGTGGGGTGACTCTCCCAACAAATCAGATGAAATCAAAACATCACTATCAGAAAAGTGTAAATGTTGGTCGTTAAAAACATGACATGAAATTAAAATAGGAGAAACAGTATATGGTTCATCACATGCTTCACATCAAGGGTTTAGTTTATTTAAAAACAAATGTCTGAGAGTGAAACATGTGTCCAATACAAAGATGAGTCAATCTCACATCAGTACTTTGTACTGGTAAAACTGTTAATGTGGTGTCATATGGAAATATGGCATGCAATTTATTACTGACCTGCAAATTCCATGTCTCCTGTCAAAGATCTTCAATAAACTTTTTTTTTTACATACCTTCTCACATCTGACAAAGCAATGGTTGAAAGAGATTGGCTGGATGCAGATTTAGCAGTTGCATCAGCCCTCTCATTGCTATCGAGCGATAAAATTGGAAGAGTGAGTATAAAGAAAAAAAACATCATTTACAGATAATTTCTTTACTTACAAATAGATTTAATTAATAAAACAGATTTATTAATTGTAAGTGAAGGTAAGCAGTATAATATGAAACAAAGTTACTTGAATAATTATAATTCTAAATAGTCCTACTCAGTAACTGACTTTGTTTTGATAGCTTGGAAATAAAACTTATCTTTAACATTAAAAAGTCATTCAATAAAAAAGGAAACTAAAAGCTTAATTTAAACAGAATTAAAAGTGTCATTCATACTCAAATGTGATTCTGAATTATTTATTAACTTTTAAAATTAAATGAAATATGTCTGCCAATTTTTTTCGAAATGAAGCAAACAAATTTTTAATCTCTCTATTAGCATCTGATCATCTTTGTAGCATCTTAGCATCTGATCATCCTCTCCCTGTTATAAAATTAATAAATCAGTAAAAAAAAAAAAAAAAAAAAAAAAAGTAGGAAAAGTAGTAATTATTTTTATGAATGTTGAGGGAAAGTCTTAAAATGATTAGATTTATGGGGAAAAGGATTAAAATAAAATTGGGTGTTGGAAAGATAAATTCAGAAAAAAAAAAACATTTGAAAAATGGAGTATGGAAGCTAATATCCAGAAATTTTTTTTTTATCAGAAATAAAAACATATAGATACTATGATAAAACAAGGATTTCCGAAATTGTTTTTATAGAAAAAGTTGAAAAACTGTCCTATACATAGCTAATTGTAACAAAAAATATGGAATGTCTTTCAAAAATGAAAAGTAAATTATTAGACAGTAATAGAAGAATGGAAATGTTTATAGTTAATAAGTATTTTGTGATAAGATACTCTAATAGATTTTGAGTCTAAAAGAATCTACTACATTGAATTAAACCATTAAAGATAAAAACTGTTAACCACAAATAATTGCACAGTTAGGAAACAAAGACAAAATTTAAAATACTACCAAATAAATCCTCAAAATATACCAGCTCTGGATTTCAACATTCAGCATGATTAACAATTATAATAAGAAATTTAAAAATCTTACTACTCACACTAAAACATACTGATTCTTAACTTTATTCTTATAAAATCAAAGTTTCACTTGTCGGTAGAAAGTAAAAATGTTGCAATAATATGCGAACAAATGAAGTATAAAAAATAAAATATTCAATTTATTTAAAAAAACATTTACCTATTTTAGGCTTTTCTTTATATTTTCGGCGGCAGATAAGAGAACAGAAATCTCTGGATTTATATTTTCGATGAGGAAAGAATCTGCCACATAGACTACATTCTACAGTCAACATAACAGTTTTTTTAGTCCACCCCAAAAATTTTTTATTTGCTTGGGCTAAAAAATAAGAATACCTATTATTAATTTAAACTAAATTACTATAGAAAATTTAATATTGTTTTCTAAGGTAAATAAAAATTACTTAGTGATATAAAATTGTAATACTTAAATTTTTACTGTACAAAGTAATTTAAAAATATCGCAACCACATATCTTAAAAAATACATTTTTACACCTCAATAGCTTTTTAGAAATTAAAAATTATTATCAATGTGATAAATAAAATATTTGTTCAAAAGGCCATAAAATCATAATAATTAAATTTTATTACAATATAATCTAAAAATATTAGAATGTCTTTTAAGTTTACATATAATTATTTTTTTAAAAAAAACTATATCTTATAACTAACCTAGAAAATGATTTTAAAAATAAATTTTTTAAATAGACCAAGAACTTACATAAAAAATAATTTAAAAAAAAATACAACTTCTTCAGCAAGGTAAATTCAGATCTTTGATGTTACTTAATTAGTAAAACAAAATGGGGGGAATAACAAAAAAATGCAATACAACAAGTCTCAAAATAATCACAAACAATTTCACAAATCAAAAATTTGATTAAAACTTAATAAAAATTGTATATAAATAATTGTTACAACACATGCTAAAAAAATTATTATTTTGAAAATGCACAAGGAAAAACTATAAAAAATGTTAATCTGAAAATTCATAAATCTATTTAGTCAAATTATATATAATATGCAAAAAAATAAATATAGAAATTATTAACAATCATTATGAAAAATCCATCTAATTTGTTGAAACATAGCTTTATAATAATAATTTAGCATAGTTTGACTTTTGAAAGGTAAGATAATTTCATAAAATGTTCTCTCATATTTCTATATATACATTAATTGCAGGGGTGTCAAATAAAATTAAATCCTTTGAAAAAAAAACTTAGGAAGTACATAGTTTTGAAGAAAATTCATAAACTTGAGGTTCTCAATAATTGTTGCCCATTGGTCAATTATTGCAGATGACATTTAATTAGATCAGGACCTACAGTTTAAAGTGATTTCTAAACTACTACAAACGTCTAACCCATGCTGGAGTTTGAATCCAAACTAAATTTAGTAAAACAAGAATTGAAGGCAAGATCATAAACTATTTGGCTACCAGTTCAGCTTTGAGTTTGTACAGATTTTCAAGAATCATATTCCAAGAGCTTTAAAGAATTTTTCAGGAGTCAAATCAAAAAATTAATTAATTATAAATCCTGGAGGTATTGATATTCATGCTAAAATATATTTTAGCAATTTTTCATAATCAAATATATATATATATATATATATATATATATATATATATATATATATATATATATATATATATATATATATATATATATATATATATATATATAAATGCAACATTTTTCAATAATATTTGTAAATAATAGAAATAAATAATTATAAAAATTAATGGGACAATTTTCTAATTAGGTTAGAATTATATTTAATTAATACTTCAAAAGCCTTTAATGAATTTATAGCTATAACAGAAAAATTTTAATATGAATAATATCAGTATTTAAAAATGTTAAATTTTTACATTAATGAATTATACATTAGTCGTATTTTTCAGATATTCAAACAAATTTGAATGAAATAATTTGAATACTTTACAATGTAATCAAATGTTCTGCACTTCTGATCCAAGAAATATATTGTCTCCTTATTTTTAAAAAAATGAAAAAAATAAATAAAAATTTTTTGCACTTTCTGCAAAATTTCAGAAACCAGGAATCTTTTTTGATAATTATAGTTCATTTCATGAATCTTCCAAGAAATAACGCTTTTTGCTATTCAGTACAAAAAGTAGTAAACAATTAAAAAAGACAATTTTCTGGAATAAAAGTTGAAGTAGCTTCAGTAATGATATCAGATGAGATTACCCAAGGCTTAGCTACACATGCCATTATAATTAAAACTCTCAGATTTTTAGTCAATACTCTTAAGAAATTTTCCAGGATAGAAAGCACTTGACAATAAAAGTTTAGCTACAAAACGCAGCAAAGTTGAAAGAGTAATCATATAAATTTTGTTCTTAAGATAAAGTATATATATTTGGACACCAAGTATATTTACATAACTTAAAAAAAAAGTATACAATATTACTGAAACAATTATAATTAAAAATCAGGATATACAAGAAGTACATATTGACAAATTGAAAGTTAATATTTGTTTTAAAATGCTATGAAAAAAATTTTTACACTGTACAATAGTCAAAGAAAATGAATTTAATTAAAAAAGTAGGCAAATACTTTTCATCCTAAGGACTTTTGGCTTCTTACAAAAAATCAAAGAATCATTGCTTTCTTTTTTTATTTCCACTTCGAAATTAACTTCAGAATTATTCTAAAAATATTAAAAAAAGAACCACTTTAAATAAAGCACAGCTATACATTTAAGTCATTTTAACTCCCAAGATTGACAATAAATACATGAGAAATATATTGAAGCAAGAGCTAAGTTTTTGACAAGTTATATTCTTCCCAAATACATAAGTTAGGCAATAAAATAAGAATTTACTTAAAAACTTCACAATTTATCCTCTCTCTTAGAAAAATGCACATTTAATACTTTAGTAATAAGTAATCAAAAATATGTAAAAAATATTATCAGGAGCCATTTATAGTTGTAGGTTATATATATAAACCTATTAATTCTGTTTGAAAGTCAACAAAACTATTTTAAAAACATATGAAAAATAACAGCATTTCAAACTAATTTTAATCTTAGCATTTTGGTAATAATTATTCCTAAGTTATAAAATAACTGTTTAAGTGAGAATTAAAAATTTAATGATATATCTCTCAAAAAATGTTTAGCAAATTTAGCTTCTGAAATCTATAATACTGTAGCAAAATTTGCTTATTATGTGAATATGTATTTTGACAGATATCAAAAACAGTTTGTTATCAATATAATTTAATTAATTCATAGCAAAAGTACAAACAAATTATTTTCGAATTAAATATAAGAAGCACATAATTTCAAAATGATAAAAAATTCAAGAGTACAAATTTGATGCTTTTATATTTTATAGACATAAATGATACATTCGTATAATAATTTTACTAATACAATTCTATTATACAGCCCAACAATAATTTTTAAGGGAAAGAAAGAATTCGAAATTACTGTTGTAAACATTTGCATCATTTATTGTTTAAAAAGGTTTACATTTTTGGAAACTACTAAAGAACAGTACAAACATTTCATTTTATAAACTAAATAATTATCATTGATGGACAAAAATATTTATTTCTGATGGAAACTGCTTAGCAATTGCTTCAATGATATAATGAAATACCACCATTTTATTTACTAACTAATGATTTAGTAATTCCTTTATCCAATAATTATACAACCAAAATACAAATTTAAAAAGAAGGGAATATGATGAAATGACAATGACTATCACTGGCCAAAATCTATTTTCTTACTTTTTTTAAAAAATTAAAGGGCAGTAAATTTTATACACTAAATTTTCCCAATTTTAATTATCATATAAATCATGAGCACAAAAGCAGTATAAGATGGAAAAATGCTCAGAACAGCATCTGATTTATGAGCATTAAATAGTATGTTTTATAATTAAAAAACATTTTGAAGTTTAGGAATTTGTAAATGCAATGCAATTAGTAATTGCATGTGTGACTACTCTATCTATGAAAAATCTTACTATTACTAAATGCTTATTTATAACGGTTTAACATGAGTATTCATGAATTCATACTAATTTAATAATATCTAAGAACTTCACATAATAATTTAAATTTACCTTAGGTTTTAAATCAGAATTAGAGACATTAGGTAAATTTATAATGCCACTGTTATTTGAATTTATATCGCAATCCATGTTGTTAACTTGATCACATGGCTGATTTTCAGAAATTTTTTCACTTTTATCAGGAACTTCATGTCTTTCTTTGACATATGAATTTGAGTCATGAACTATTTTCTCATGTTTTTTTAGTGACTTTAGCTTTATAAATTTTTTTGTGCAACCAGAAATTTTACAGGAATATCGTTTCTGAAAATGAAAACATTTATTTCAAAAATGTATTTTGCAAACAGTACAAGATATAAATGATTAGGTGCATGAAATAAAAGAGCAAAATAATTTCATAAACAACATTTTCATAAAAGTATTATATAAATTTTTTTTTTTAATTCTCAATTGAGAAATTTGCCCTTTAGTACATATTGTATTTACCAACATAAAAGACCATTTATATATGAATTTTACAAAGGCAGCTTTATCAAACTAAGTTCTTCCATAATAACAGATATCTGAAGAATTCAGAACTTTCCTTCCAGACGTTTAGTTGATTTTGAAATGAATATCATGTTAAAATAATTAAGTTGGTTTGGCATGTTTATTACAAACAGGTCATCTTTTAACCATGAGATCTATTAAATTAGAATCTACAGCATTACATTCTGAGCCGCTAGAAATAGCCACAGCCAAAGTAAGACTTAAAACCAAAAATTGTTGAACTTATGGCAAACATATTAAATGTTCTAATCCAAGGTAAGCAACATTTTAAGAGGCAGCTTTTGCTAGTGGCTAATATTGACCTTGATCTTTAATCATGTGTTTAAAAGCTATAATAAAAGTCATCTTCAGATAATTTAAAGCCTAATAAAATACTAATTTCTTTCAGATTACATATCCCTTTTGATCATTTTACATTTCTAAAGTAACAGATTATTTGAGTTTCTTATAACTAAATTGCCCATACTGAAATAAATAAATACAAAATATAGTCACATAAAAAGAATATTCTTATAGAGATGTTTTCAAAGATTAAATTTTTCTAATACAATCAATAAAAATGTACATATTTTCTATAATTAAAAGCTTTTATGTAAAACAGATTACATAATTTTTTATAAATAAATAAATTTAGGTATTTATCATATTTTTCTCAATAAATTTTCATAAGCTCTAGATATACACTTATGTCACAGAGATATATTGTGTAACATGGGTTTAGAAGCAGTATTAAAGAAAGGAGTAAATAAAACTTAAATATATTTACTATGTCTTTATATTTTTTTTACTATAATTTTGATCCCAATATTCACAACTTAACCTTACTCAATTTGATTTTCTACAGAAATAGTAAAACATGATTAGCAATCATGGCTCAATTTAAACTCAACAATAAAGCTTTAGTAGTTTCAACAACTTCAAAGAAAAAAAATTTTTTTTCAATTGAAACTTATGGACTTTTTATCATTGCTGAAAATTTTCATATTTAGGCAATCTCGGCTTCTAGCAATATTTGATTTTGCATTGTTTTGATCAGAACTAGCATTCTTAAGATAATGTACAAATAGATATGTAACTGAGACATTAAAAACATTCAATATTGCATAATGTCTTTCAAGTTTAACAGGATTGGTTAATCTCATTTTCTGACATAGTTTTGTCAAAACAGTGCATTCCATGTTGTCAGTTTTAAAGATAATATAGGGCAGCTACTTTTACACTTTGATTTAAGCTGCTTAAATGCTTTAATATTCTTAAATAAAGTAAAACAAGTCAGGTACCTACAGCCAATCTATATTGAATACTTCTGATATTTTAAAAGTACATGAATAAAATCAGAAACTTATAATCCTAAAATGCATCTTGCGTGTATTTAAATTAATACACAATATATTGTATATTTTAAAATAATAATTTAGTAAAAATTCACAAAAAGTGTGGATATCTTTTTATTGTATATGTTATAGTCATTATAACTAATGAATGAGACAGTCATTATAACTAATTTTGCCATATCTTACATGGGGAGATACCAAAATTAGTTATAATATCACATTGGAACATTGTAAAAGCTTAAAATTTCTAGAGCATATTAGAACAAAAAGATTACTTTAAGATAATGTTTTTAGATAGAGAACCACACAAATACATAATTTTATACCTAACAATTTTGACTACTAGCATTCACAATACCTATTCACTAATTACTAGAAAATAAAATCAAATATTAATGGTATTCTTTAATTCAAAAGAGCACATCAACAATAGCATATTTAGAACCAAACATTTTATTCGACATTAAAAAATACTTATGATTTAAATTTCTAAGTAATTTTATTGATATATATATATATATATATATATATATATATATATATATATATATATATATATATATATATATATATATATATATAAATTGATTGAATGTCTAGACCTTTTTAATGAAACCCCATTCAAATATCTTCAAAGCAAAATAAAAAATTTATCTTCAATCCTGAGCAATTTGAATTTTATATAAGATTCCTTTTTGTTTATTTAGAACTAAACTTATTTTAATGTCATAAAATATGCATGAATTGATCAGCATAGAATATTCATTATAAAAGTAGTACAACATAGGAGTAATGCAGGCTTCTATTCTGTTTGTACTTTGTCAAATCATGAGGAAAAAAATTCACTGATGTTAAACAATAAAAAAATCAAAAAATTTTTTATAAATAATAAAAATAACTTGATGAGAATGCTTCTATTTGGATTGGTACAACTGAATTATAATACTCATGTCATTATCTTGAAACATCAAAAAAATTATCAAGACCTTTCTCTTTTATTACCAATAATTTTCTGTCCACTAGCTTATCTTTTATGTTTTCTTAAAGAATTTTGATTTCTATATATATTTTATTTTTGTGCCACCATTTATTTACCGAATCTAAGAATGTTTTCTGAAAATTAATTATTTTATAAATATATTTTCTCCTAATATCTTACAATACTAGTACAGTATTAAGAGACAAATCTCTTGATAAATTAATTCTGATTGTAATTCATTTTAACGTCAAATCAAAATGTTTTAATATGTAAATAATAAAATAAAATGTTAATATAAATGCAATTTTCTATTCAAACTAAAGTAATTAGTAAAATGGAAATAAAAAAAAGTATCTCAATTATTTTTTACAACAAACTACCTAAGTAGCACATTTGATCGATAATTATTCATATAATTTCTTTTTATTTTCTTAAAACTATAAATAAAATAATTTTATTTTTTAAACTGCTCTGAAGAAAATGGCTTGGTCTGTCACCCAACAATTATTTTTTGTGCACAAAGGCTAATTAGATCAGGACCTATAATTTAAAACAGATTCTAAATTACCATCACCAATCCACAATCAAGATAGGATTTGAATCTATAAACTATTTTGAAAAGGACATTTTTAATTGGCTACAAAGACTGATTAATAAGATAATAAACTTTAATTATTTTAAGAAATAATTAAAGTTTATTATCTTATTAATAACAGAAATAACAGCTATAATCTGATTGGGTATCAAATAGAATAAAAAATAAGTGCCAAATGTAATTTTTTCATTTCATGCAGCTTAAAGTCTGATGGCATCCAATAATAATGGATGACAAATTATGGCTTGTCAATCTTTTGAAAGCAATGATCAAATCTTTTCAATGAAATAGAATATTAGAAAAACACTAAAATATACTTTGCCCTGAGGGAAATAAGGACAGCTGAAAAAGAATATAATTGTGCATCATCAAGTTGAAAAAAAAGCATAAAAGTTTGCAAATAGTACACAACTAGAAAAAAATGCAAAAATAGATATCTACATTGTAAACTGCGAAGAAGATATGACCAAGAAGTTTATCCAATATCCCATAATTTCAAGGCATCTGCTTAGCTTATAAAAACTACTTATATTTGGAGCAGTTGCCCACTTCTTCACATGGATATACAATAGGTCATGAACAATAAAATTTTGCAGTATGTCCACTATGATCTTTGTTTAAATAATTCCCTAATAATCATAAAATCTCAACTTGATAGACAAAATCAGCAATGTAACTAAATGAGTTATCAATCTTTGCAGGCTATCATTGAATCATAAAAAAGAAAAATTATTTTTTACTAATTACACAAGGTATAATATGAGCCGTTACATTTATACATATCATATTCATATTATATTTCTAAATGAAAAACAAATAAATCAATATTTTAAACAATATAGTAAGCATTACAATTTATAATTGCTGTATATATACATTTGTAAGTTAACCTTATTCAGATTTACTTCAGGGTACAATCATTTTAATAATCACCATAGTAATACAAAAATTACTGGCAATAAGAAAATAAAGCTCAATATTTATGGTACACAAAAAATTTCAATTAATACTTACCAGATACATTATCAATGCAGATTTTATTTAATAATATTTAAAAAAATTTTGCAAAAGTATATTGCCAATTAATATAATATGTACTAAATTTTGTTCTAGTTATGAATTGTAATTATAACACAATAAATATATTACACTGCAAAATAAAATAAATGATATTTTACAATTCTACATTAGGGAAAAAAAGAAAAGAACTGGGGGATATTAACTAAGAAAAAAAAGGAAAATTAAAATTGCTTATTTTAATACTATAAAACCAAACTAGATAGGTAAAAAAATTGCTTTATAAGTTCATCATAAGAGATTCTACTGTACAGGCATAGTAACAGCATAATGGAAGAAAGTTTATTTTTAAGTTGCAAGATCCACTTGTTTAAGTTCATAAGGAAAATTTAAATGATCCATTTTTAATGATTTCCTAAACTAATTATTAAATTACCTGCGATCTTAAGTTGAAACTGAAAAGATTATCCTGCTTTGTACTGTTACTACCATCTAAGCTGTTATCTTCCTCACTCAGATGATAAGGCGGTTCTTCATTTTTATCACTAGTATCTTCAAGTCTTTCATTCACATTCCTGTTAGTACCATGAACTTTTCGTTTGTGTTTTTTTAATGATTGTGGATATATATAGCTTTTTGTACAACCCAGAATTTTACAGGAATAGTGTTTCTGAAAATTAATTATTTTATTAACATGGTTCTTTAAATCCTACTGACATCAAATTCCAAGAAAGAATTGGTATTAGAAATAATGCACAATTTAAAATGTGTACATTTCTTAAAACACAAATTTGTCTATATTTTAAAAATAATATTAAGTCTAAAAAATTAAAAACTTTGCCTTCAGATAATTAATTTGTCTTTCATATGGAATAATATCAAAACCAACATACAAAGAACTCAGACTGCACTGATTGTGTGGTAAATAGGATACATCTCACTATCAAACATCTTGCAATTTTAAATTGTAATCAAATATCAAGATTGATATTACCCTCTTCTTCACATAACACAAGAAAAGGTTGCTGTATTAATGAATATTTCTCATGAAAACAAAGTAGTACTATGTATGGGTAACATTTTTAGTTGACAAATAGTAACTTTTGCTTTTAGTATATGGCATACTAGTTGATTTCTTGCAATTATTATGATTATGATTGAGTTAATACTTATAAAATTGCCAAGACAAAGAATGAGTTATGTCCGGGATAAATAGCTGAATTATATTAAAAACAGCAGCAGCTAAATGAAGGTTAACCTTAACATGTTTACTTCTTATTTCTATTGGTTGACTATGATAAAGCTAGCACATTTTATCTTGAATATTGAATTACATTCATGAATAATAACATTTGATATGAAAATTCTCTAATTTCAAAATTAATTATTTTAAATTGTAATTAACATTAAATACAATATTAAGATTAAAATAGTAGTCCTAAGTTTAAATTTGACAATTATTTTGTAGGTTTTCTTACTCATTTCAATTGAGCCTTCTTATACTATTTCATCTAAATTTGATCAATAATGTGTTACTTTTAAAACTAATTTATTAAAATGGCTGCTTTCAAATCATTGTTTCCGATGTGCAGTTTTTGTATTCTTTCGCATGGATAATGAGAAATTTAAGAAGAGATAACTCTAGAAGATAGTTTTATGAAATTTAATTGATTTAAATTATAATTTAATTTTTATTTACTAATACTGTGCTAATAAAATATATCAAATGATTGGTTGTCATGTCTATGTTTATACTGCAAACATATATATATATATATATATATATATATATATATATATATATATATATATATTAATTATATCAATGTGTTTACTGAATAAAAAATAATTACAAAATATTTATTAATTTTTATAAAGTATCTCTCTTAAAATTTATATCTTTAAAATAATTCTCTTAAATTAGTTATTATTGATAACTATCTTTGCATTTCATACTCATAAAATTTATATAATGAATAGTTTTTGTAAAACTTATATGCAAGAATTTAATTTTTTAGTATGCTTAGATTCTTCTTCAGCATGACAGCCTGGGGGGCGACAGTTCTCCAGTTTGTCACTTTCAACACTTTAAACTCTTCTACACAATCAATCTAATTTTGGATCAACCCCTAAATCTGTTTGGAATGGGCCTATAATTAAAAATTCTTGAAGAAAAAGACAAGGGGTCCATTTGACAGATATGGCCTACAAATATCAAGCGACATATTTTTATATAATTGACGATGTCAGCTTCCTTAAAAAGTCTGTAGAGCTCGAAATTGTATCTGTGCCTCCAAACTCCCTTCTCATTTACAGCACCAAAAGTCTTTCTTAGGAATTTTCATTCAAATATTACAAATTGATTTGATTATTTGATCAGTTTCGATTTTAAGAAAGTTCCCAGTCCATATAAGCAGTCATTAGCAGCAAGAATTCTTCTCTTTACTTCAGAACTTAATGTCATTATGAGAATCAACGTTTGAACCTAGATATGTAAAATTGTTAATCAGTTCAACTTTAAGATTTTCAACTTGGAAAGGTACCAGGGCTCACAGATGATTTCGCCACCAGCATATACTTGGTTTTGTCTGCATTAATGTTAAGATGAATTTTTTATGCAGATGTCTTGAGCGAAAGCCTGTAATAGGGCACTTTTCTTTCTTGAGATTATGACTAAATCATCAGCATATGCCAGGATTTGTACAGATTTAGTGAAAATAGTATCCCTTGTGTTAATGTCAGAGTCACAAATGATCCACTCAAGAGGCAAGATAAACAGAAGGCACGCAAAGGCATCGTCCTGCCTCACTCCATCATTAATTTCAAAGTAGTCTGTGAGAATCTGACAGCTTTATGCAAGAAAGGGTAGTCAAGAGTCGATTTGATAAGCTGCACATAATTACTTAGCATACCTAGCTCTGAGGAGTTACAAGTAAGAATTCACGATCAACACTGCTATAAGCTGATTTGAAATCAATAAATAAATAGTGAAGATTAATATTGAACTCCCTAGCTTTTACCAGTGTTTGACGTAGATTAAAGATTTGTTCAGAGGTAGACTTATCCTTTCTGAACCAGTTCTGATATCCACCTACTACACTATCAACCCATGGAGAAATTCTGTTGAAGAGGATTATTGAGAAAATTTTATAGGTTACAGTTCAGAAGGATAATACCTCAGTACTGTTTGTTATCTCCCTTTTTGTTGATTGGACAAATGATGCCTAGAGTCCAATCAGAGGGTAGAACTTCATCATTCAAGACATAGAATAATTTTATGAATTTGTTCCACTAGTAGTGGCCACACTCCATGCCCATACAGTTTAGCTGGAATTTTATCAGAAACAGACGCCTTATTTAGTTTCAACATCTTAACAGCCAGTTCAACTTAATCACAAGCAGGTGGAGGTACCCGAGTGTCTTGATGGTTTTGTTGACGCATAACATCTGCATTGACAGAATGGAAAGTGTTAAGGAGATCAGAAAAATATTCCACCCATCTCTGACATATTTCAGTGGGGTTACTGAGAATTTCACCAATGCAATTTCGGCAGATTATGACTCTGTATTTGAAGTCTTTTCGACTATTGTTAATTATCTTATAGAAAGCTTCTGCTTTCGTTGCTACTTTTCAAATGCTCAGCATCCGTGAGGAGCTCTTACAAAAATAGTCGCTTTGTGAATCCTCTTTTCATTTCTCCTGGCAGTTTTGTAGTCTTATGCTGATCTTCTGGTGAATCTTTTCTGTTGCATATCGTGGTAAGCTTTACTTTTAAGATTAGTTGCTATTTTGCGTTCGTCATCAAATCAGTTTTTCTTAAGGATTCTTCTCTGCTTTTCCTAAAACCTGTTTAGCAGTGGTAAGGATAGCTTCTTTTTCAAGTAGCCATAGGTCTTCAATACTGGTGGGGTCAACCAGTTCACTCTCCCAAATTCTGTGATTCAACTTTTTTACAAATCTTCTCTTATCTTCAGATTGTCGAGTTTGGAGCAGTTAAACCTGCCCTCATTTTTTATGCTTGTGCTTGAATGTTGATATTTTAGCTCTTATTTTAACCATAACCAGATAGTGGTCAGAATTGATATAGGCCATATCTAACATCCAACATACAAAAGTTTGGAGAAGTGCCAGGTGTCAATCAGAACGTGGTCAATTTGATTAAAAGTAGAGTTATTGGGTGATCTCCATGTCTTTTTATGTATGTTTTTGTGTTGGAACATGGTACTTCCCACAACCATATCATTGATTTGGCTGCAAAATCAATAAGCCTTATGCCATTTTCACTAGAAATTAAGTGTAGGCTATGATAATGCTTGGATTAGAAAATTAATTTTTGAATTAATATGGATCATTTTACTTTAAAAAACTAAAGAGTACAACATTTTTTAAAATTTAATTTCATTATTTGATTTGATACCTGCTAAACTATAAAAAGCAGGAATAACAATTTTACATTTTTAGAAACTAAATATGGTTTATAGAATAAAAAGCACAAGAGTAACAAACTAATCAGAGCAATTGAACATAGATTTTGCATTCATATTTAAAGATTTTTGAAAAACATAATTTAAATTAATAAAATTTACCATTTGATTGCTTCGAATAATTTTTAAATCTTTCTTAGTTTTATGAGAATGGCCAACTGAAAGAAAAAAAGAAATTCAGAGCTCTAATAAATTAACAAAAAAGACATTTTACACATTTCAAATACTCTTTCCACTGATGAAATATAACTTCTTAAAATGATTAATGTCAGATATTAGAATATCATTTTATCAATAATGAAATACTTTCAATCAATATTAATTCAAATAAAACACATATATGCATTTAATAGAAAACAATTTTAAGATAAAATTACACCATAAAAAAGAAAAATGAAAAAAATCCATAAATTGAACTTCATTTAAGAAAAACATTTTAGGCTTGGTTGGTTTGTTGCACACAAGGGCTAATTAGGCTCAGACCTACATTTTAAAGTGGATTCTGAACACTACAAACATTCAAGCCCATAAAAGGATTCAGACCATTCAGCTACCAGTTTTTTGGAATGTCCTAGTTTTCCAGGATTCATACTACATTTTTGGCCAAAAATAAATGCTATTGTGTAAATACTAATAATTAATAGTACAAATATATAAAAAATATATTTGGTTTAAAAATAATTATTTTAAAAAGCATTAAATAAACCTATACTACAACAGAAATGATATCATTTAAGTAATTAAAACACTTTGCATAACTTAAACTTATGCAAAATTACTTAAATATAATTGACATTTTGCTTTGAGCCAATAACAAAATTAAGATCTTTGCTAATTATTCTGTTGTTGACAACTCTTGTCTTACATAGATCAGTTACTTAATTAACCTTGACTAAAAAATTTTTAACATCCTACAGCTAAAATGATGTTTACAGAAAAGAAGTATTTAAAAGATCAAGAGAATGACAAAATCACTTTATGTTTCATAAATAAAAATTACTTTTGTCTCTTTGGGAGTTTAAATTAAAATAAAAAAAGAATCAACTCTATTTTTAATAGGATAAATCTTCAATATAATTCAGAATTTGCAATCTTAATGACTTGAACTCTTCTACAAAGCTATGAAATACTTTTAAAACAGAATAATAGTCTGTTACATTAATTTTAAATTCATTAGACAATGACAAAAGATATTATTCATCATTTATCAAGTTCAAAAATGAAAACATGAAAAGCTTCTTGCTATACAATATTACATTCCACCCTTTTCTATTGATTTTAATGCCATTGATATTAAAAGGGATATTATATTTAAATAAATTCTATACTAATATCTCCAATGATTTAAAAGTGAAAGATTACACAATCTTTCCTATCTCACACAACAATGTATTAAATATTTACAATAAATTGTTTCATATCAGATTAAATGTTTGAGGTATTCATTCTGATTAATAAAATAATTTATGATACAGTTAGAAATAAAAAAGTAATAAGAACCTGCTAAAAAAGTAATTTAACATAAACTAGAATATGTTGCTCAGAGATGCAAATAAAAGATTCTAAATAAAATAAAAATACATCTTGTATTTATTTAAAAAATCCTAATGGAAAGTTTTTACATATCAAATTTTTTCATGAGATATTCAGAATCATAGGAATATTAAAGAATATTTTCATTTATTTCTAAAAATTGTAATAAGTAATTGATTTAATCATTATTAAAAAAACCTTCTAACAATTTCTTGTTAAAAAGTACATCTTTTCTGCTTTTACTAAACAAAATATTGCAAACTTTCAACACATAGATAACTGCAAAAATTTTTCCTAGACTTATATATAAATGCACATGCTATATATATATATATATATATATATATATATATATATATATATATATATATATATATATATATACATATATATATATATATATATATACATATATATATATATATATATATATATATATATATATATATATATATATATATATATATATATATATATATATATATACATATATATATATATATATATATATATATATACATATATATATATATATATATATATATATATATATATATATATATATATATATATATATATATATATATATATATATATATACATATATATATATATATATATATATATATATACATATATATATATATATATATATATATATATATATATATATATATATATATATATATATATATATATATATATATATATATATATATATATATATATATATATATATATATATATATATATATATACATATATATATATATATATATATATACATATATATATATATATATATATATATATATATATATATATATATATATATATATATATATATATATATATATACATATATATATATATATATATATATATATATATATATATATATATATATATATATATATATATATATATATATATATATATATATATATATATATATATATAAATACTGTCCAGAGCTTCAATATTCATACTACTTCTGAATTATTTTTGTCAGTAAAATTTAAAGGATTGCTTAAAAATAAGCTTTTTTATAATTGAAATCCATAAAAGAGTAACTTTATAAAACATTGCAAAAATTATACTATTTTTATTTTAAAATGATAATTTTAATTGAAAAATAGATAATTGCAATACCTAGGATTTACTTTCATTAATAAAGTTTTAAGTGAAATTTTCAAATTACTAACATGCACAAATTCTAATTCCTTTTATAAATGCCAAGCTTGAGAAATAAAATTCAGTTTCTATCCAACAATTTTTATTCAGTTCACTAACAAAATGAAACTTCAGAAGTCAAATGGCACATGGATGAACATTAATGGCATTTTTAACTCATGGCTATTAAAATATATTTAAAAATATACATTAGATAATACTTTATTAATCTTCAATACCTTAACTGACTGCTCATTAATCATTGCATACAGGATCAAAGCAAATTAAAAGTGAATGGAAATGAATACTGAAATAAAAAATATCAGATTTATTAAGGGAAAGATTGCATTTTTAAATTAAAAAAAAGGAACATTAGATTTGTTTCTTAAGTCACTTACAAATGCAAAATATATCTCATGATCAATAATCAATCATATTCAATCCACTTGTAAAGCTTTTATATTTTCATATCAATTTGACATGAATATTAATTTATAATTTTACAGTAACGACAAAAAGTGGACTAATTTTAAATTTCCAAAAATTTTGTTCCTCAATCAAAGTCTTGATCCCATTATTGTACTATAATCTTGGTTGTATATAATTGAGAGCATTTTAATCTGTTTTAATTTAATTTATTGAAAATTTTAAAAAATAATTTTTTAACCAAAAATATGACTATAAAAGGAGCTACATATTTCTAGTAATCAATTCAAAATTCTAGGAGTTTCCAGAACCCAGGAAAATAATCAATTTCCACAGAAGTGATATAAACACAGATCTAAAGAATATACAAAACTCTTGTAGAGCCAATTCTTCAAACCCCTGATATTAATGAAAAAAAAATAATAAATGCAGTGAAAAACAATTATAATACTCTTTTTATAATGATGTAAAACTGCCAACAAGATAAAAAAAAATAACAAAAAGTTATGCAAAGAAAAATGTTAATATGATGATTTGGAAATCTGATGTATTTATAAGACTTTCAACAAATTTAAACCAATAATAAAAGTTTTAAACAATTCAAGATAAACAAATTACAGAAGTCAATACATTCATTAAGCAAATTTAAGAAAAGAAACTTTTGCTTCCTATAACTGAATACATTATTTCATGGTTATGTTAAACTGCTCCTAAATTATAAATGGATGAAATAAAAATGCTAAATTAAAAAATAATTAAAAATTGAAATTATATAAATCTATTCCAAAGTATTTAAAATAAATGATTCCAACAGACAAAATCATAAAATTTATTAAAAAAATAAAATAAAAAATGTTTTTAAATATCTAAGATACAAAAATATTTTCACCAAAAAAAAAATTATTAATTAATAAATAAACTCAAGCAATTAAAAACAAAAGCATGGAAAATTATTCAATTTTAAATATCAAAGTTTCAACAGTTCCAAGTTATAAGCAAAGTAATCAATCCCCAGCTTAGCTTATTTTGTAACTCAGAAATCTGTAAATAAAAATTAAAGCAGAAGTGATTTTTGCAAAGGAGCAATATAATGTGTTTATTTTGCAATAAAAATTGCAAAATTTTTGCAATGTTTATTTTGTTTATTGTGCAATATTTATTTTGCAATAAAATATTTGTTAGTAAGCAAAAGAAAAAGGAAAGCTGTTGAAATTGTACCTATTCCAAATTTTCTGCTTGTAATAGCATGCGTTTGGTGTGCTTCACGAGAGGAATGGCTTTGCACGGAGATTTGATACATTTTTAAGCACAGTTTAGAACAAAAGAGTTTTGATTTGTGATAAAAACAACTGTCTAAATTACCACACAATACACAAGCTCTGGATAGTTTCTTAAGTCTTTTAGGACGTTCTGGTTTTTCACTGAAATTACTAACTGCAAGAGAAGAATTTGTATTAGTAAAATATAATTGTAACAGATACATGAAATTACAAAGAACTTTAAAACATTCAAATTCTGAAGCTAAAAACACACATAACTTGCAAGTGAATTAATCTTCACACAATAAATACTTATTATATCCTCAAAAAAAACTTCAGTATTTCAAAATTCAAGTTAATTATATAAATAATATTGCTAAGATATTCCGTAAGTTAGTCGTATTAAGTGATGGTACATGAAATTTCACATTGAGCAATAATGTTCACAACAATAAATATACTATGCGACAGTGAAAATGCAGCACCAAGAAAGGTGCTGCATTTTCACTTAGTTATGACCAGAAAGTAATGAAATTTGGTAAAAAGAGACATAAAAACAAACAATAAGTGATGTTTACTGTGACATAATACATTTATTAATAGAACTACAGGGTATGCTGTCACTAGTTTTCACATTCAAAAGTATATCGTAAAGCACTTTAGAGTTTGTAGTGATTGAGAGTCAATAAAACAATCTCCTAAAAATAATATTACTTTCATTTGTAGCAAATTCAACAATATATAGGAAATTCCAGCAATAGAAATCACAATTACACAGCTCCAATTCAGCAACAGGAAACAGCTTCCAATCATAGAAGTCTCTAATATCTCAGACAGATAATAGATTCATTCTATGCACTAAGCTGCCATTCAAGACTGATCATTTTCACTAACTCTTCTATGTTGGACAGCAGTATTTATACTTGAGTCGGCTTGAAAATCTATGAGTTTCACCATGTTTCTGGAAGGTTCCAAGCTATCTCATTTAATATTGGTCTCAGAACTTTGGTGATAAGATTTTTCTAAAAATATATATTTTTTGACAAGCCAAGAATCTCACCAAATCACTAGAAATGTCGTTTTTAATGTAGAATATGTTTAAATTTAAGACAAATATCAGTAACGCTTAGAAATTTGAGACAATATGTAGATAGAGAATCAAAGGTAGTGCAGATTGTTACCAGGGAGATAGGTGCCCATTTTTTCTTAACCACACATAGTTAATCTTCTGAGCATGGTAAGTGTAACCCATGCAAATGACTCCAATCATATCTCAGACATCTTGGATTGGTGAATTATGGGAAGACAGGTGGCCAAGAAAGCACCTAAATAGCCTGCAGAGCAAATTGGTTTATTTGCACTGTATAGACTATGCAACAAATAATAAGTAGTATTTGACACCCACTGAAAAAAGTAGTGTTAATGATAAAGCAAGTCACCCATATATAGTTAAGCTGTCATAGCATCAACAATGTAGACTTGTGGTGATCTACGATTGTAGATGGTGGAGCTCCAAACCACGATGCTTCACTGCCATTGATTATTATACTTCCTAGTTGAAACCAGATGTTCCCTGTCATAAAGTCAGCACCAGACTGAGATAGTGACTACCAATGCTTAAAAAAATGTATCATCTAAATGTCATGCCAACTCAAAGTCAACATGGTTCTATCTTGAAACCATTGCAAACGGAAGCATTTATGCTCGTATCTCAATTGCAAAATTCTTAACAGGCGCCTTGAACGTAGGTTCTAGAATGAAAATTTGAAAATAATAGTCCTACTTCATAGAAGTATAAAGAATATCCTGTACTTGCTGCAAATGCTGAATGAAGTGGTATGGGAGGTATCCAATGGAAATTTTAGATAAATCAGTTCACATGTGATGGTGTCATTTTGGAAGTACAGCTGCACCTGAAATGTGTGTCACATTTCTTCTTTTTACCACAATTCATGTGTAGTGGATGTCTGTAAGTACCTTCTGCAAGAATTGAGCACATTGACTAAACAAATCTTTCTTTTTTTCATTTAGATTAACATACCCCAACGCACTTTTGTTTGCTGAAAATGCCTCAGTCTTTAACTTTTTGCAACTTTTACTAAAGTTTCTTTTCAGATAAAACAATTTGCAAAAAAGTTATTTGGACCAAAAAAAAAATAATAATAATAATAACACAGAAAATATCAATTTTACTGATTCATTCCCTTATATCTTGCTCTATATCTATTCCAGAATGAATACATTTCATATCATTTGCATGATAGTATTTAGCCTCTACCCAACAATTTACATATTTTTCTGATTATACTTTCCATATTTTCAGTGATGAATGCATGATTTTCACATATGATGCCAGATTTTCACTGTCACTTATATTTTATAAATGTAAAACACAGTAAATTTGTGATGAAAACTATAGAATTCTTCCAAAACAATTGCATAACTTAATTAGTAATTTACTTTCATTTAATTTATTCACAATACTGAGTAAAAAAACAAATTTTACAATAGAAAATAATTTAGTTTTTAGACAACATTATTTAGTTATGACAAAACATTTGTTGAGAAACACAATGCTTTCAAATATTAACAAAGTAAAATGATTTATTCATGAAATCAACATCTGACGAGGTTTTACAACAGAATGAGTTGACTGTAGTCTAATGAGGACTGAATTCTTCAGAGTGGCATGTCCCAGGATTAATGCTATGGTAAGTGTCAAGTTTGAACATAGCCACTATTGAGCAATGGGAGACAAATTATCTAGTTTCCATACTTTCTTTGTTACATACATAGTTCACTGTCTAGGATAAGTCCAACTGGTAGGAAAAATGCAGCATTCAAATTGATAAAAATGATATTGCACGGAGTTTTTAATAATTTCCACAACGTCTACAGCAGTGAAGCAATAGAAGAATATAACAAGATTTATTCGAAAAAATTCAAATAAATTTTTAATTAAAAATATAATACTGGCTTTATTAAAAGAAATTTAATGAAAAAAATACAATAAATTCCAAGGAATAGAAATTAAAGTACAGAATGAAATCAGAACTAAGTTTGAGATATTATCCTTCAGGTGCTCAAAATTATGGAAAGATATTCACAATTCTCACTTCACTTATCTTCCAGAGAACTACAAAGAGTCTTGGCTTTATCTTTACTAACAAAAAAGTACTAGTTTTAAATTTTGGAATTGATAAAAAAACATTTCTTAAAAAATTACTTTTAGATATAATTGAATTACAAAAGAGGCAACCCTGTGGAATTAACAATGGAAATTGCAGAAACTCATGTTCTGACATCACATATCAACTAAAAGTCTAAATTAACATTCAAACATACAATAATTTTTTTTTACAATGACAAAGATAAAACAAAATTAAAACCGAAGTAATAATATTAAATAAAATTATTTTTACCTGCAACTGTTTTCTTTAACTCCAAAGAATCAGAGTGGGAAGATGGCGTTATCTAAAAAATTTAATAATATGTGAATATTTTATAAGTAGAAAAATATTTTCTTTATATAGTAAAGAAACTAAGTAAGTCATACTACAGTTAAACCCCGTTTTTATTTTACAAGACAAATCGATAAAAATGGTGCCAAGTTATACATTACATACAAAAAATGTAAATAATAAGAATAGTTTAAGTAATCCACAGTATTACTTATCCATGCATCCAGTATGTTTCAATAAATAACACTAATTTGAAATTATATACACCAACACCCCATTTTAATCACCATAAATGTCTAGCAAAAACATAAAATTTATTTTCACTTACAATAATTTCACCATTCGTTGATGCAGATTCAGATTTTGTATTTGAGTTGTTACTCAATTCTAGTGCAGAAGGTACATGATTTGATTTATTTGTAGAAGTAGCTCCCAGTTCATTGTTAAAATTTATATCAATACCAATAGGTGATTTATGATGAGTAGGATACACTACAGATGATAATAAAGGAGTTTCATAAGCAGGTGACTCTAGTTTATTATCAGATAATAGAACTGTTTGAGCAGACTTTTTTGGAACTGGATCACAAGCATCTTTTCTAACGAGTCCTAAGAATTTTTCTGGAAAAGTAACGCAGGTTTTTGACAATGCAGGATCATTAATTAATGTTACACTTTGAGATAAATTGGGTTCTGAGGCTTCACTTTCATAATCTACAGGGAAATCTGTGCAGTTATTTATAGAAGATATAATGCAAGTATCTTTATCTTTAGCAGTTCCACATCTAGATGCTAATGTTTCAGGTATACTTGTAGACTCAGCAGATGTAGCTATATTACAATCAGTTAATGGAATTGCATACAATGTATCTTTCGTATTTGATGATATTATCTTACCATTAGATGATAAAAGCTCAGAAGTATTAGATGATGCAACAAAAGTAGGTGATTTAGAGACATTTTCAATAACAGGTGGCATAAGAATAGATCCTGAAATATTTGGCACATCTTTATTACATGGGGAGGAAGAAAGCTTTTTACAACGAGAACGAGGTCTTCCCCTCTTTTTGGCATACAGTCTATTTGATGATGGATTGTTAGATATATTGCACTCATTGATATGATTTGATGATTTATTTGGCATGGAAGAGATAATTTCATTAGACATATGATTTGTAGAAAATATTTCCAAAGTATTGGCAGAAGCTGGTTTAGATGAAATTGAATCTGATAAAAGCGATTCATGTGAAACAGCAGAATTGCTTGATGCAGGTGTTTTATTTACTGTGGAAGACATCTTAGAATATGGCAACTTACAATGCTCTAATTTTGTGGTTTTCTTGACAGTGCAAGATGTTTTTCTTTTTTTGGTTTGTATTATATTAAATGATTTATCATCAGATATATTGTTCTTATTGGGATGAGTTAATGAATCAGATGTTATTACAGAAGTAATAGACTGATTTGTAGGAACTGCTTGAGGTGAATTGAATAAAACATCTGGTGAAGATAAATTATTTGATATGGATATTTCAGAAGTTGAAGCAGATGCTGTAGAATCAGGCAAGTTGTCTGTCTGCGATACATGTTGTGGCATAGTACTTTCAAGTGATGGAGAATTTAATGAAACAGAATGTTGAATCTGAGTAGTTACTACAGGAGACTTTGTAGAAGCATCTAATGAGGTTAGAAATTCCTTAGATGTGGTTGCTTCATGTACTTTTTCAACAGTAATAGAAGATTGTGTTTCTTGTATTGCAGATGTTTTATTGATATCAATAGGGGCGACTGTGTTGGTTAACAAATGACTGGATGTTAATGTGTCAGATGTTTTGGTATTAATTTTTGAAGTATTTTTTTCTGTTGTAGATTTAAAAACTGGTGATGAATCTATGGAATCTGTTTGCACTGAACAATTCTTTGTCTCACATGGAAGTTTTTTTATTAAAATATGGGGTATTGTTTGATCTCTTGATTTACTTATAATTAATTTAACTGGAGTGTTGAAATGCTTTTTTCCTGAAAGTTGAGAAGACTGTAAAAGATCTTTTATATTTGATATATCACAGAATTCAAAAGAATTAGATGCAGCAGACAATTCTTTATGAAAAGCAGAAACATCTTTGTCAGAAGAGTAGTCATTTTGGCCTACTTTTATTGAAGAGTTTTCAACAAGATCAGATGATTTAGTCTGAGCAGTAGATGTTAACAAATCAATGATTGAATTATTTGATTTATCCAAGTCATTAGAAGATTTTGGAACTTCAGTTGATTCTAAAACCCTTAAATCTAGAGACAAGTTTTTATCAGAAGCAATTTTAGTTTTCTTTACATCATTTTCATTTGAATGTGATAAAGGATAATTTTTACCCTTAGATGATCCAATTTTTTTATTTGATAATTGAATGTTTTTTGTGCAGGATAAAGTAGAGTTACTTTTTGACCGAGTCAAAACACCTGGTAAATTTCCAAAATAATTCTTTGATTTAGAAGCTCTTTTGGGAGCAATTTTTTTCCGCCTCTGTTTTATATGTCTGGTGTGTTGAGCAGATTTAATTAATGAACCTGGTTTTTTGGAGGCAATTCGTTTTTGCTTTTGTTTAACGAGTCTTGTACGCTTTACAGATTCATTTAAAGACATTGAATTATTTACAATAGACACATCAGAAGTATGGAATATATTTTTACAAGATGATAAATAAGTCATGTTGAGATTGGAGCATAGTGGAGAAGTTTTCTTACGAGAAGTACGTCTACGTACATTTGTCAATGGACCAATTTCAAGTTTTTTTGAAATATCATAATTATCATGATTTGTATTAGGATTGATAGTAAATGAAGAATTTTTTAATGATGATGAAATAGAAGCTGATTTTTCAATATCAAAAGTATTATCCTTTAATTGTTTTGGATCACCATAAGTTGTACAAAATTCCATATTCACACAACTTTGAAAATCTTTGGATGATTTATTAGAAATGTCTGTTATATTTGCCAGATTTGAATTAAAATCAGCCTTTGACAATGAATCAGTTATAATGGGTATCACTGAGCAACCAGCTTTAACAGATAAATCAGTTGATACCTGAGAATTCAAAGATGAATTATCAGCAGAGTCAGTATTAAAATCACTTGATTTTAATACTGACTCGGTACCATCCTTAACCTGAGTTACCTTTGTAGAATCTGAATCTAAATTAAGTTCAGAATTCAATGAATTGCTAGTTTTCTTTCTTTTTTTACAATATTTTTTTCTTTGTATCTGATGGCTCTTCACAGATTTAATTGAATCTTTTGAACTTTTATTTTCTTTAATTTGTTTTTTCCTAGTTTTTTCCAACATATCTGAAGATAAGCAGCTTTTTGTATGTGTATTAAAATCTACATGGTTATTTATTGCTTTGTCTGACTGCATTTTGGCAGTTTCAGATTCACTTACTACACTGACTGAGTTTCCAGAAACTAAAAAATTGTGAGAATTCGAAACAACTGAATAAGAAGTTATTCCTGCATTTGTAGAGACAGTAGCACATTCACTTGTCAAAAATCTAGAACTAGAAGGCAGATTCATTGGAATGGATGTTCCATAAATCACTGAATCATAAGCTGATTCATTAGAAATGGTGGGATTCATAGTTAATAAGTTTGGACTTCTTGCAATATTAGCTCCAGTTTTGTTAAGAGATAGGTTTTCCTCGCATTGATAAGGTGAAAAAGTACTAGAATCAGAAAATCCTGTAACATCATATAACATTCTCTTTGAAGATTCCATTAGCATGCTTTCTTTTGCTATGGTATTGATGTTATTTTCAGAATTCCTGCTAGAACCATCTTGTGTTATTTCATTAAATATTTCTGATTTCCCTTTTACCAAACTTTCAGTGGTGATTGGGTGATCTTCATCAGTTTGGATGATTGAAGCATCATTGATTTTTATACTTCCATGACATGAATTTCCAACATGTGAAACAGCATTTGTTATAACAGAGGATACAGAACTAGTTTGTGAATGAGATTCAGAATCACTTGTAGTAGAAACCACTGTGAAATCATCAATGAGTTCTTCAGTTGTAGAACTTGAAATGGAACTGTCATTGCACAGTACTTCTGCATTCCAACTTCCTAATTCATCTGTGTGCGAAGACGATAGGGAAGAGTCACTGCGAGTTAATTTAATGCCAATTCGAATTGGTTTTCCAACGGTTAGTACATTCTTTTCAGAAAGAGTAGAATCACTGACATGCAATTGAGATTTTAACAGATTGCTAGAGTTCTCAGAAACACATAAGTCACCACCCACTTGCATGGACTTTTCATTTTTAACATCAGAAGAAACCCAATCAGAAGTATGAATCTCAGCCTCATCAGTTTGCGTAGACATAGTTATCATGTTTGATGACAAAGAATTTGCATTATTCAAAGGTAATTCTGGGTCCACGGCCTGTGTATTTGATTGTATATTTGAGGAACAAATATTATCCAAATTAGAAGTTTCTTCAAGTGATACTGTTGAGCTTATTTGTAAATTCATAGGTTGATCAGCACTGCAATGGTGATCAAGTGAACTTTCTTGATTAGATTCAATTGATGTGACTTCTGCTTGTGAGATATTCTGATCAGAAGATGAATTAATTACTTTCATGGTCGAGCTTACTTCTGATTCTGACTCAGAGTTTAACTGAAATAAAAAAAAAACATTAACATTTTTGTTTAAAAAAATGAACAGAATAAAGAATGTTTTTGGAAAATAACATTAAATAATTAATTAAATACTTGAGCTCCTATTCTACACACTCTAATAAAAAGTAGATGTAACAGGTAAAGAAAACTGTCAGCAACTACCATTTTAAAAGCTTGTAATGTTTGAAATTCAATAAAAATGTTATTTAATAAAATCTATAAAAATATTCATACATTTTTTTAATGTATGCATATAAAAACTAAATATATTTAATAGAAATTGTAATATAACAACTAAAAATAGTTTAGTAAAATCTTTCTTAAGTAAATCTTCGAGAATTAAAAAAAATGATTAAAGATATATTTTTCAACTGTTAATAGATTACATAATTGAAATTTGATTAAAAAAAATATGGATTTCATATTTTTTTATACACAAGCATCTTTTATTAAAATTTTTCAGTAGAATTCTAGAGTAAAATTAATTAAAGTAACTCATAAAAAATAAAACTCAAAGCAAATAAAGAAACGAATTCAAAATAATTCTTATTTAATGAGTTTTCTTAAGAGTTATTGTCACCTATAAAATCATTTTTATGCTTACCATCGCAAGCTTTATTCCAATTGCTGATTGGGACGGATCCACAGACATGAAAGATTGATTGGGTAAATGAGTCACATGATGACTAACTAGAGAGTGAGGTTCTGTAAACACATGCATCACATTTGTATTATTCAGAGCAGAAACAAGTTCAGAAGGAAATACCAATCTCTGTTGGCTAGGCTGTACTTCATTGTAGGGTAAAGATAATGCTACTTGAGGTTGGAATGCAGTCAACATGCTTTGTTGAGAAGGTTGGATAATCATTATTCTTTTAGTCGATTGGTTTTCTGACAGGCATGATTGGACTGGTTGACTGGTAGATGCATGCATATTTGCTGTAGCTTCAGGCTGACACTGAGTAAGGATTTTCTCTGGTTCTACAGCAGTGATAGATACAGGAAAGTTTGCCAAAGTCTGAGGTTGAGAATGAGATAGCATGCTAACAGGATTACTGATTACAATTTCATTACTAGTAAAAAGTGGTGATGATAGAGGAACAGTGGATGAAATTAAGGGCCTCTGTATCAATGGCATGATGTATGAATTTTGACCTTTATTAAAGAAAAAAAATAATTAATGACATATTGTATTTTAAATACCATATATTACATAGATCATAAATGTTAAATATCTGAAATAGAAAAACTTGAATAGATACTAAATAAACTTTATATCATTTAATAAACAGAAATTCTTGTGCTGCATTTTGAATTCACAATATTATCTCTTCTCACAACTTAATTGTCAATGTATAGTAAAATAACTATAATCAATAAATGTTATGATAAAAATTTTTATTTTTCACAATTTTATAAAATATTATATATATATATATATATATATATATATATATATATATATATATATATATATATATATTTGCTATTAAATATTTAAGTTGAATATTTCTTAACTGATTAATTAGATCAAACTCATTCATTAAATGCTTCTAAATACAACTCAATGCTAATTGCTATAAAAGGGGCTTTCAAACTAAAAAATTGCTATTTAATTCAAAATGCATCATTTTATTCCACTCAAAATTCTGAATTTTCAATAACTTTATGTATCAGTATTTTATACATAAGAATTTAATCTTTTAAGAACTATATTTCAGCTGAGCACATTCAAAAGCAAATTTTCAGCTGAAACCTAATTTTACCAATTATATATATTGCAAAAATTTGTTTAATTTTCTAATAATTAGAAACATTTATTGCTTAACCAATAAATTAATAATTTTTTTATATCTTCCTTCTGAAATCATAATAGAAGGGCGTGGTTTCAAATTATTTTGTTTTCCTCAACTATTTTAGAATGTAAAAAAATTATACCAAAGAGTTAAGCATAACTTTTGTAATATGCCTTAATATTTGTAGACTTAATTCAAGGAAAAATATAAAATAGTTGAAATTTCTATGTATTTTGAATATGAATTATGAATATGGTCATATAAACATTACATATCAAATTAATAAATTTTTTAAGTATTTGATAGAATGTTGAAAGTTATGCCACCAATCAAATCTTCTACTTCCTACCATTTGCTGAAATAGCATATAAAACTTAAATTTGTAAAATGCTAGTTTTATCATCAAAACAAATGTTAATCAGTTCTATAAACTTAGATAATTTATTAAAACTGGGAATTAATACGTTATTGCCAAGCTTGCTATGCCACTGGCTATGCGAATTTAATTCAACAGGGAATGTCTTCGTTTAACCAGAGCACCAGGAGGGTGACATTACGACTTTGAAAATAAATATAAATAGCTTAAAAGATTAATATATATTATCCTTCTTTATCAAAAGAAATGTATATAATAACAAAAAATCTAAAAATAATTATATAAGGACATGTCTGAATATGTAAGAGTATTTGATGCAAAATGTATGAATTTTAATTTTTTTCTTTAAAGCATGTCTCTTATGGTAAAGCAGCTGTTTCTATGTTAAAATTTATGCTTTTTAAAATTTTTAAATACAAATTGAGTTACATAAAAGACTTTACTCAAATTGAGTAAATAGGAATAAGAAATATGTTCAGCAACTTATCACTAAAATTGAGCAAAGAATAAGAATTGTTGCAGTTATTTGCATTATAACTAATTTAAATAGACATTAGTGTTAGTACATATTTTGTTGTATCAACCAAATCTTGGTTTAAGTACTTTTTCAATACTATAACTCTTCTTCCCAGTAAAAATAAAATAACAACAAATATTAAACCAAACTAAATATTAAAAATATTCAATTGAAAAGATGTGTCTTAACAATATGAATGACTTTTAACACTATCTCTTCATCACAAACTTGGTGAGAAATTTAAAATTAACTTTTATTGAGATCGTAGTCTGTATTGAAGGTCATTTATATACTTTTTACCATTCACATATTTGTTATAAAAATAAAGAAAATTTTAATGATATATTACAAAAAAGTAATTTTTTTTGCATGGTTTCGAAACTAAATACCCAGGGAAAAAATAAGAATTTAAGTATTCAGATTATTTTTAAAACTAAAAAAAATTATAAAGACAAGTAGATAAATATCAAATGATTATATGATGTATCTTAAATGTTTATTTATATAGTCAATAAATATTGAATCTAATAATGGATTTTCCTTATAAAGCAAACATAGTATTAGATTCAGTAAAAATATATTTAATAATTGTACATATGATAAAAAAAGCTGTGTAAATAATGAAATAAAGAAATGCCAATAGAAAATTCCTTGAAATTTTCAATGTCACAGAATAGTAGGGTAGATAAGACACAAAAGAATAATAAACGTATTATGATAATTTTTCATACCTAACTTTATTTACACGGGCACACGACTTTAGATTTCAATTAGGCTTTTATCTTTCATTGATCAATTAGGTTTTACCTTTCACTTTATATTGTTTTTAATTATAACTAACAATTTAAAACATTAACATGTGTTATACTTTCAAATTATTCAGTTGTGTAAAACATTGTGACATACATAAAAAGTAAATGCTTGATTTCCAAAGATTAAATGTAACAATTTAACAGTAAGAATCAAAGTTATACTAAAGCTTCAGAAATTAAAAAAAGTATTTACCTTATGGAAAATAAAGGTTGAAAGTCAAATAAGAAAAAAATTTAATGAAAAATTTTGCACATAAAATAAAGAGGCAAGATCATAAAATTTGCTTTGTTGGCTTGGAGAAAGTTGATATGTATAATATATATAACAGAATCATTTTTTATAAATATATTTGCTTATATTTATTTTTAATATGCATTTTTCAACATCATTAGTTTAAAAATAAATGCAATATTCATTTGTAGAAGACAAAATCCATATTTTTAAAGTTTTACTATTTAAAAAATATATTTGCAGAAAATATTTATTTGCATTACATATGGAATAACAAATGAATGCTACTAAATTAATAATTATTTTCAGCAGACATAAAAATGTTTAAAAACTCTAATATTAATGAATTATAATTAAATAAGTAGAGTCTTGATATAGTAAAATATATTTAATACAGATATATATATATATATATATATATATATATATATATATATATATATATAATGTTAACAAAATCATTGGAAGACATTTATAAATGTAAAAATCTTATGAAATTTAACATCATAAAACATAAAGCAAGTAAAACATCTAAATTATTTTAAGGAAAATAAATGTAAACTCATGTGTGCATTTCAATACATAAATAATCTGCATAATAATGTGATTTTATTAAGTATTTTTTTATCATAGTCTAATCTTTTTGTTGGAAAAGCCCATGATATATAAAAAAATTGGTAGTTATTAGTTTATAATTCAGCTATCAAATTATAATAGAATTTTAAAGCTATAAAAGTACCATCTTTAATTTTTTCTTAATGTAAAAAAATTAAATTTAAAATTTCATTTTTTTAAATTAGTCAATTTAATAATCAAATCAGAAATTTGCCAACCCAAGTCAAATTAAGAACCAATTTTCATGATCAGTTTATAAGAAAATAAGATTTAAGTATATGAAAAATTGAAGTTTTAATTATAGGTAACAATTAAAGGATAAAATTGTCTAGTTTAACAAAAAAAGGGAAAAATTAAAAGCTTGACACAACCTATTATTTTTAATATTTAATCCTTTAAAGAGAAATATTGTTAAGTCAAATTTTCCTGATAGTTATATATAATTCCTAGCATTATATAGTTATTAATCACATTTCTATCTTCAAGAGAAAGCAAATCTCTAATCATATTTTATGTTTTATCAAATGTTAACAAATGAAATAAAATTTAATAATTGTTATATCATTAAATCTTCAAATGCAATAAAAACAGTAACTATTAGAGAAATATATCACTATGTGTTCTACCAAATGAAATGAAATTTGAATAATAAATATGAGAATTCATTAATGTATGTGCATCACAGCTTTTATAACTGTATACTTGTATCAAATTTGATAGGGAAAATATCTGAATACACATTAAGCTGATTGCAGAAAAGAATGATTGCATAGCAAGAGTTGTCTTCTTGAATTGAGGAAAATGAAGTTATTTTACGAAAATCTTATATTTAATTTTGCAAAAGAACTAAACACAATTTATAATAAATTTGTTACATCACAAAATAAGTAATTTTAATTTAACAAAATTATGAAGCTTATTTTACAATTCTAGATAATGTTAGTTTTGTAAAATGGATACCATTTTGAGGTTGTAGACTAGAATAAACTGGGATTGCAGTGGAATAATAGATATTATGATTGAGATCAGATGGCTGTGCCTGGTGATCCTAGAAAAATCACAAATACTAAGCATTTTTTCAGTTAAAATGTACATTTACACAAGAGCATTAAACCAAAAATTTAAAAATATTACACCTTTCGTAAATATTTTTTTAAGTATGAAGCTCTTACTTTAAATATGTACTTATATGTTAAATATTAAATTTAGAAATCATGAATTCTCTTGTTCATATTTAATTTGTTAACTGCTTTTTTAAATATATAAATTATAAATTGTATCTTTTTGTATTGGACTTCATCAAAGTCAATGTTTACATTGATCTGGTCTGACATAGTTAGACCAAATGGCAGATAAGAAACCATAAAAAAAAATTTTTTTTTTACAACTTGATAAATCAATAACTATAAATATTAATTTAGTGAAAATTAAATTTATTCAAGTAATAAAAGTTATTAATAAAAAGGATTAAATATTCAAATAACACAAAAGGATACAAAATTTCAAACTTTGGAGAATTAAAACTATGTGACATAATTATAATTTTGAGCCTAAATTGAATGTAAACTATTTTCATAATGAATTCACAAATACTAAAATTCTTTTTCTAATGGGTATATTTTAAAAATAAAATATGCATTTGGTAAAAATATTTTCAAAAGTAATTTTAAAATTGCAATAGATAAAAAAAATCATTATGTTGATATAATAAAGGATAACTGAAAACTTTGAAGAATTATCAGTAAGTACGCTGCTGATTCATGATTACAAAGCATAAGTAATATGCAAAATTAAGCTCTATTGGCATGACAGCCTATGTGGGCCAATGCCTACAATGCCCATCTCTGTTTTTCTATTCGATAGGCCCTGAGGTGCAAAGCTTATGTCCCAAATAGGAGGTCAGCCTAAAGCAAAACTCCCAGCGTTCAGTTCCAAAGCATGTTTCATACTCAGTTTATCAACCCATTAAAGGGATAAAAAGCTGAGTTGACCTTGCCCAGACCGAGGGTCGAACCTCGGACCTGTGCCTTTGGAGCATGAAATGCTACCAAGCCATCTCATGCTTGATAAGTAATATATGATAAAATTTTCATGTGAACTTCTTTTATAAAATAAACATATTATTAAAAGAAAAATCATTTGTAAATATACTTAAAATATTGATTTTTTAATTTTACAATCAATATATATCACTGGACTTGCCATACAAAATATAGTATCAATCAATAATTTATATCATTTCAATATAAAAGTACTTTCATTAATTTGAAATGTTTTAGAGGTTTCCTATATATTTTGAAATATTTAAAAAGATGAAAATTAAATATAACATGCACATTATGCATTCAATTAAAATAAAATAGTTTAATATATATATATAGATAGATAGATACAACTGGTGAAATACTCACTTTCTATTTAAATTATTCAGTTTTCACATTTTTCTTTAAAAAAAATTTACTTATATCAATTGTAAAACAATTATATGTAAAACAAAAGTTATGGTTAATCTTTAACCATAATTTTTTTAGACAGTAAGATTTTTGTCTAATATTACTAATCTTTATCTATCTTGAAATGCATCAGAAATTGCCCATAACAGATACAAATGCTCAATGTTATATACCATTATTGATTTTTGTTAACTTATTCATTTGTTTCTTTACTTGCAGAGAAAACTTAAAATAAGATTTTCTCAGAAAACAAAGCAGTTAAATTAATTGTGCTTTATTAGGTATGTCTTAGGTAACATAATATGAAGTTATGCATTTTACATTGGATTTTCATATTTTATGCACATTTTTAATACACATATTACATTATGAACATATGAAGGAAATCGTAAGAGAAATCACAACTTTTAATTGTAAATATTTGCAAATGAAGATGCAATACAACTTAATATAGATGAATATATATATAAGTAAATAGCATTCTTAATGAACTGCGTGAAAATCTACATCTACTGAAATTTTCTAAAGACATCACTATTTCATTGATACCAACAAATTAGGTTAAATCATTAAAATATAGATAAATAGACAAAAAAAACAAAGTAGGCATATAATTACTCTGAACTGAAATGGTGTTATACCTTCACATTTAATATACAGAAGCAACATTTTAAGTCAAAATAGTTAAAAGTTTATGGTTAATTAAAAAAAATCGGAAGAAAAAAACAATAAAAGTTAAACAAATTTTATAAATTTCAATAGTTTGTTGAGGACAAGCAATATAGTATAGATAAAACTTCAAACGAAAATTTTACATTAGCTTATGTTTATTTAATAGCAGTTGAGTAAAATATTATTAAATTTGCAATATAATTATCATTAAGAACAAATGTTAATTTCCCAGTTTAAAATAAAGAATGATTCATTTGACTTCAATGCTGAAGTAATCATTCTTCATCTTTCTTTATTAACAAAATATATATTTAAACAATGAATACTTTCATATAAATATTAACAATGCACATCTGTTTATGATTATAGAAAATATAAAAGCTTTAAAAATTACTTCTCCTTAAAAATAATTTTTGTTAAAGGTAAAAATTAGTTAATTAGAAAAATGCATCATTTTATTTTTAAATTTAAGCAAAATAATTTATGAAATTAATAATAAATGCAAATAGATGATGAAATCAAAGAAGCTCTAAATAACTGCTTGATAAAACACTTCACATTCATGGCATACAAGTAAAAAAAATTTTAGAATAACATAGAATAAAAAAATCAAAACACATCCAAAAAAATAAATCAATAACACATAAAAAATATTTAAAAAATTGCAGCGAACTACTTACACCTTCCATTCTTTGGCCAGTGTCTGACATTGATGTTCTAGGTAAAATTCGTTTAGGTCTATTAGGAGGAGGAGTTTGTAATCTCCATCTAACAGTATTGTTAGGAACAGCAATCCCAGGCTATGAAAATAAATTTGAATATTTACAAAATGTTAATTATAATATCCTAATAAACAAAAACCTCCAGCATTATATAAATGATATTAAATATTTTAATTAATTAAAATCTATTCTCATTATACTTAATAAAATGTTGAACTTAAATATAGGGTGCATTTACCATTCATAAAATCTAATTTTTGCTTTATGAAAAAGTGATAGTTTTAGCTCAAAAAAATTTTTTTTATTAATTTGTCTAAAATATTACTCGTACAATTTTACAAAATACACAAGTGCAAGTTGACCAGATTTCATTAAAAACAATTTCATGTAAAACTTGACATTTGTTTTACTAATCAAACTCTTCCAAATAAAATTTGTCCATCATTATATTTCTATTAGAACAATAATTAAAAGTTCAGGATTCTTCCTACATTAGATTGCATTATTTTATAAAAGATATAAAAGAGTTGTTTAAAAATAATTGAAATAAAATAGTTAATTTACTGAAAATTTGAATTTCACTTTAGTAGAGAGCTCTATTAAAAATTATGTTATGTACTTTTGGTAGTATATTGAAATAATAAAATAAATAAAAATAGATTAATAAAATTAGCAATTAATGATAAAAAATAAATGTAATTATAAATAAAAGCATTTTTTCATTTTTGTTTTACTTGGTAATAACACTTGATTATCATGTGTGCAGGCAAAATGGAAAAATACCACAAAGGTTTTATTTAGATTAACTGAGTGACTGAAAATACACATATAACAAATAAGGGAGTTATCTTTATTAATTAGAAATACTGTTTCAGATTAAAAATATCAAAGCAGAATTTTACTGATAAAAGCAAGCTACAAAAATTGAGGAAATAAGAATCAACAGCATTAGAAAGAAATCTTCATTCAATATGGTTTGATAAATGTTAGAAAAAATTGCTTTTTCTTTTAGAAGAAAAGGTACAGACCAAACATGACTCAAACACACAAACTTAAATATTTAAATTACAAATAAATACAGTTTTGCTAATATGAACAAATTTTTTTATAATGAAATTTTTACCAAACAGAAGTGTCTAAGGCATTGTCTAAGGCACAAAAAACATATGGAGTATTTTGCAGTTTTAATAATTATACATATAAATAAAATTAATAAAATAGTCATGCAGTGTTGACAAAGACAATATTTTAAAATTTCATAGTGATTTTAATTGGAATTAACTCTGAAACCAAAACAGGTGACTTTTCTAACTGCATCTAATACTATAACATTTAAACATTCATGTTTCATCAGTTTATTTAAAATCATGTTAACAATTCGTTTTATTTTTATTATCAATTTTGTACCACCATATTATCTGAGGATTATTAAGAAAAATAATTAAATTTCTAATGGCAGATTATGAACAGTTACAGCAAAAAATATATAAAGATCAAAGCACACAGAATGCAACAAATAAAACCAGCTGCAGCAGAATCCACTAATCTAACACGTATCTTGCCTCCTATATACACTCTGCGAGAAAAGTCTTGCAAAGGATAGAGGAGAAAATGTGTGGTGTCCATCACCTCTCCAGAGTTGCACAGAGTGCATATTGGAGAAGGAATGATTTTGAAGGCAGTCTTGTCAAGTGGTAAGACAGAATTTGATGACCGCTCTTCGCCTTGGGCCATTACACAAATTCGGGATACCATTCTTGCAAGACTAAAGAGAAATATGAGGGTAGAGCTCTTCCTGAGCAAATACTTTGACAGACCTTTTAATAAGATTTTTAATAGCATAGGACGAGAAATAATTTGACTAATTAAAGCATTTTTTTTAGTCGGTTAATTGGCTTTTTCATTACCTGCAACTCCACAACTGGCAGGAACCCACAGGAGGACTATAGTTTTCTCAAGCAATGCCAGATTTTTTTCAGATAATGACGACACAATCCACGATGTCCTTGTTATGGGATATTTATCCAAAATGATAGCCCACAGAGCAGCCCAAAAATCACAGAGAATACCCCGGAATCACTGCTTTTGTGAAATTTTCCAAATAGTATGACAGCTGAGAAAAAACCGTTTCAATTTCACAGTCAAATGCTGTGCTTCAACTCACAGGGACACAGAAAGAGAAAACTCTTGCACCTGTATTAGGGCCACTAGACAGAAGGGATCCATCGGTAAAGATTTTAATCCACTCAGCTTCAGGGTAAAGAATGTTTACAGAGATGCCAACCTCTGAGCATCCCAATCAGTACTAATCGGACATATTTTCCGTAACCTTTTCAAAAAATTTAAGTAACTTTTTCAGTAACACATGGTTTACATTAAAAATACACTTATGTGCATAAAATTAATACTTTTAAGGTAACCTTATGTTAAAAAATAAAAGTAAAATGATCATCTAATCATAATAAATATTATAAAAAGAAATAATAATTAAGAAAGTAAGCCATTCTTTTAAATTTAAATGCCTTACCTCAGAGATCCTTACAGCACAGATTTTTATATAATTACAGGAAAAAGAAAACACTGATATTGAAAGGAAAAATTATTTTTATTTAAAACTAACATAGCATACTGATCTGTTAACTGAGAATAAATAAATATATGACATGATAAATAGAAATAAATGACAATCAATCACAAATTATGTGTTATAGCTTTCTTAGCCATACTGATTTCTCTTTGAGAAAATTCTCTCTGATAACACAATTTTGAGTCTGAAATATTATTCATATTTTTCTTAATCCAATTTTAATGCTAAATTAGTAATTTATTTGTAACCTTCACAAATTTTAATCGCTATAATACAATTATAATAATATAATCGTACATGACAAAAAAGGATTATTATTAGAGATCGAGAGAGAAATCCATTTTCCGTAATTTTGTTAAGATCATCGTTACTCCGTAATGAAGAGTAGAAATCCGTACTAAACACGGAAAAATCGTAACAAATGGCATCTCTGTGTTTAATACTTTGAGAACGAAAGCTCTCAGTATAGGGGTCAGAATTATTTTTTGACACGGGTCAAGGTTAATCTGGTTAATCTGAAAGATTTCAAATTTATTCGATTTTGTTGGAGAACAAAGCTTTTATTGTAATTATCAGGTGAGTATCCTTTTGTGATTAACATTCTATCATTTTGTTAGCAGTTGTATTATCTTTTCACTATTTTCAATAGTGGGCTTGGTTTGAAAATGTGAAAATTTACAATAAAAGTACCAAAACCGATAATATGCATAAATTTTTTTAGTTTAAGATTTATCTTGAATGCCGTTTTGTATTCAGCAACACTTTCATTTGACGACGTATATGTTCATGTTGTCATAATTAAAATAAATTGGCGCTAATTCATCCTACTTATGGAAGATTCACGCAGTAAATACATAGTTAACAATCATAAACAAATTCTTAAAACTTTTATAAACGAGTTTGAAAAAAAATCACAATTTTCAATTCAAGTAGAAATAATTACAAATTTGCAATTTCATTACTATAAAGTTATACTAAATATATTCATTTTAAGGATTTATAAATTCAAAATAAAATATGCATAGGTATAGATAAAAAATTTGTTGAAATATTTTATACTTAGAACATTTAGAAACTGAAACAATAAAATTATTAAATATATCGGCAAATTTCGGTTTATGATTTTAATGTCAACAAAAGAAATTGGCATTTAATGAATGTTCATTCATTCACGAATTAATAACAATTATACATCCAAAATTCATTGAAATAAAAAAGACATCAAAATTAAAAAAGATAAATACATTTTGAAATAATTCTTGAGAATGAAAATTATCCATCATCAAGCCATTCTATAAACAAGAGAAAGGATAGAACACTACAAATTTATGATGGATTCCTTAAAACAGACACAGTCAAACACTTTACAGCACCATTGTCCGAATACAGATGTCCTTACTTTATTATTCCTCATGTTCATTAAAATTCAGCTGTATCAGCATTTCCAAAACCAAATAATGTAATGATTACATAAAATAAAAAATGCGAAATAATAAAATAAACAAGATGAATAAAGGGAACTTTTAAGATGTCCGCCACTGATGTTGCCAGATTATTTTTAAAGATTTCTGCAGAAAACATAGCTTAAAAGAAATAGAAACCATTTTTTTACTTCGAACAATAAACCTAATGGGTTTCAGATTATATTTGAAATGCAAGAGAAACAAAGTAAAAATTCAATAATTTTCTGACTAACATGCTACCAGTAGTATTAAAATTTATTTTCTAATTTATTAGAAAATTTGATGAAACTATACACAAATAACCATAACAACTGGGTTTCGCACAAATTATGAGAGGATAACTGTATATTTATATATATATATATATATATATATATATATATATATATATATATATATATATATATATATATATATATATATATATATGGATATTCCACCACATCAAATAAATTCGTTCATTTAATTCACAAAGTGAGGAATAGAAATTCGTTTTCATTATTATTATTATTGAAAAGTAAATGGTTTTTGTATTTCATTTTTTATACTTACGTCTATTGGAGGATACGTTGGAAATATTTTTAATATTTTCCAGCTGCTTATTAGGATGCATTTACCACTTTTTCCAAACAAGTGGAGGAGGAATGATATCACTTTGTCTAGTGCGGCATCCTGCGAGTATGCCATCTTGCATTCCCAAGGGTGTGTGGATTTTTGTAATTTAAAGACGGGGATCAGGTAGAAGATCCTCAGATTTGCCTTTCCAGCACCAGAAGTATCATTTCAAATGGCATATATTGAGTCCCCGACCTATATTTTTATGTACCCTTACAACCACTAGCGAACAAGGCAGATCTTCGTTTGGTTTGAGATTCAAACTCACTAACTTATGATAGTGAGAATGAACACCGTAACCGGCCAGGCCACCACGACCTATTAATAATATTATTATAATGCCCAGCTGCTAGGATACACAATGTTTTCTCTTTTTCAGCTTTACAAGGAGTAGGAGTGATGATACTTTGTCTAATGAACCACTCAGTGAGTATGATATCGTGGCCTCCCGAAAGTTAGTAGATTTTTGTAAATTAAAAGCAGAGACCGAGAAGAAGACCTTCAGACTTAATCTGCCACACCCAAAGATTTCACATGTAAGACATTGTGATTACGACTATTTTATGTACTCCAAGAGCCATTAGAGGAAAATGATGGATCTTCGGTGGAGTCAGAATTCGAACTTACTACCTTCCTATAACAAGGGCCAACACCCTAACCCACCAGACCACTAAAGTGTATGAATAATTTTTTCTTGTTTGTAATAACAACTGATGAATATAATTCCTAAAATAGAAAAGTCTTATCGAAATTGTAAGAACTGCTAGGTTGAATATAACTATATGTTGTATACTCCAACGAGTGCAGCTCCACCGCTACTGCCCACTTGAGAGCCACTCCTCTACCCACACATTGTGCGGGGAGATGGATCAGTCAGAACTTAGTAAAATGCTCCTGTAATCTTTTGTACTATTAAATATCTTTGTTAGTTAACTTGAAGTCTTTATTCAACAAACCCCTAGACGTCCCCACTACAACATGGGGGCTCCCGCCGGTCTTCATCTTAGATATTTTTAAACGTGAAGTCATAGAGAAAGTCGCAGAGTATAATGGCGCACATGTAGCGTCGGTCATCATCCTCACCGTCGCATCTGAAAAGAGCCAATGAAACCGCTCCGAGGATCAATTCCACCGTCCCACCAGCAATGAGACAATACTACCGTTCTAGAAAACCAAAATTCATGGCTTCATCAGAAAAGAGCCACTACCACCGCTCTGAGGATCAATTCCACCGTGCCACCAGCTCAGAGCCAATACTACCGCTCTGGAAAACCAAAATTCATCGCTTCATCAGAAAAGAGCCAATACCACCGCTCTGAGAATCAATTCTATCGTCCCACCAGTCAAGAGCCAATATCACTGCTCTGGAAATTCAACTTCATCGCTTCAACAAGAGTCAATAAAACCACTCCGAGGATCAATTCCACCGTGCCACCAGCTCAGAGCCAATACTACCGCTCTGGAAAACCAAAATTCATCACTTCATCAGAAAAGGGCCAATACCACCGCTCTGAGAATCAATTCTATCGTCCCACCAGTCAAGAGCCAATATCACTGCTCTGGAAATTCAACTTCATCGCTTCAACAAGAGTCAATAAAACCACTCCGAGGATCAATTCCACCGTGCCACCAGCTCAGAGCCAATACTACCGCTCTGGAAAACCAAAATTCATCGCTTCATCAGAAAAGAGCCAATACCACCGCTCTGAGAATCAATTCTATCGTCCCACCAGTCAAGAGCCAATATCACTGCTCTGGAAATTCAACTTCATCGCTTCAACAAGAGTCAATAAAACCACTCCGAGGATCAATTCCACCGTGCCACCAGCTCAGAGCCAATACTACCGCTCTGGAAAACCAAAATTCATCACTTCATCAGAAAAGAGCCAATACCACCGCTCTGAGAATCAATTCTATCGTCCCACCAGTCAAGAGCCAATATCACTGCTCTGGAAATTCAACTTCATCGCTTCAACAAGAGTCAATAAAACCACTCCGAGGATCAATTCCACCATGCCACCAGCTCAGAGCCAATACTACCGCTCTGGAAAACCAAAATTCATCGCTTCATCAGAAAAGAGCCAATACCACCGCTCTGAGGATCAATTCTATCGTCCCACCAGTCAAGAGTCAATATCACTGCTCTGGAGATTCAACTTCATCGCTTCAACAAGAGCCAATAAAACCGCTACGAGGACCAATCCCACCAGCAAGGAGTCAATAATACCACTCTGGAAAACCAAATTCATCTCTTCAGCGGAAACAAACCCACATACTACAGCTTCGAGAACAATCCCACTGTCCCACTATCAAAGAGCCAACAATTTCAAATAGGCATCGCACATCCTCAAACCAGGTAGAATCAAATCTTTTTAACTAAGCATGTACCGAAACACGAAAAAAGAAGATCTAATTAACACCGCCAAAGGACTAGGTATAACTGTACTTGATAATGCTACAATTATTTGCTTAAAAGAATTAATTGAGAAAACAGATACATTAAAAAATGAACCTGACTTCATCAAAGATATGATTTCGGTTATTGTCGAAGAAAGAAAAGAAGTTGAACACAGTCAGCAAAAGAAAAAAATAAACTGATATAAATAGAAAAAGAAATAGAGCTAGCAACAATTAACTCCGGCATAAATCATCAACATCCCGATTCCAGATACACAGCAATCGAAACAAATCTCGAAAGTCTCATTAAATCCGTTAAAACACTTAGTTTGCCCGTCCCGAGCAAACCCGAAAATTTCGCTTTCACAACTAAAAATGTTCCACGAGAATTAAAATTGGAGATATTAATTAATATTCTCGGTGAAAAAGCCAACAGCATATTACATCTCAGAAAACGAATTTCAAGATTACGAAACAGTTAAAAATATTATTTTACGCGAATTTCAACCAACCCCCCAAGAATGCTTAATAAATTTCCGTAGAGCTCAACGCCTAGCAACTGAATCACGTGTGCAATTCTCGTCAAGATTAACTAGTGCTTTCGAATATTATTGTAAACTTCGTAATGTTAGTGACTTTAAAACTTTAAGTCCCATAATTGGTACAAGGGATCAAAACCAGGTTTGTCCCTTGACCTCCCGTGTGACAGGCGTACCCGGACTGTTCTCTCAAGACTTGCTAGCGGTCATATTAAGTGCCTCACTTTCAACGAGGGCAGGAAAACTTTCGTCACCTGCACCAAGTGCCAAAATCATCAGGCTTCTCCTGAGCATCTTTTGGATTGCATGGGTCTCTCTAGGGAGGATCTCTTTAGCAATCCTCTTTTAATCTTCGACTTCCTTACAGTCAACGAACTCGTGGATCTAGTCTCGACTCCGTCAGACATGGAGGATAAGCAACAACAACAACAAAACTTTAAGCGAATTAATGATAGCGGACAAATTATTTTCCACCCTTGAGCGTGAAACGCAACAATATATTTCGATACGTCAAAGCGAAAACTGGTTCAAACCAACTGAATTAGCAAAAGAATGCGATATATATTTTCTTTCGAAAAGAAAATCTTTTACTGAAGCCCGCCAACCGCCGTTTGAGAACAAACAAACAAAAAAAAAAAAAAAAATTCATTTCGAAACTACAATCGCTACTCACGCGACAGAAATTTGATAGACCCCTCGCGAAATGCCACAATAAACAACTCACGCGTAGGATATCACCACAGAACTGAAACTTCCTCAAACCCACGATCTAGTGTTCATTCAAATACTCCCATTTGCAAAGTAGAAGATAACTCATTCAGTGAATCGATAAACGAATTACACTATGAAAATATTTTTGTTAATGGTAAAATCGTAAAAACACTTATAGATTCTGGAACGAACATTGCGTGTATTAAATCCCATCTTATTTCACAAAACACTTATTTAGGTAGTGTGCAGCTCACATGTGCTTTTAACAGCGAAGTTCAAGCGCAACTAGCAAAAATAAAACTAGCCCTTCCACATTTTCGAGAAAATCCGATAACGGTAACAGCAGCCGTGAGCCAAAATCTTAACTGTGATTTAATAATTCCCCCTAATATTTTTGATAACTTAGAAAATGCAGAGAAAGAGTATATCAGAATCGAAAGAGGAAATTCAACTTTCACTCATTCTAAAAATAATTTTCCCCTTCAATGCACTCTGCATAACATGAAGCAGCGCTCCTCTGAATTAAAGAACTCGAATGCAATCGGCGAAAAGGAATCTGAAAATAGCTTTTTCCCATATAGTGGCCCCTCACCACTTGCGGCTGGATTCTAAAAATAGATCCGGTGAAAGTGTTACTCAACGGGTCGAAGGTCAGCGCATTCGAACTGATAAGAGCTCCCCTCATAGGAAAACCGAGAGGAATGTCGAGTGGAAACATCTGCTCATAATTTAGTCCCCGATCGCGAAGGAGCAACACCCCCTAGACCACTCCTCCACCCACACATTGCGCGGGGAGATGGATCAGTCAGGACTCGGTAAAAACGCTCCTGTAATCTAATCTTTTGTACTATTAAATATCTTTGTTAGTTAACTTGAAGTCTTTATTCAACAAACCCCTAGACGTCCCCACTACAACATGTATACCATAAATGATATGCAAAATTTCTGGGGAAGAACAGTCACCTGTAGGAGCAAAGCATGGTTGAGGGGTCCCAGACATGTGCTTAATAGAAACATGTATCTAATTATGTTTTTGCTCTCGCCCATATGATGAAGCGTTAAAATAGTATACTTTTGCATACAAAAATTTGGTAACATCCCTATCATTGTCGACAGAACGGAAAATATATTTTATCGTAAGCATCATTATAGTTTTTTTTTTTTTTTTTTTTTTTACCTATGACACTTGGACAAGCCAAGATCGCTTTTTGGCAGTGCGAATTAAGTCAATAGGATCGTTTGGATCACAGCACCACGAAGGTGAAAGTACGACTTTGCTCTTTTTAAGGTGCCTCGTCATTTTGAACCACGGTCAGGTGATGAGGCCACACCTGAGCTGGTACCCTCCTCTCCACATCCACGCCACACCAGCGGAAGGACTTTAGACGTCACAGATGAACGTGGACACGTCCCCAACCCACGGAGCTCCAGCAACCCAGTAAAGGAGAGTACACCGTGGTCACCCTCCCAACAACTGCCCGTGGCAAATGATGCTTCACTTTGCTGAGCGGCGTGAAGCTACTGAGCCACTGGAGCTCTCTCTCTCTTTTAATCCAATGGCGGGCACACAAGGGTGACTGAACCCTATGCCACAACAGGGCCAGAAACTGCTACTCATTTATCGTTACCCAGCGGGCACCTGTGAACCAAGTCATGGAGACGAGTAGCGTTACCCGCGTCATACCACCACAAACCCATTTACAGGGTGGGTCACATTCATACTACAACATACACACATCACAGAAGAGAGAACAGAGAAGGAAAGAAACATCTATGCCCGAACCGGGATTCGAACCAGGGACCCACAGCTCAGGCTAACCACTCAGCCATTGGTCGACTTATTTAAAAACTTTAGTAGTTCGAATTCGCGGTTATAATAAAAATTAATTGATTCGAGTTCTCACTCTGATACAGATTCACAGCGATCTTATACTTCGAAATATGTTGCAAAAATTATGGAATACGATGTTATTAATAAAGAATCGATTTCACATTGTTTATTTAAAGGAATTGAAAGAACTGAAAAGCATAAAATATATTTGGTTCACTTAAGTAATGTTGATAATAGCTATCATTGTAATTTTGAGGTATTGGATTAAGAAATAATTTGTTCTAATATTTCTAGAGTAATACTGTCCCCTTATTTACACGAACTTTTTTAACTCTCATAAAATATTCTTATGAGAGTTAAGTAACTGATACTATGAATATGTTTAACAATAAACTGATACTATGAATATATTTAATGATTAATTATTATATTAATATTCCCCCTTAGAAATGCATTTGTTAATTGGGGCTGATAAAGTTGGCAAGCTGCTCAGTGGGGGGGATAAAAAAACTTAGATCAGGATTGGATTGCGTGGAAACTAGATTAGATTGGACTTTGATGGGAAAGAGCAGAGAAATAGAAAATGAGGACAGTACAAATTCTGTTTTATCTTGTCATGTTACTGATGCTAATATCTCAGATTTATGGAAGTTAGATACACTTGGTATAAAAGATCCAACCGAAAGAAAAACTAGAGAAGAATTAGAACAATCAGCAAATTTTCCAAACACTCACTAGGGATTCAGATGGAAGGTACAAAGTTCGATTACCCTGATTAGAAGAACATCCCCCTTTGACAAATTGTAAGGACATTTCTGAGAAAAGACTTGTAAATTGTGTCAAGTCCTTGAAGAAGTTAGACAAGTTGCAGAATACGAAAGTATTTTTAAAGACTGGTTGGAACAGAGTATTATAGAAGAAGTGGAGCTCTCTCTCTCTCTTTTAATCCAATGGCGGGCACACAAGGGTGACTGAACCCTATGCCACAACAGGGCCAGAAACTGCTACTCATTTATCGTTACCCAGCGGGCACCTGTGAACCAAGTCACGGAGGCGAGTAGCGTTACCCGCGCCATACCACCACAAACACGTTTATAGGGCGGGTCACATTCATACAACAACACAGAAGAAAAGACAGAGAAGGAAAGAAATATCCATGCCCGAACCGGGATTCGAACCCGGGACCAACAGGTCAAGAGTCAGGAACGTTAACCACTCAGCCAATCGGTCGGCGCATCATTATTGTGGATGAGCCTAATTTAGATGTGTCACACCCAGATGTGAGAATTCCATTTTTGCTATTTAATTCAGAGACCTAAAGAAAGAATTCTCTTTTAAATTGGACTCTTTTTGAAAAAATCTCAATGCCTTTATAGCCAGTGTTAAGAAAGGAAAATATTACATAATCTTCATATTTTTATCCAAATGCTTTCAAATTTTAATGTTCAGTGAACTGAAAAGTTTTTTAACGGCACCAAAAATTTTAAAATAATTAGGCTAGACAGATCTACTTTTAATGTAAACTGTTAAAGGCCAGTTGACATAACTTTTTTTAGTTATGACCCCATTAAACAATCCTCAGAAGGGAAACTGACAACCTGATTGAAACTAAAAGACAGTTTCTGTCAGATGGCGATGCTATTCGACTGAAATATCCTTTAATTTATGAAGGATTAACAATAAATAAGTCATTTGTATAACGAAAATAACCCTTTTATACTGCATTTTTAAATCAATTTAAAGCTAAATTTGATTTACAATCTTAAACATCAATCTGAAAACAGCTTTATTCTCAAAACTGATTAAAATAAATGTTATTTTTGGATTTAATACTTATTTATTGTTTCTTAATATTATAAATTATATGATATTTTTATATTTTATACGGGCTGTGGGGTAGCCTAGTGGTTAGGGTATCGAGCTTTCCATCCGGAAGGGTGAGGTTCGATTCCCAATGCCGTCAAAGACCCACCGAGTACATGCGATATATGTGCTCGTTAAATCTGTGGAATAGAAAGTCCTGTGGTCGGTTGTTGAGCAGTTACCATGAGTGCAATGGTCTGTGGAGAAATATACCCCCCTTTCAGGTCAATGCCAAAACTGAGGGAGTAGATCTTCTGGTGCTGCCATCTATCGGAGGATTTAAATAGAGCAAAGTCGTACTTTCTCCTTCATGGTGCTCTGATTAAACGAAAGACGCTCCCAATTGACTTAAATTCGCATAGCCAAGGCATAGCGAGCTTGGCTTGTCCAAGTGTCATTAGTAACAACAACACGTTTCGTCAAACTTTAAAAGCCGACCAACTTGTCTAGTGGTCACCGTGCCTGACTACGGATAAGGAAGTCCTGGGTTCGAATCCCGGTTCGGGCATGGATGTACTTTCTCTCTATCTATCCTGTCTTTATCCTTTCCTTGTATGAATGAGGTGTGAAGGGTTGCCTACCCTATAAACGGGTACCTATGGCATGTGTGTAGAGCAAAGTCGTACTTTCACCTTCATGGTGCTCTGATTAAAACGAAAGACGCTCCCAATTGACTTAAATTCGCATAGCATAGCGAGCTTGGCTTGTCTAAGTGTCATTAGTAAACAGCAACAACAATATTTTATACAGTTGAGCTAATTTTTCGTCACATTTACTGAGAGAAAAATAAGGATAGTTAAGATTTTAATATTTCATAAGGATGAATCCGAGAAACCAAGGAATATCTTTACATGAAATTTATTTCTTCCTAAATCTTAAGATAATTTTGTGATGTTTAGTCGATGTTTTTGTAAGTAATTTAGTTTCATCGTTTTTCTCAAATTTTAACTCGATTATGTTTATTTTGATTCTGTTTCAGACATTTAAACACTGACAATTATAGCAGAAATCAAAATGGTACTAAATCAATTGAAACGCATTTAAATCAGTTTCGCCAAACTGATTTAAAATAAATCAATTCCAACTTACTTAAATCCTGTATTGCCACAGTAAAAAAGCTTATTCAAGACTTAAACACGTTTAAAAGTGCAGTGCGAATGGCGTATTGTTGAAGTAACTGATGATGGCTGAAGAAGGAATAGCAAAATCTTTACGGGAAAAATTATATGAGCTTTCTAAAGATATGATATTTTTCCAGTAGAAAACAAGCATAGGATAATTTTAATGAAATGAAATGGAAATTATAAATGTGTACAGCTTAGAATAATAGTTTCAATCCCTTAACTATGACATATATTTCAGAAAAATGGACCTAAAATGGAAAATATTTTTGACTGTTTAATTTTATTCTTTATATTATTATAAGAGTTAGAAAATGCTTTTTTATTACAAAAATAAAGTTTTAAATACAATAACTACTATATTTATAATTTTTACATAAACATAAAACATTGATTGCACATACATGTTATTCATATTGGAGCAAATTAAATGAAATTTTGAAGCTAAATACAACTAGTATAATATAAAAACATAACAATATGATTTTCAATACATACATTTTATAAATATTTTACAGTATGGTATACCCCAAAACAAAGTACTGCTCAAAAGCCTATATATTGCACTTTTTACTATAAACTCTTGTCTCATGCCTTATTCTCTTCCCTTGTTCATCGGTTTTACGACTGCATATAAGACACTGCCAGGTTGGAGTCGATTTTTTCCCCATTGATGGGATGTGTTCTGGAAAGTGTCGACCAGTGAAGCGCAGTAAGCTTACACTAGGACGACATGGTCCTGGTAGTTGAACATTTGGTTGATTTAGTTCAACAATTGATTTTCTGAAGTTCATATTTTTCGCACCTCCTTGCTGAAGTATGCAAAATAAAGGAGTTATTTATATAACGCCTGGTGTAGGAAATAGGAAAATATTTTCTAGCAATATTTTCTACCTCCTTTTCTAGCAACCGGGAAGTCTGTAAGATGTTGATCGACTTTAACATCACCTCCCACAGTGTTGTTGTAGTCATGGACTACCTTCAAAACCAAAGTTAGAATTGGTAAAAAACTAGGACCACTTGTGTCATTTATTAAGAAAATAGGGAATTAAGTATCCTAAAGTAGAAACGAACTCAGCTCGGACTTCACAAAATAGGAACGTTAATTTTTCTTCTGACAAATACTGCACGCAGTAATTGTCCGCACTGAATTCGGGCGACACTGGCAAGGGGTTAAAGCAAAATGCTATTCATATACTTTGTTCAACATGCTTATTTAATTAATTCATTCATGATGTTGTTGTTGCACCAGGATACTTCCCTATATCTAACCATGAGATGAGCTCTACTAATTAGTATAAGCAGCCTGAAGAGAATCTCAGTAAGTTAGAATCATGGATCACACGCAGAATACTCCCTAATACTTGACCTGGCACTTTTAGAGGTATCATTTCACTCGAAGGACATTGCGACCACGAACTATTTGACGTGCCACAGTCACTTTTATAATAAGCGATCTATTATCTAATTAGTATAAGCAGCCTGAAGAGAATCTCAGTAAGTTAGAATCAGGGATCACACGCAGAATACTCCCTAATACTTGACCTGGCATCTACACAAGTATCATTTCCCTTGGAGGACATTGCGACTACGACCTATTTGACGTGCCACAGTCACTTTTATAATAAGCGATCTATTATCTAATTAGTATAAGCAGCCTGAAGAGAATCTCAGTAAGTTAGAATCAGGGATCACACGCAGAATACTCCCTAATACTTGACCTGGCATCTACACAAGTATCATTTCCCTTGGAGGACATTGCGACTACGACCTATTTGACGTGCCACAGTCACTTTTATAATAAGCGATCTATTATCTAATTAGTATAAGCAGCCTGAAGAGAATCTCAGTAAGTTAGAATCAGGGATCACACGCAGAATACTCCCTAATACTTGACCTGGCATCTACACAAGTATCATTTCTCTTGGAGGGCATTGCGACTACGACCTATTTGACGTGCCACAGTCACTTTTATAATAAGCGATCTATTATCTAATTAGTATAAGCAGCCTGAAGAGAATCTCAGTAAGTTAGAATCAGGGATCACACGCAGAATACTCCCTAATACTTGACCTGGCATCTACACAAGTATCATTTCCCTTGAAGGACATTGCGACTACGACCTATTTGACGTGCCACAGTCACTTTTATAATAAGCGATCTATTATCTAATTAGTATAAGCAGCCTGAAGAGAATCTCAGTAAGTTAGAATCAGGGATCACACGCAGAATACTCCCTAATACTTGACCTGGCATCTTCAGAAGTATCATTTCACTTGGAGGACATTGCGATCACGACCTATTTGACGTGCCACAGTCACTTTTATAATAAGCGATCTATTATCTAATTAGTATAAGCAGCCTGAAGAGAATCTCAGTAAGTTAGAATCAGGGATCACACGCAGAATACTCCCTAATACTTGACCTGGCACTTTCAAAGGTATCATTTCACTTGAAGGACATTGCGACCACGACCTATTTGACGTGCCACAGTCACTTTTATAATAAGCGATCTATTATCTAATTAGTATAAGCAGCCTGAAGAGAATCTCTGTAAGTTAGAATCAGGGATCACACGCAGAATACTCCCTAATACTTGACCTGGCACTTTCAGAGGTATCATTTCACTTGAAGGACATTGCGACCACGACCTATTTGACGTGCCACAGTCACTTTTATAATAAGTGATCTATTATCTAATTAGTATAAGCAGCCTGAAGAGAATCTCAGTAAGTTAGAATCAGGGATCACACGCAGAATACTCCCTAATACTTGACATGGCATCTTCAGAAGTATCATTTCACTTGGAGGACATTGCGACCACGACCTATTTGACGTGCCACAATCACTTTTATAATAAGAGATCTATTTTCTAACAATATATATACAAATAATACATACAGAGGAAAGAAAATAATGAAGCAGGTGCAAAGTTCAGATCAGGACAAAAAAGATTAGAATAATTTTATACCATGAAGCATAGTAAGAGTATTTCATAGTTCAATCACTGCTTGTCGTCCTCAGAGCTGACCTCTAGAGTTAGGATGGCTATCAATGCTACTTTTAGGGATACCATTCCTACCCACGAATGGTACACATGCAAACATCCTGGTTCCGCACTAGTGGGTAAACACAAGAGATGCAGCCAAACGGCTTTGACAAGACTGCGAAGTGGCCACCTGCTTGCTCAGAGACACGTCTCTGGTACCAAGGTCTACCCTCTCGGTTCCAAATGTCGAGTAGTTCAGGTCTCCCCATATTTTTCAGTGCATTGAGTGTGAAACAGGGGACATGGATTTGAGATCGGAGGTGGTGATTGAGAGACTGACTATTTTTGGATTCATGGGGCTGGTGTGATGGTACTGTCACGGCAATCGGGGATAAGCAACAACAACAACAACATAGTTCAATCAAAACATGTTAAAAAATTATATGTTTTGCTAAGGAACAACCAAATTACCCAATCAACATCTGCGCCAGAGTAGAAAAAAAGCAGATAGGATTCTGGTGCGACAAGACTTCTGATTTAAACAAAAGGGGTTATACAGGCAAAAGAGTTATTTATTTATTCCACATTACTTTTCCTGCGGTTACAAATAAATAGAAAATATGTTGATTTCTGACGATAATACTACTAATTTCGTTTTTTTTTTATTCCTGCATGCCTATCTCTGCTGCCATTTATAAAATTGAATTTTCTGATTTTCTTCTCTTTCAACATGTTATTAAATCCAAAATTTAGGAAAATATCCTTATCATATCCATTATCAAGAATAAATTGTTTTCAATAATTTATCGGAAACCATGCATGACATATGCTAACTGTATCTCAATTTCCATGAAAAACACTTCATTTCTTGATGTATCAATAAGAAAGTGTATGTTTCATGATTGCGTTTACTTTTTCAATTTAGTATCTTTTATCTTACCTTATTGCTTTGAAGTTAATTACATTTTTTTGCTTAACACAATAATGATATTAAGAATAGGCTCTCTTTTATGTTTTCATAATATATTATTAGTTATTTATTTCTCAAACTGCCTATATCTCTAAAAAGGACATATAAAACACATATTATTTGCATCAATTGAGATTCGTAAAGAACCGAATACTTTTCTAGATGATAATATATGGAATTTTTTAGAGGGAGGATGATTTTCATTTCAATCTCTTAACCTAGCTGACTTTATTTATAATGAAAGTAAGAATATAAAAGAACATTAAGAGATAACGGTATAAATGGAAACGTTATAGAATAAATTATTTGACTTACATCATCAGCAATTTCCTCTTAAAAATTGTCTCTAATCGAAGATTTTCCTTTACGCGTGTAATTTTAATTTTTATAGAAGCAAAACCTAATCATAATATCAGAATGGACACATATGCATCATTTGTACTTGTGTGCTTGAATCCTAAATTTATTTATTTCCTCTTTAATAAGTTGCATGAGGTATACTAATTTTCCTTTTGATTTTCTATATTAAAACATTTTATAAATACCTAATAGTTTTTCATAGAATAATTTACTTTTCACTTTATTTGCATAGACCATACTTATGAGTATAACATCAAATGAATCTTCACCTATAAAACCTCGCATAACATATTTTACGGACACTGACAACAGGGACGTGAAACTAAATAAGAGCTTTATTGAATATTGTTTCGCCAAGTGTCGCCAAGAAAGCTTTTTAATCCTACGTTATACTGGAAAGTTGGGAACTTTTGATTATTTCCACCCGATATATCTTAATCTAGGTTTGCAAAGCTTTTTGGAGACACTTAGGAAATATAATATTTATTAAAACTCATATTTAATTTCAATCTCAGCTGTCCAAGTGTGTGTAAAATAAATTATGACAGATTTCATTGAAAATAAAGGAGATGAACCTTGTGTATGGAAAGTTATGAGCATTGGCTATGGTAATAAAGTCAAAAGAAAGTTACTGTATGGAAAATTATTATAGATATAAAGTAATTAATAAAATCTTATTGCATTTGTCATAAAGGGATATGCCATTGCATCGGGGGTTGGACTTCTGCCTGTTGGTCATCGGAAGGTATTGTATTTCCTTTCCACCACCCACTGGAAGACCAGTGGTGGCGTTCCCCTATCAATTACCTTGGGTACGCGCTCTCTAGGGGTTACAACCCCCCCAGAGCACCCCACACAGTCAGTGCCCTCGAATGGCATCAACATATTCTCTGACTGTAAATCTGCTCTGGAGGCCATTAAAGGAGGTAAAACGAGACTTGCCCAAGACATCAACGCGCTTCTGTCCACCATAGTTGCAAGGGAGAAAACCTGCAACATCCAATGGGTCCCTGCACATGTTAACGTCAAGGGAAATGAACAGGCGGACTCCATCGCCAAGGAGGCTAGGAATATCAGTCCCCCTCCCACGACTACCACTTGCTTCGATGCAAATGTCGTCGAAGGTATCAGCTCTGCGAGGGACTACGGAAAAAAATGGTGCCTACCGGAGCTTAATCCTGACCATGGTATCACCTCTACCATCAGCAGAATGCGGACTGGGCACATGAGGGGGATTAAAATCATACTCAACGGATCTAGAATCTAATCAGAATGTAGGCACTGCACAGGAATTCCGCTGAATCAGAGGCACCTCTGTTGCCTCGACCCTCTTCCGCATCGACCCCAACTGCTGCCATGACATTTTCTACACCGAAAAAGCTGAAGATGTGGCCAGGGCAGTGCTCTATGCGTTTGGTCCCATATGACTTGTCTTTTTTACCTTTTATTTTCTTTTTTTCCTCCCTTTGCGCTTGTCACACGACAACAACAACAATAAAAACCTGTCATAAACGCGAACTGAAAACCCTCCCTTATGCAACTTATGAAGGAAGAGATAAAAAAATTAAACAGCGCAAATACAGATGATGTGCATGTGCAGATTCTGGTATTTAGAAATATCGTCACTTCATGATGAAATTGCAATTGGATACTTGCACATGACGTCATCGGACGCTCGTGGACGAAATTGTCTGTTTAGTTTCTAGAAGTAAATTAAAAATAAGCATGAAATACGATTCATCTAGTGAAATGTACACAATAATCCTTGAGGAAATAGGATTAATCGTTTGCATACTAAAATAAAGGGAAAAATAAATTAGAATTGTATATAAGTATTAACTTGTGGTAAAAGAAATTTCAAAAAAAATCTGTTCATGCATTTAATTTTTGTGGGTCCCAAAAGGTCTGCTGAAACATATAGAAAATACAAAGAAATTATCACCACGTTTTCCGTCCTCAATTGTCTTCTTCTCGAAGTAAAAGTATATGATTTATATATATATATATATATATATATATATATATATATATATATATATATATATATATATATATATATATATATATATATATATATATATATATATATATATATATATATATATATATATATATATATATATATATATATATATATATTTATATTTATATATATATATATATATATATATATATATATATATATATATATATATATATACAGATACAGCGATACACTCATTATTTATAAAGTAGCAAAATACTAAATGCCTTTAAACTTATAAAAAAATAAAAGAAATATATATTTAATTTAAAAAAATGATACATGCATTATAGTCACTGTCTAACGTTCAAATAAGGATTATTCAGTAAAAGAGTATAGGATTAAAAACTTATTACACAATTTTATTGCATTACATTCACACATACATTTAAAATACTCGAGTATATGATTTGTATTATAGAATAGTATAACAAAAGATGTAATTTATATAAATCCCCAATCTTTTATGTTTTTAAAAATAAAGATATAGGATTCAACACATTTTCCTCTGATTTCCTTAAGCATAAAATTTAAAGAAAAATGCACATATTTTATAATTTATTGGCAATACAATTATTTTTATTTATTTGTAAAGTAAACTTGCATCTTCTTAATACTCGTGCGTTTCATGCATTTATTGCATATTTGCTTTATTCTTTAAAAACATCAAGTGCAGAATCATTATCTTAAATTGAAAAATTAAATGAATATCTTTTACTTTTCATTTTAAGATAATGATGTGAACTTAAGAAAATGGAAAACTATGCGCATTGGATAATAAATTAATTGATAAATAAACTATGTAATGAAACTAAATAAATTATAAATACGTCAAGCTATAAAGAAATAACTAAGTAATTCTTGTATTACATGTTAAAATCATTTGCTGATTCTTCTCTTTCAATTGTAAAGCATATATTTCAAGCCAAAAATAATAAATGCTGAAAAATGGAGCCCTTGAAAATAGTCATCCTTTTCTAGCGATGCTTCAAATTGTATTTAAAGAGACCCCCTTTTAGAATTTGAAGAGATACGTTGTACCCCTTAACAAATCTAAGCAGATAAACCGAATCGCTTGAGGCTGGTTTTAAACTAAGAAGAGATTTAAATTAAGAAGAATTAATTGTCTTAGAAGAATCTCTTTGAGCAGAAACTTGGCGACTTCTTCGGCTTCAGCAGATCTCTGGTTACCGCATAGCGCGTACAGTAATCTGTGCAAACCACGATCCGTTGTGGATTGTGAGATCTTTTAACATAATAATATTGAAGTTATAAGAAACTGCACAAAGAGTTCAAAGCGATTTGATTACGGTTTCGATTAAATACAACCTTAATAGAAATTTTTATTTCATTTCGCATAAATCCTCTTAATTCAACCCCTGACGAAATTCGGACATGCAAACAGTGAGACTTTATTTATATAGATGGTTATCTATTTTATCTAAGAACGATAAATTTCAAATGTATACATTTTTTCGTATAAAATATATTGTATATTCCATTATTTTATAAAATTAAAAAAATCTTTTTTTTAATTTCTAATAGAAAGATACCACATAATTTTAACCAAGATTAGAAATTCATGGTTCGTTGTAATCTTTTTCTATTACAAATAGCTCTAATAGCAAATTGAGTAATATAAAAAATACATTCACATTTACCTCTTCGTTAATTTGTATCCAATTCTTGTTCGTTTCTGTAAAATAAGCCAGAATTACTGAGAATCTAATGAAACCAATAGAGTAGGAAAAACATTCCAATTCCTGTTCTGACTGGCTTAGGTAGAAATAATCACATGACCTTTATTATTTACTTAAAACCCGATATATCTGATAACATATGTAAGCATATACTAGTCTGCTGCTAATGGCATAAACATAATGTCGTCTTTTTAAGTATTTAGTGATAAACCTTCTTAATACGTTGTTGAACATGTTAATTATTTTACAATATGAAGGTATTATATGAACATCTAAAGCAAATATAAAAAAAATAGCTGTTTATAGTCTTAATAGGAACATTTCATATGCTTATTGTATGTTTAAATTTCTACTTTCATTTGAAAAATTTAGTCGACGCTCATAAGCAAGGCCTATATAAAACAAAACTTTAAGTTTTATTTTCGAGCGAATTGAAATGATTGATAATTTTTTTTAAATCATACCATGCTTATTTTATTTAAGGCTAGTGGTCAATATTAAAGGATTTTTGGAACAAGTTCAGTATCCCCACACACTTGGCAACGCGGCAAATTTTTTTGTCGCCAAGTCGCCAAGCTAGGTGCGCGTTTATAAACACAGGAAATTTCCCGAAGTTCGATCGAAAAATAAGCATTTCAGAAATTTTAAAAAGGGAAATAAATGTAAATATTGGACTTGATATGAAGTTAAGCTGACATGTCGATTGGTATATTTATTTCGACATTTTATTCGTTAGTCACCAGTGTCACATTTCAGTAAAAATAATTATCTAATTTTACAAAAAAAGCATTCAAAAATATTTTTCTAAATATATACACTTTATAAAATTTAAAAAAAAGCATGCAAAAACTTATTTTTCAAATACATACATTTTTTAAAATTTAAAAAAAAAGGAAAAAAAAAAACATGAATAAAATATTTTTTAAATACAAGCACTTTTTAAGTAAATAAAAATGAAACACGAATACAATAAAAAAATACATGTAAGCAATAGAATTTAAATAAAATAATAACACCTTCTCCCAATCCAATTTCCGTTAAAAAATTAATATTTGTGAATCCTAAATTAATTAATAATTTGGAATCCTGAGCAATAATCTATCATTATTATCTTTAATTTTTGCTAAAATAATTTGTTGATATATTTCAACAACATTTTGAGCATGAGACATTTTAAATTAAAACAATAAATAAGGTAATTAAAACATTAAAAAGTTGCTAATAAATTAAGAAAACGAAATAAGGAAAAAAGAATATTTAACGATTTTAAATATATAAAATAAAATGTATCATTTAGTAAAAAAATATATATTAAAATTAAACCAAATAAAAGTAAATAATATAAAAGAAATAGTAAAAAATAATTTACGATAATTGGACACTGGCGACAACGAAACAGAAGAGCGAGAAATCCAGCGGGAATCAGTAAATGAAATTAAAATGACTAGCAATTAAAACGTAGAACAATTAGCAAAGAAAGTTCTGGAAAGTTCTCGAAGTGAAACTAAAAAAGCTATTGCCACTAAAAAAAAGCACATATATAACGTAAAAATTATTTATAACGTGAGAAAAACGGAATCTGGCAACGAAAAAATAAAAATAGTAACAAAAACTAAATTTGGCAACAATATAATAAAAACAAAAGCTGAAATCGGCAACACTACAACGTAAACAACGGTTACCAGATTTGGCGAGAAATCAGTGTATGGGGATACTGAACTTGTTCCGGATTTTTTGAAAACAAGTTTATATAAATTCTTTTTTCATCATATTATATTATAATTTAGTTTGTATCTTTTGGATTGCGAACATAAATAAAGCATTTAATCTTGCAAAATAGTTAAATACGATAGAGGTCTAAAGTTTTGATTATTAAAGCTACGAAGAATCAACAGTTCAGTTTCCTCGAGAATACCAATTATTACCATTTCAAAGAGTGTCAAAACTCAAACAATCGAATGTTCCTGCTCTATGTAGAAAACTTTCAGGAACGAATTTGAAGTATGACAACATAATTGCTATCAAGGTATCTTGATAGCAGTTCGAGTATGTTGAGACATGGTAAAATCATATAAAAAAGTGTTTTATTCCTTTTTAGCGATATTGTGCAAAATTGGAGGTGTATAAAACTAAATTATAGATAAAAAAGTAATTGATTATTTATTGTTTATGTGTTTTGCTTTTATTTAAATATATTACTTTTTAATTTAAATTATATTTTATTATATTTATGACATGTATTATTAATTAAATATTATATATGTATATATTTAAAAATCTATAATTTAATGGTTAATTAAAATATTTAATTTTTTTAAAAAATTTTTCTATTGGCACCATCTGTTCAGCAGTAAAGTAACTACATTATCAAATGAGATAAATCGCCCCAATGGTCGCTCTATAGAGTTGCTCTATAAATTACATATATTTAATTTGATATCTGTCTTCTCTAATGGATATTTCTATAAATGTTGTAAAATCTTCAATAAAAGTAATCACATACTGATAATTTAAATATATTTAAAGGTATTGTAGACAATACATTGCATTAAAGGTTCTGAAAAAAATATCTAGTATATGTTTTTATCTCTAGCAGTCAAATATCAATAAATAATAAAAACAAAACGCTATTGAATGTCTTTCCGTAAAAATGTTATTTTAGATATTTAAAAATACATATGCTAAGATGGAATCAAGAATGGTTTTAATCCCAAAGATAAATCTCTAATTCGAAATACTGCAAAAATAGAAAAATATCATCTTTAAAAAATTCTTATATTTTTGCATTGCTCTAAAAATAAGTGAGAATTTTTGGGCAATGTAAAAAAATAAAATCAAATCCGTATAAGAATTTTTATAAATAATATTTAACTTTGATTAAATGTAAAAAAATTATCATAACCATATATATATATATATATATATATATATATATATATATATATATATATATATATATATATATATATATATATATATATATATATATATATATATAACATGAGAATAAGGCACGAAAAATAAAATGTTATTTGATATTTGCAAAACAATGAAATATTTAAATACAAAATGTTCTGACTTAAAATATTATAATTGCTTAAACGAGTAAAATTGATATCCACATAGACAATAAATAACTTTTATTAATTACTCAATACTCCTTCAAAGTACTTCTTATTGAGAATGATAATTACAAAGTGGTTGCAGTTAGTAATGTCAGCAATTGTTAAGCAGTAAGGTAATTCTCAATGTAAGGTAATTAATTCTCAATGTTTTTAGTACTGTCAGTATTCTAACAGTACTAAAAATTTATGAACACGTAATTTCACGCTCATTAAACTTATATCATTATATAATTTTTAATTTCATACTTTACCTTAATTTATTCGTTTTTCCTTGCTAAGTAAATAATCTGTTCTTGACAAGTATTGTTCCACTCGGAAATTTTTATTAAGTTTAATTAAATTACTGGTAGATAAAAAATTCCCTATAAAAAGCTGAATAAAGAATATTATCTTATGTACAAAATTATTAAACTGACATTCAAGGCATGAAACAATGCCTATCATAGCTTCAAACAAAAAACTTAAGATTGAATAAAGAGTTTTTGAGGAAAGAGGACTTTTCAGAATGGGTTATTTTACTGAGGCATGGATAATTACATTGTCACATAATTATCATTTTTTAATTTTCATTTAATTTATTTCAGTTTTGATGAAATTTGTGGAAAAGGTATATTTAAATTTTAATTTTTCTGAATCTGGAAATTGAATATAAATTATAGGAAATCTATTCTTAATAATCTTTCCGATGATGCATGTAGATTATTATTTAAAAGACAGACATTACTGTGAGTGACGATTCATATGAATAATCAAGCCACGTTAATGCCCCGTGTATTGCAGAAAAGAGAAAATTCCAGTAGTCGAGCATTGAAAAAGAAGATTCACATGAAGTCCAAAGAAACTCTTAACATAAATCTTTCTATGTGTGTTCATATCCCAGATAGGTTTGGTTTGGTTAGTTTGTCACTCAACGGTCATTTTTTGCACACGAGGGCTAATTAGACCCATATCCCAGATAGATTATTCAATCAAGGGCTTTTTTTGGTAGAAGCTGGTGTATGGATTATTCTCGCGTTTTGCTTGGAAAAGTTACCTAGTTTTTTATGGGAACCAATAACTCGCCAAATATGCAAATTGTAGAATGGTGAAGCAGAAAAATTCAATCATAAAATTACAAATCTATTTACATACTTACAAACTAAGTTACTTATATTGTTTCAAATATTTGTTGTTGTTACTAATAACACTTGGGCAAGCCGAGTTCGCTATGCCTTGGCTATGTGAATTTAAGTCAATTGGGAGTGTCTTTCGTTTTAATCAGAGCACCATGAAGGTGAAAGTACGACTTTTCTCTTTTTAAGGTGCTTCGTAATTTTGAACCACGATCAGCTGACGAGGCCACACCTGAGCTGGCACTCTCCTTTCCACATCCACGCCACACCAGCGGAAGGACTTTGGACGTCACTTATTAACGTGGACACGTCCCCAACTCACGGAACTCCAGCAACCCAATGAAGGAGAGTACACCGTGGTCACCCTCCCAACCACTGCCCGCGGCAAATGATGCTTCACTTTGCTGAGCTTACGGGAAGCGGCGTGAAGCTACTGAGCCACTGGAGCTTAGTTAGTAATTGGTAAAAAAAAGGTAGTTGGGTAAATCTGTATTAACCATTCAAAGTTATTGATTTAAGATCTCAAGCATTCCATTAATATATAATAGTTATTTTAATTTAGTGTATGATATTCTTCTAAACACTGTTGCTGTTGTTGTTGTGTGCCAGCTAGGCTGGCAATATGGGGTGCGTTGCTCCACTTTTCCAACTGAACCATATTTTGGTGTCGAGTCCAACTTCTTCAGTACACACATGCCATAGGTACCCGTTTATAGGGTAGGCAGTCATTCACATCTCATTCATACAAGGAAAGGACAAAGACGGGATAGATAGAGAGAGAGAAAGTACATCCATGCCCGAACCGGGATTCGAACCCAGGACCTCCTTATCCGCAGTCAGGCACGCTGACCACTAGACAAGTTGGGCGACTTCAAATATTTCAACTTTACTAAAAACATGGTTAAACACTCACGTGTAGTTCATAATGTACACTAGATATCATAATCATTGCTTAATGTTAGAAAGTAGGTGGTACCACACTAAAAAGAGCACAACTGGCTGGTAAAATAAATTAAAAAAAAATTTACTTACTTAGGAAAAGTTCTGGTACCAGGCCGGCCTATTTTCAGGGCTTCGAAAACCTATCCTTTATTCAGCGAGGCTTTCTTCATGTGGATTCGTATTACAGAAGTATATTTCTTCTCCCGTCTAAGAACTCATAGGATTTGATTATTTCGAATTTTCGATTTCACTGTTTACAGATTCCAATAGAATGTCAGACGTGAATAACTAACATAGTCCTTTTTAGAGGCGGTGTGTTCCAGCCTTTTCTTCTCACTCCTTCTGCTCACCCCTCTTCTGCCTCCGTCCCTCGCTCTCTCCCCGAAAAACTTTCAAGTCCTACGTTAGGGCATTCCACTTCGTCAAAATGGGGAGATGGGGAATAGAATTAAATAAAAGAAAGGACTTCCAGGGAGGGGAAAAATGGGGAAATTTAATTAATTAATTTTTTTTTTAATCCAATGGTGGGCACACAAGGTTGACTGAACCCTATGCCACAACAAGGCAGCAATTTATAAAAATTATCCAGCCAGTGAATACAACAAATTTATAAGTGTCTTAAAATGATGTAAATCACTTAAATTCAAATAATATATGCAAAAAACTAGTCATTGAAGCCAATGGGAGGATACTTCAATCTTGCATTATATAAAGTCCAACTCTTCTTGGACCACAAACAACTTGTTAAACTAAGAAGAAAATAAATGAATAAAGTGGAGATCCTTCTCCAGTTAAGGTCATTGTTTTCTAATGCATCCTTGAAGTTTAACGATTATTATGGAAGTGTAATGATTTTTGCATGCTACATAAAACTAACTGTAAATTAATTTTATTTTATTCACATTTTGATCACCAAAGGAACATTCCTACGTTCCTCCTTTAAGTGTGCTTTCTAAAACATACTTTAAAATAATTACCAAATTTAATTCACAAAGTGGAAA